>JANAVB010007399.1:46789540-47079540 GCA_029216955.1 Iris pallida
ATTCTATATTTTATGTTTTTGTATTATGTATTTTGGCTCAGGCTCCAGCTCCATTTGCATTCTGGAACCTATTTTTTTATTTTTTTAATTTAGCAACGTTTTTAGCGACGTTAATATTCGTCACTATATTTTTAGCGACGTTAATAAATGTCGCTACTAGCGTCGCTAAATGCTGACGTGGCAACACGTGGCACCAAATCTGATGTCAGCTCGTCGTCGCCAAAACGTCGCTAAACGGCGACCAAATCCTGACGTCGCCTTATACGTCGCTAATTAGCGTCAACGAGGAAATATCGCAGATGACGTCGCTAATTAGCGACGTTATTGACGTCGCTAAATAACGTCGTCCGAGCGACGTTTTGCGACGCTTTCTCGTTTAGCGACACGTATTTTTTCTGTCGTTCATGAAACGCAAAAACGTCGCTAAATTCTCTTAGCGACATTTTCGTCGAGTATAGCGACGTTTTCTAACGTCGCTAATCTGACAAATTTTTGTAGTGCTATAGGTTCACATATAGGCTAACACCTATAGGCTACTAGCTATACATGTACGCTCACATACACACACTCTAAGCTCTCTCACACACACACACACACACACACACACACACACACACACACACACACACATATAGGATAGGACATGATTTTTGATATTGGTTTGAAGGGCTATTATAGGACAGGAATTTGGACAGGTTTTAGGGGACTGAATTGGCTAAGTATAGGACTGAAATGGGGTGGTAAGTAGGCTAGGTTTAGGACAGCTATGTGGTGATTAGGGACTGGATTAGGGGACAAGAATGGGACCAATACCTGGGCTGAATATAGGATGTGTTTGGGACTGGAATATGGGACAAGTTTGGGGTTGCTAAGGGCTGTTTTAGGACAACTTGTATAGCTGGTTTGTAGGCTATATGTTGTACAAAATTGGACTGAAATTAGGTTGGTTTGGGACTAAGTTTGGGCTGTTCCTAAGGCTGAACACAGGCTGGGTTTAAGGGACAAAATGTGGACTATGGGGACAGCTAATGGCTGATTTGGGACCAGGTTTTAGGAGATGTGGGGGGGGGGGGGGCTGCTAATAGGCTTAGTATAGGACTGAAATTGACAGCAAATGGGGACTGGAACATGCTGGTATGGGACTGAAATGGGGGGCTGTTTAGGATAGGTTGGGGGGCTAGTTTATAGGACTGTTTAAGGGTGCTAATTAAGGACTGGATTGTGGTTGCTTTGCTGGAATGAGGGAAAGCTATGGGGCTATTTTGGCTGAGTCAATGGGACTGGTTTACAGATATAGGGGTGGGATGAAACATGGCTAAATCCCCCCTTCCTATCTAATCTCTCACACTCTATACACAAACACCCACATACAAAACCAACTACCATTCAAATCCTTCCCCTCCATTCCTTGGTCGATTTCTCCCACTCATGAACACAATGAAAACACATCTCTAAACAATTAGAAATCTGAGATTTAATCTCTAAATAATCATCCATAATATATATATAATAAATACAAGTGTCCAAATAGATTTTTTCCCACTAGGACACAAACCTACACATAGGACACACCTAAAAGTCTCCAAATAGACAAGAAATGGATACAAATGGAGACACAACCATGGAGGTCATTCCTATGGGTCTAAAATTACCCTATATGCATGAGAAAATGAAAATGAGAAGGGATTTATATACCTCCAGGTAGATCGAATCGAAGAAAAGCCTTCCCGATGCGACACCGACACGTAGGAATATCGAATGGACACGAACGAGCTCCGAATCCTTCCAAACTTGGATAGCTTCCTCCTTGGCTTGAGTAGAGAAGGAAAGGAGAAGATTGGGTGGAAGAATGAAGGGATTTGATGGAAAAAATCTATAGGAACCTCTCTAAAATAATTTGGGGAAGAACAAGAGAGAGAAAGTGGAAGGGATAATGATAAAAAAACTTGCCTAATCCTTTCCTTACTTGGCCGACCCTATAGAGCTAGGTGTCCCCTCTATTGAATGACTAAAAACCCCCTCCCACTAATCTATTGTTTAATATTAGGAAGAGGGCTAAATGGTTGAGGCTAAATTAGTCATTCTAACTCTCTAATCTAACCAAATCCTATCCATAATTAATTAGGCTAACCACTAGCTAAAATAATACCATGTGGGCCATGGCTAACTAGTGTGTGGGTCCCACTAGAGTCAACACTACTCCGAGTCCCCGTTACACGTCGGATTGAGTTGAAATTCGAACCCGACTCAAATAACCCCAAAATAATATTATAAATAAATAAATAATTTCAAAAATATTCTAAAATAAAAAATAACAAAATACTCCTGTTCCTGAAAACTGAGGGTGACACAATCGGCAACATGAGAGTCTGATTGGCTAGACGGGCGATTTCAAGGCGGACGTCGAGCAATTTCTCATATATGCAAGTAGCCATGCCGATTTCATGGACGGAAGGCGCATAAAGTACCCTTGTGTCAAATATAAGAATATACCATTTAGAGAGGTGTCACTCGTGAGAGAGCACCTTTACAAGAAGGGTTTCATGCAAAACTACAACGTATGGATTAATCAAGGAGAATCTCTGGCTTTGCAATCTCAGTCCTTCTTCAATACCGAGGTAAGAGATTCTACTCTCGGAGATCATTAACTTGGCACGTGAGATGGTATTAGATTTTGCTGTGGCACGTGAGGATCCGAATCCTGATGCAAAGGAGTTCTACGATACGTTCAAGCATGTTGATACTCCGTTATATCCGGGTTGTGATTCTCATTCAGTATTGTCGGTGGTGATACGACTGTTGAACCTTAAATCTAATTATAACTTACCGCAAGAATGCTATGACCAGATAATTCAGCTTGTAAGAGAGTTGTTGCCAAAAGGATCAAATGATTTGCCTGAAAGCTTCTACAAGTCGAAGATGATGATGCGAAAACTCGGATTGGGCTACCAGAAATAGACAGCTGTCGAAATGGTTGTATGCTATACTACAAGGAGAATAGTGATAAAGACAAATGTATTTTCTGTGACAAGGACCGGTGCAAGCCAATCCGAGGTAAAAAAATCAATTTCCCAGACGCGGATGCGCCCGTACAAGTACATGCAGTTCTTGCCAATCACAAAGGGGCTGCAGAGGATGTATATGTCTGCAAATACTGCACAACACATGACATGGCATAACAAAAATAGAAGATGGATGAAGGAGAATTATCTCATCCTGCCGATGGAGAAGCATGGAAGCATTTTGATCATTGTCATCCTGATTTTGCTGCAGAGCCTAGGAATGTTCGATTGGCTTTATGTTCTGATGGATTTACTCCATTCGGACAGTCGGGAATGCAATACTCTTATTGGCAGGTGATTTTGACCCTGTACAATCTACCACCGTGGATGTGCCTGAAAACTCCTTACACATTCTTCACACTTATCATACCCGGTCCAAAAAATCCAAAGAAGAACATCGATATCTACTTGCAACCGTTGGTGGACGAGTTGAAACAATTATGGCAGTTTGGCGTCCAGACGTTTGATATATCGATGGAGCAAAACTTTCAGATGAGGGCGATGCTCATGTGGACCATCAACGATTTTCTAGCTTACGAGATGTTATTTGGGTGGGGTACTCATGGTATTATGTCATGTCCGATATGCATGGGAAAGAGTAAGGCATTCCGCCTTCAGAATGGAGGAAAGACGTATTTTTTTATTGCCACCGCCAGTTTCTTCCTTCGTCACATTCGTGGAGAAGGAGCAGAGATGACTTCAGGGCTGGTAAACGGGAAGTTTCTCTTCCCCTGTTGAGATTAACGGGAGTTGTAGTTTGGAAGAGGTTCGAGATTTACCGACTATCATAAAAAATTCGGGATCGGGCCATCACATTGAAGGCTTCGGACAACATCACAATTGGACGAAATGGAGTATCTTTTGGGATTTGCCTTATTGGCCGGACAATCACATTCTAATAGGTTTGGATTCCAGAAAAATAAAATTTTGGATTCAAGGGTTACAGCTGTGAAGATTAAGAAATTTCGAATTCCTTCATCTTCATTCTCTCTCTGGATCAAATTCAAAATTTTTCGAATCTCGATCTCAAAACTCTGATTTCCCTCTCTTTCTTGTTTGTCATCATCCGTCACATTGCCTCTCTATGGAGAATTGCCCAAAGGAGCTCATTGTCCGCCGAGGTCGAATGTACTCGGGCGCGAGAGATTCAGACTTGAGATTTTTCTACGAGTTCTTCATTGATTCTTCCTCGTCATCTTGTCTTCTTCAATAATATTCGTTCTACTCATTGTAATATTTTTTCATCTATTGAAGTATTGTGGTGATCCATGTGGATGAAGGAAGAAGTTTGTAAGGAGTCGGTGTATTTTTTTATTCCATTAGTAGATATTTTTCTGGATTGGACTTCGATCGTCCTTGATTTTTTCTCTAAATTTTCTTTGTAAATATCATGGTTTTTACGTTGTACTTTATTTGTGGTTTTGACTATTTGGTTTGTGTGACTTTTCTTTGATCCTCGTCGTTTCCTATCGATTTGGGAGAACGATTTTGGCGTGTCATTCCCAACACTACTGCGGAGCTACTGTTCAGCTTCTGCGACCTTTCCAGCGGGATGTCGCATACGAGCGCAGTACAAAGTACACCAACAAATTATCAATTTGTGCTCATCGTCCACGTCTGAGTCCCAACTAGGCCCCTAGAAAGGAAAGAGATATATGCCGTTCTAACCGAACTTGATCTAACATATCTCATATGTATAAGAAATAAATGATAGGTCAAATATAAAATACACACACTTGAAATTTATCTCAACATCCAATTATCAAATTTAAATAAATCCTAATAACTTTTAGCCTCTGATACGCTGCTTCCACTCCTTCCAAATTTCTCCGATCGACCATTGGATTTTGGATGATGCTAGTGTACTCCGTAGTTGAATCGTAAACAATAAAATAATAATAATAAATAAACACTCCTCATTTGGTGAACTTTGTCAAATATAAAACAGCTGCAAGCATCATGCTGGTTCTTGAAAGTTGAAACTAAACTCATTTGGTGAACTTGGTCAAACATGCAACAGCTGCAAGCATCATGCTGGTTCTAGAAACCAAAACTTTTCATATATATTATATATATATATTATATACATTCTATTACACTATTATATCTATAGTATTCTATTATGGGCTTTTGGTTTTCTATTAAGGATTCCCTTCTCACTGATTCCTTCGGCAAAACTATTCCCTCGTATGGACCGCATATGAAATTCTAAGCGGCCCAAATCTACCTAGGGAAAAAGTGAATTTGCAGAACTTCAATATCGGTATTGTCGTTGGTATGCTACCAATATAAGAGCATCTCCAACCCTATTGTCTTGTTAAGTGTTGTGAGTCTTAGGTGGCTCCTATGTGGCATGAGCCACAAGACAATATCTCAAAAGACAATGAGATAGAAAAACTCTCTCCAATACAAAAGTATTGAACAGACAATAAAAATTATTTTTTTTTCAACTTCCAAGGCAACTTTTAAGACAACTAATCATCTTCTTTCTTTTTTCTAATATTTTTTATTCATAATTGATGACATGGAAGAGAAGACATTGTCAAGTGCACTGTCTAGAACAAGACAATCAACTTCACAATGTCTTCTTTAATTTTTGCCACATAAGCTTCATAATTGACTTGACAATTGCATTGGAGAAGAAGTTTTGAATAAAATTTTGTCATTCCTATGTGGCAACAACTTTTTTCCAAAGTCACAATAGGGTTGGAGATGCTCTAAATATTGAAGGAAACTGGTATTTTATCCACATTGGACATGTCTCCCACTTGACCGCTTTTTTCCTGCTAGCATGGACTCCACCAATTTAAATTTGGATTTTTTTTCACTTTCATCCCACTTATTAATATGAATTTGTACTTATATCATATTTTTCTAATTTTATTTAACTTATATTCCATTTTTTGTTACGAATTTTTTTTTCGTGACAAAACGAATATTTTTCATGACAAAATAAATACTTTTCGTGACAAAAAGTAGTATATAAGTCTAAAAAAAATAAAAATAAAAAAACGGAATGTAAGTATAAATTTATATTAACAAGGGAAATAAAAGTTAAAAATTTTCTTTAAAATTTGGACAAGAAAATCAATAGATGTCCGCCACATGGTACGGACTAGTAGCAGTCATGTCCAACAGAAGAACAAAATAGTAGCGTCCCGGATTGAATTGCTTTGGCTGATATCCACCTTTGATCGCTTCGTCGTGTTCGTGCCGATCTCTGTCCCCCTTCTCTAACGGTCTCTTCTTCCCCCAACCTTCTCGAATCATAGGCTGGATTTCCGATAGGTTCTGCGTACGTACCGCATGACCCATGCATGTTGACATGGTATGATCCATATACAAAATAATCTCTCTGTTTTAAGCTGTCAAGACGAACGTATCTGCATCACTCTTACAATTATTTAGTGCTTAATTAGTAACCTCCAACAGGTCATCTTTTTGTTGCAACAATGATCATTCATTTTGGAGCAACACTCCAAAGTCCAAACAGATCATAACATCAAAATACGACAGCAAGTACAATAACCATATAACTTTATGTCCTATCAAATCAAATGGGCTAAATTATCTCCATCGAAAAGCTCCAGAAACTTTCATTCTTTCTCCAAATAAAATAAACATTTGTTCATGTACGATCTCAGCATTTATCAAATTTTAAGTAATTGTCGTTAGCCTTGGCTTTCCAAATCCGTATCCGTGACTCATATTACTAAAAATGCACGCCACTTTTGGATATTTTTATTTTGACTTATTTTTATGGACTATTTAGTAATAGAATTTTATATAGTATTTAATATTAGAATTTGGTCTCCATAATGTCTACTATTAGAATTTTGGTCTTCATAAGTTTCCAAATTACTAATAAATTTGGATGTCAACAGTTAATATGAGAACTAAACCCTCAAATTCTAATATCAAATATTATATAAGACCCTGTTACTAAATAACCCTATTTTTTTTATCAGTATCGTCTTTGTAATTACTAATGTCCTCTAGGCCGGTAGATGACGATCTTGGACTACAAACTTGTTGGTTTTAAACTTAGTGATATTTAGTAATAGGGTCTCATATAATAGTTAAAATTAGGATTTGGGTTTTCATAATGTCCGATATTAGTGTTTGTGTTTTAAATTTACTGCCTACGTGAACATAAATTTTAAGATCCAAACACTAACGTCGAACATTTTGGATACCCAAATCCTAACTATTATGTGAGACCCTATTACTAAATAACCCTTGTACTTATTTCAAAGAGACTTTAAAGTAATTCAAAATAAGTCGCATATATGTATATTTACATAATTAAAAAAAAAAATTAATTTTAGACTTATATATATATATATATATATATATATATATATATATATATATATATATATATATATATATATATATATATATATATGAGATCTAACTATTTGGTGTTATCTATCTATAGGAGTGCCATAATATGTATTTTGACCTTCAATGTGCCTTGTCCAGGAAAGAAAGCTAGCATAGTAGAAGCTGTGAGCCACATTACAACTAGAGGTGAGCATTCGATTAATTCAGTTCCAACCGAGTCGAATAATCAAAAATTGAATTTGACCGAAACCGAATAAGCAAAACCGAAAGCGAACCTAAATGGCCTATAACTAAATCAAACTGAACCGAATTAAATCTCTTCGGTTTATTCGGTTTATTCAATTTTTCGAATTATTTGCATTTTTTTGTTTATATATATATATATATATATATATATATATATATATATATATATATATATATATATATATAAGAAAAGGGTACTTTATATAAATATTCAGGAAAGGTACAGCTTACATACTCTATGTACAAATCATAGCATCATACAGCTATTAACCCTCTATGCATTTGTAGTCATACTCGATATTGTTCAGAATGCCATTCATTGAAGTTGTCATCCCGTCAAATATTCGTTTGTTCCTTTCCCGCCAAACATGCCAAACTGCTATTATGAATTTGATCATGGCTTTCTTGTAAATCTGTTGTCCTTTGCTTTTGAGAGCTGTTATTTCATCAAAAATCGTCTGGATGTCATCCCTCCTTGTAGATGTAATGCCAAGTTGACCTCGACAGCTTTGCCATAGTCATCCAGTACACGAATATTGGAAGAATAGATGATCACGTGTCTCTGTTTCGCTCCTGCATAACACACAGTGTAAACTAGGAATCTGGATGCCAAATCGTGCCATTCTATCACGAGTCAAAAGCCAATTTCTAATTGCTTTATACACGCATAGCTGTATCTTGGTGGCTGCCCCTTTGTACCATATTACGTCCACCCATGCTACCTTTTTTTGGTGTGGCCGCAACTGTTCATACGCCACTCTACTCGAGAAGTCTCCATTGCCAGAACCGTGACAAACCTAGTGATCATCTACAACTTCTTGGCTAATGTGTATGGTGGTTATCTCTTCTGTAAACCATTGGCCTACCTACCTTGCATTAGTATATTAAACTGTTCACGCATTGGCATGGTCATGGATAACTTGTGCACAAGTTAGTTTTTCTCAAAACGGTATCCGGAGCATCAGAACCGAATCGACCGCGGGGGAATGAATAATCGTGCTACGGCACTGATGCATTGCGAAACTTTCAGCCAGGTTAGCAACCTAGGCTGAAATGATCACAATGCCGATGAGATAGTCCCAAGTAGTGTATAACACCAATGACCGCACATATAAGATAGTAGCGTGCTCACCTATTGTCTTATACAGGTAGTAAATATTATCTCAGTTTTATGCAGAGACGAGCACGACTGTGGTAAGAATTGAGATAAACTGCTATGTTTTATTGTATGCTTTTACTACTTCAAAGATGGCTATCGATATGAACTGAATTCATCTAGTTTTAAATAAAAAAAACTCTAAAGCATGCCTACCTTAATAATCAGTCGGTTTAGACGAGTGGGTTCGTCCCGCTCACTAGTGCATTTCCAAGTGTACTAATTCCCAATCCCACAGGTGACGAGGACTTTGGGGTGCACGTCGCTAAGCCAAAGCTGAAGTTCAGAGAAGCGTTTTGAAGCTCTTCATATTCTGAAGTATTTTGAAGCCAATTCATCGAAGGCTTATATATAAAGGGATGAATGTATGGAACGACAAGTGTTAGTTCAAGCAGCTTGTCGAGTATATTTCTTTTGTTTCAATCAATATAGCCGCAATGGCATATCCAATGTAATATGACTTGCACTTCGTTGCAAGTTATCAATGGAAAGCAGATTTCTATCTTCCTATACTGTGCGTTCAATTACTCTATGATTTGTGAAGTTTCAACTTGATGTTTCAAATAAAACGATCAAATATAATGTTCTTGCCTTGTACGAGTGCAACTCCAAACTCGTACGGTATCACGCCTTAGCGAGGACGATCGATTCGACATAAATAGGAACGGGGATGATCGGTTTGTCGAATCGGGACATGACACCTTCTCCCGTTGATAACCCCTTGTTCGATATACTGTAGGTCGACTTCTTCCTGCACTGCTGGCAGACTGCACACCTCTGCCCACGTCAATGGCTTCGACCACGCCCATATACTCGATCGCTCTGCTCCCTGTCTGCCTAATTGGCTGGGCAGAGGTTGCTATGCCTCATCTTGTTGGATCTTCTTTCTGCTGTTACCAATTGCGTCCTTCCCCTTCGGATTCGCATTGTAGGTGTGATCCTTGTTATTGTTAATTGGGGCTATCCTCACATTAGGGTTTGGTGTTGTTCTTGATCTGGCTGACCGCCCCCAGGTCCGTGGACATCTCCTTGCCAGCCTTGATTATCTCCTCTCCCCATTCTCTCCCATAGTGGCACTACTTTGCCTCATCTTCGTCGCGCAACCATCGTCCAGCCTTCGACTTCCGCTTGTATGGTCGCCGCTTTTGTCTCCATGTATCTATCCTCTGCAATCCTCCGTTCACCTGATTCTGTTTCTTTCCCATGGATGCCGCCAGTTGCTAGTAGTCCCTGACCAGATGACACTCCACCTCCGGACGATAGATGTTCGTGCGGCATACCAGAAGCCCTAGACGTCCCTGCCCCAGGGTCACAGCGCCTGGATGGAAACCCTAGCGTCGTCGCCATTTTATATATATATATATATATATATATATATATATATATATATATATATATATATATATAAGCTAAATTTTCTTATTCGATTTTCGGTTTTGGATCGAAACCAAAATCCAAAACTGAAACCGAATAAGAAATTTTAATATTTTCAAAACGAAAAACCGAATCGAATTTTTTTTAAGCCGAACCGAATCTCTTATTCGGTTCGGTTCAGTTTTCGGTCCAAAACCGAATAATGCTCACTCCTAGTTACAACCCTAGGGTACGGGTTCACCACCAACAAGGAATTACTATCTATTAGAAACAACCAGTCACTAAAGGTCCTTGGTAACCATCATTGATGGTCTATTTCCGATCTTTGTTGTCATCGCTAGTTTCAATTTTCCCATCGAACTTACTGAGTCTAGTATATTGTGTCACTACACATAGATCTTGAAACAAGTTTTGGAAGAAATGTTTTCCTAAGTCAAGTGTTTTCCTACCTGGGAGTTATATTCTACTTTAATGTAGGATATATATGACCTACGGAAATTCTTTTTTGACCGCGAAAGGTGACCGTGTGCGTGCCCGTTTGCCAACATACATAACCCCCCCTTCCCAAACACCACAACGGACTCATTCCGGTATTTTCTGCAGCCCCCTTCCAATGGAGGAGCGACATGTGATCCGTGGACCATGACTGCGGTCCAACCCACAGGTACCGTAGCAGCCTCCTATGACCTATAGGGAGACTAGGTATATGGACTTAAGTTGACTAATATATATGTAATAGCTAGATTTTACTAAATCTTTTATTTTGATTCTATGAACAAAATAGTATTATGACAAATCACAAATACCCTAGCTAGTAAAAGATGCATATAGAGCATAATTGAATTCTTATGGCTTCTCAGCTTTACAAATTAGCAAACCGAGAACAAAATGATGGGTAGAGAAAGCGGGAAAGAATATATTTGAATAAGTAATCTATAAAACCCTTCTATATCAGAATAAATGTCAATTTTTATTCTCCCCCAGTAAAATGTATTATGTTCATAATTTATATAGCCTTATATAACCCTAGCATAATAGGGATAGGTACTTAAAAGATTACAAGTAATTAAGTACTCAATCATATCTAATCTTTAGAGCATCTCCAACCCTATTGTGAGTTTGAAAAAAATGGTTGCCACATAGGAATGACAACCATTTTTTCCAAAAGTACTTCTCCAATGCAAATGTGAAATAAAGTGTGGAGTTGACATGGCAATGACATGGCAAAGACAATGTGAAGTTGGTTGTCTAGATCTAGACAATGCACTTCACAATGTCTTTATGTCCACATCATCATTTGTGAATAAAAATATTTATAAAAAAGAATTAGAAGAGTAAAAGTTGTCTTGGAAGTTGTAAAAAAATATTTGTATTGTCTTCTCAATACTTTTGCATTGGAGATGACTTTTTAAACCCATTGTCATTTGTGAATATAACATTGCCACCTATACAAGACATTGTCTTGTGCCTCATGCCACCTAGGATTCACAACACAAAACAAGACAATAGGGTTGGAGATGCTATTCATATCAAATCTGACTACCTAAATCCAATTTGAACTCAGAAGGGACCCACATCATCACCACTTTCTAGTTTTCATTTGATGTGGTGTTTGGTTCTTGGAAACTAAGTTTAAAACTTACTAAAAATGGAAATTAGGGTCTCTTTCAGTTTCCATCGAAAATAATGATTTAATTTCTTGTATCTAGTTTCTAAACTCAAAAGAGAACAAGTTTCTTAAAAGAGAATAAGTTTCTTTAACTTTATGTGGCTTTTATTCCAACTTGTCAAACACGTACTATATGAATCTTAGACAAGAATATGATATAGACTATAACAATGCGGCGGAATCAGGAATTTGAGTCGTCTTGAACTGAACTAATTTTTTGTAAAGTTTGGAGCAATGGGATGTTGTATGTGAGTTTGATAGTTGGACTAGGCTGAAATTAGAGTTGGACTATGTTAGTACAAGTTTGGACTAAGTTGAAATATGGTCCGAATAATCTCAATAGTCTAGTGGAAAAGAACGAAAGTGAGACGCACTTTTCAAATCGATTGATAGATGACATAATATGTTTTGATAGATCGAAAGAGTAGAATGGATATAGAAAATGAAGTGATAAAGGAGTTGTGTTGCCCTTTTTGTATCTATTGATGAGACTCCAAATCTCGGACGTTGGTCAACATTCCCATAAACTGATCCTACCAAAAAAATCAACAGAGAATTCCGATCAACAGTTGGATTTCGCAAGTCAGCTCCGTAATGAGAATATCATCGGCATGGATCAGAAGAATAACGAGTTCAATGACCAGCTCATACATAAATCCGCCCTTGACGCATGCGTATTTTAATGACCAGGGTTGCTATTAGGACGTGTCAAGTTCGGGACTCCTAGTAGATACAAGTTTCGTATTCGATATCCTATCCCTTTTCATTCCATGTCCTATTTTTATCAAGTGGATTTAGATCCTATCCACCTTTTCGGAAAGTCTGGCTCCTAATCTGAGTCAGTCCAAATAAGCGTCATGCACCTTGTTAGCAATCACCCGAATAAAACTCGTATTATACGCAAATTTTTTCTATCTTTCAGAAACGTATAATACTTGCGTACTTTTGACAGATTCAAATCAACACGTAAATTTTAAGCATGCGAAGTTTTAAATGTGTTCCGTATAAATTACGTAAGTTTTAAGCATGCGAAGTTTTAAATGTGTTCCGTATAAATTATTGAAAAAATTTGCACAAAAAACGTGGTGGGAACCTGTTTAATTAACCAAATTTGATAACATATTAAAAAATATAAAGTTTCTAATCTCAATATTTTTATTTTTTTGAATATTTGACCGAATTTTTGAACGTATTTTATTTGCACTAAGCTGATTTATACTCATACTTTTGCCGCCCTGAATTTTTTCCGTTAGCCGAATTGCTAACAAGGGTCATGCATGGTAAATATGGTAACTTGGTCCGAGTAGCAAAGATTATAACATTCGTCCACCCTTTCATTCATTCAGAGGTTACCATGTATCATTTTTATCAAATCTAAAAATTACTTTGGAAAAGTAGATATATATAGTGTTCACATTGTTCTATGTCAATTATGTCACATGTTATCAAACATGTGACAACTTTTACTTTTTGTATCTATTATAATAGTAATTGTGGGCATGTGATAAATGAAGTATGGATGACATAATTGATACAAAATAATGGAAACTTCAGATCCGTTCTCCACTTTTGAGTGATTTGGTGAGCATCCTACTAATTTTGACTATATGTGACAAGTTTTAAACGGAAGGGTAAACCGATGTTTTAAAAATCGGACCAGAGACCGACCTGAACGAGGCCACTACAAAAAATATCCCTATTTTGCAACGGTTTTAGTGCAACGCTTTTATGAATGTTATTGGAACTATAATTTGCAACAGTTACGTAACGGTTGAAATAACCGTTTCTAAATTAAATATATTTGCAATGGTTATAGATTAACCATTGCCTAATACATTTTTTACAACGGTTCATAAACACTTGCTAAACGTTTTTCTTTTTTACAACGGTCAAGCAACAGTTTTATGAAAGTGTTGTCAAAACGAGTTGAATGGGCAACGGTTATGCAAGGGTTTTAAGTATTTGTTACAAATTTATTAATATTTTGCAACGATTACATAAAGCCTTATAAAAAGGCTCACTATTAGCAACAGTTGCACAACAATTTTTACAACCTGTTGTGAGTGGGCTTATTATTTATAATGATTGTGCAACAATTTATGCTACCAGTTACAATTTTTTGTTTAATAACAACATTTATGATAACCATTGTCAAAAGAATAAACAACTATTACAAAATATTGATCTAGTAACAGTTTGTTTATAATCGTTGCAAATTCAATTTCCAATTTGAATTTTATTTATGCACAAAAGGGATTTAATCATTAGAATTACTCGTATTAATTGGTTCCTTGTTCGCTAACAAAAATATTAGATAATATATTTAACATCGATCCAAAAGCTTCAATTGATAAAAATGATATAAGTACATATATATTATATATATAAGTATTTATATACAAATGAGCCTGTAGCCTAGTGGTAGAACAGAGGCATGTGATCCAGGAGGTTGGGAGTTCGAGCCCCATTGGAGGTAAAAAAAAAAAGTACTATTTACAATGGTTTACGTTGCCAAACCTTCTATAACCGTTGTAAGAGGAATCTGCAACGCTCGAATTTACAATGGTTCTAATAACTGTTGCAGAATGATTTTGCAACGGCTTATATTGTTTTTGCAACAGTTTTTGACCGTTGTAAGATACCCTGGTTTCTTATAGTGGGCACTGGGTCAAACCGGTTCAACCGGTTTGTTCAACCACAAGATTAATCTAAGTGGTCCAAGTATAATATCTTATGGACAGTATTGAATTTTACAAAAATATTCATTTACAACAATTTAAAAAAAAATAGTAGGTCAATACTGAATTGGATCAAAAAATTACCGATTTATTGGTTAACCGGTTTAATCGTTCGGTTCAGTTCGATTTTTTAAATAATGAAATAAATATCGCTATTAATTTTGGTGGGAGAACAAAAAATATGGACTCCTATCCTTCCTGTAGGTAGATTCAATCTGAAGCCAACGTTGGTCCAAGCATCGTTCAAACTTGGCCTAACAAACCGCAGCCTTTTTCCCTTGAACATCAGCATGGCATGCTTTAGTTTGGTGTGTCGATGCTGCTATGGTCCTCGTGAATGTAAAGGAAACGGCTCTATGCCCCAAAGATAAAGAGAGATCGCCGTTAGCGCAAGCACTACAGCAGCAGCAACCACTGCATGTTCGTCACTTCCTCGTACGTTACACCATTAGTTGATTATTTGATTATTTATTAGAGCATCTCCAACCCTATTGTGACTTTGGAAAAAAGTTAATGCCACATAGGAATGACAAAATTTTATTCAAAAGTTCTTCTCCAATGCAATTGTCAAGTCAATTGTGAAGCTTATGTGGCAAAAATTAAAGAAGACATTGTGAAATTGATTGTCTTGTTCTAGACAATGGACTTGACAATGTCTTCTCTTCCATGTCATCAATTATGAATAAAAAATATTAGAAAAAAGAAAGAAGATGAGTAGTTGTCGTAAAAGTTGCCTTGGAAGTTGGAAAAAATACTTTTTATTGTCTCCTCAATACTTTTGCATTGAAGAGAGTTTTTCTATCTCATTGTCTTTTGAGATATAATTTTGCCACATAAACAAGACATTGTCTTGTGGCTCATGCCACATAGGAGCCTCCTAAGACTCACAACACTTACCAAGACAATAGGGTTGGAGATGCTCTTACGGAAATGATATTAGGTCGGCCGTTAAGATCACGGTCGGATGGTGATTTCTAAAATTGAGTTCTTTTCCTACTTGGTATTGTATTTTAAGGAGATTTCTATACTAATTGGAAGAGTTTCTACATAGAAATTATATACATACAAAATTGCTCTCCAATGGTTTTTCATTTCTATCCTATGTGTCACATAGTAAAGAAACAATTTAATGATGTGGGACCCAATAATAATTGTTATGAGAGATAGGAAAATTTCTATGAGAGTAGAAACTCTCCTAGAAACTCTCCTAGAAAGTTTCCATCCTACATCATTGCCACCTAGGATAGAATTGATCAAATCACCATTGAGAGAAGTTTTTTCAAAAATGAATTTCTTCCATAGAAATAGGGAAGATAGAAACCCCCATTGGAGATGGTCTTAGAAAGAAAAATAGCCAGGTGACCCTCTCCTATTCGTTCATATCTTTTCTCAATCTTTTTTCTATTTGTTTCGGTCAATAAAAAAAATACCACGTGACGAAAGGATACGAAAGAATGAGATTTTTGGAGGTACATATAACATTACTCTATTAGAAATTCTTTCAATAAAAAGTCGAGATCAAAACTGTAGACCAATGCTGCGGACAACATTGCAAGATTCTAATTATTAACTAAATTGATGATAAGAATGAGAATATTAATTAGTCGGTTCGTCCTCTTCTTCTGGGGTGGGACCCACTGTTTCTCCTTCACGTCGCTCTCGCGGAGGATCTAGTGTTCTAGTGTGTGGCTGCATGCATGCATACATGCATGCATATGCATGCATGGATTATTCTTTGCTTCCTCCGGAGGAGAAGAGTATAGAGTCATGGGGCCATGGGCATCTAGCTAGCGTGGATCCCACTTGGGGCTTCCCTCAACCGCCGGCCGACAGAAGGCTGCCATCGGTTTGGTTGGTGGTGGTGAGGTGTGGGTACCACATTTTGGAGATGGACGCACGTCACGTACGTACTACTAACACGTTCCCTCTCCAGTTCCTTCGTCTCTAGTGAACCTCTCTTTCTGGTTGATGACTGCCTAGCTTGGCTGCTTACTACAACATGCATGACTTAGTACGTAAGAAAAGACATATATATACATAGAGGATTTGATTTTAAATGCTGAATATTCAACTTTGTTCATTATCAAATATTTGCTTACATGCCAATTTATAAGGTCTGATGGAAGATTCAAGATACATCAAGTACAAACATGACTCTTAAGAATTTCTAAATATCTCCCGTAAATCGAATTTGTTTTTGACTCCTAAAGCCTTGACCTTTCTCCGAAGACTTGTCCTCCTAAGACCTCGTTTGGTTCGCGGAATGGAAGGAAAAGAAAAGCAATTCCTTGGCATTTTCTTTCCTTTGGAAAATTATATCTCATTGATTTTCATTTCCGATGTTTGGAAAATTTTTTTTGGGAAAAGAAAGTCAATACTTCAATGTGGTAAAGTGATTCCTTAATGTTTGGATGGATGAAATCAATTTTTCTCTCTAATTTTCCTTCAATTGGTATCACTTTTTTCCTCTTCAATTCCTTTGACACCTAAACATAGAAAAGTAATCACTTTCATTTTCCAGCCCGATGATTCCGTAAACCAAACGAGCTCTAAGGGCTCATTTGGTTCGTGGAAAGGAAATGGTCCGAATGAAAAAGAAATTGACTCTTTGATATTTTCTTTCTTTGGGAAATTGCAATTCCAATCAATTTTTTTTTTCCGGTGTTTGGAAAAACTAAAAAATTGGGAGAAAAAGTGAATCCTTAGAGGAAGAAAATGAATCATTGTGTTGGTGGAGGAACCATCTTCCCCCGATTTTTTCTTCCTCTTGGAAATCAAATTCATTTCCTCCTCGTTTCCTTTGGCATCTAAACAAAGAAAATGAATAACTTTCCTTTCCCAAAACTCCAATTCTGTAAACCAAACGTGGCCTAAAGGTTTTGTAAACATATCTGCAAGTTGTCTTCAGTTCTACAATTTTAAATGTTAATTTTTCTTTCCTAAACAAGTTCTCTTAGGAAGTAAAATCACATGCAAATATATTTTGTTAAAATCCATGTAGAACTAGATCCTTTGAGAAAGAGATAGTTGAACTGTTATTATTGGTCATTCTTGCTTTAACTTCGTGCTTTCCAACACACGTTTTAGCTAAAAATTTGACATGCAGTAAAATATGTAACAATATATTCCGCCTCTGTGGTAGAAAGCGCAACAATTGGTTCCTTCTTTGAACTCCAGAAAATTGCTCCGCTACCAAGGTTGGAAACATATCCAGAAATGCTTCGAGATCAACAAATATTTTCTCCCAAATCACTATCAGTATATCCGACAAGTTTGACAAGAACATCTGCTTGATAGAAAATACCATAGCCTGTAGTTCTTTAGTTATATCACAATATTCTTTTAGTCACTTTTCAGTTAATTACTTGAATAAGGCTTCTCCTTAAATCGACTCACCAAACTTAATTGTATACATGATATCAGGTCTTGTGGCAGTCAAGTACATCAAATTTCATACTAAACTTCGAAACATAGTGGAGTTAACAAGCTTTCTTTCAGCATATTTCCTTAACTTCAGTCCTGCTACATATAGAGAAGAAACTGGATTTGTATTCTCCATCTTAAACTTCTTTAATATTTCTTTTGCATAACTTTTTTGTGAAATGGAAGTATATTTCTGGAATTGATGAACCTCAATACAAAAAAAAAATAATGTAAATATTCTCCTAAATATGCCATCTTAAATTTCTTCATCATATATGGAAAGCTTAAATTCCTTCATCATTTCTATATTATTTCATGTGGAGTAGGTCATCAACATAAAGACTTTCAATAATGAAGCTAGCTTCCATATGGTCTTTCTTTAGTGTAGAGAGTGTGCTCATATGAACATTTTTAGAATCCACGCTTCTCAAAGTATAAATTGATCCGACTGTACCAAGCTCTTGGTGATAATTGTTTAAGTCTATAACACATTTCTTCAGTTTGTAAACTTTTCTATTCTCCAATTTCTTCCCAAAACCAAGAGTCTGCTTATGATATATTCTCTTCTTCAAGAATGTCATTTAAGAGTGCAACTTCACATCCATTTGAAATATTTTTCAATTGTTTTGAGTTGCAAAAGATATCATTAGTATAATAGTTTTAATACTGGAAATAAGAGTAACTACTTCTCTGTATTCTTGTCATTCCTTTTGTTTATATTATTTTTGTGACAAGCTTTTGCTTTGTACCTATTGGTTGAACCATCATATATTTTTTTTTAATTTCTACACCCAAGATTTGGTGGCCAAAGATGGCTAGATTGTTGTTGAAGGTGGTGAGCACCTTGTTGGATATGAGAGCGACTAGAGCCCTAATAATGATGATCAGAACCTCGATGAACCGCAAGGCGATGAGAATTATGATGCTGAAGTTGAAGGCGATGGAAGCTCCGATGATGAGAAGGGTGACAAAGACTTCGTGGAAGGTCTTGAAGACCCTGGGGGTAATGAGAACCCTGATGATAACGAGGAGGGTGATGAAGACCTTGCTAAGGGTCTCGATGGTGTTGGGGGTGATGAAAATCTTGATATTGATGCTGAGGGGATTCAAACTCTATTGAGCAGGATTTTGAAATAGAGAGGGCAGAGAAGGCAGTCTCAGGAGGCCAAGCTGAATCAAGGGCTGGAAGCAGCCGTTCTATGTCAGGAGGCTCGATGAGAATAGTATGTAGTGGCAAATCTGTGAGCTCTCATGTATTATTCTTTTCAATTGACTTCATCTCCTCCATCATTGTCTGCCTTCAAGTTTCTTCTTTATTTATTGTATCATCAAATAAAATTGAATTTTCCCTTGCAAAGAAAGCAAAATAAACAGTATCGTTTGATTCAACTTGCTTAGCTAGTTAAAGTTCTTGTATACTTCTTTTTTTTTGAGGTCTTTCATAAACATCTTCTCTTGATGAAGTTGGAGAAGTACTTTAAGTATGAAAGCCAACTTGTTCACCTTATTGTATAAGAGTATGAATTGTAGGAACTAAGAGGATGAGTACAAGTATGAGTTATATACTTGTATAAGAGTATGAGTTGGAGATGTACTTTCAACATTTTTTCTCATATTTCTATTTCTATGCTAGAAATCCTTTTTAGAAAAAAAAAAAATTCTTCCATCAGTAATTCTGTTCCAATTTCCATCCTACACGGTAGTGATGTAGGATGAAGATTTTTTATAATAATTTTTGTAGAAAATCTCATATAAATTATTCATCTTATAATATTAGGCTCCACTTTGAAACTAAATCATAAAATATTTTATTTAATATTCTCAAACTAAATCATAATTTTTTTAATTTAATATTCTCCATCTTAATCACGTAGCTAGATATTGAGAACTATTAGAGAGCCTTTTTTGTGCAATTTCTATGCCAACTAGTATATAAATTCCTTTATAGTACAATGCCAACTAGGATATAAACTCAATTTTAGAAATCATGTTAGAGATAGCCTTACATATTTGCTTAATCCTTCTCTTTCAACCAAGAAGAATAACGTAAAATAATATATAAATGTACACAAGTTCATCACTCACCAACGAAATGGAGTTTTGATGCATGTAGGTGATGTAATTGACACTCCTAAAATTTTAACTTGTACTTCTTTTCTAATTTTATTTATTCAAATTTTAAATCTCTCCATGTATTAAATCTGACATTGGTTTGGAATTTGAACAAATAAACTTGGAAGATGAGTGCATAATGACATTTTAGGAGCATCACAAATTAATATCAAATTTAATGCAGGGACATAATTTAAATTTAAATGAATAAAATTAAAAGATCAGTACAAGATGATATTTTAGGAGTGTCAATAACGACACCCTATTAAATAAATTTCTTTGAAAAAAATGCTGCAGTTCCTATGTCCATTTTGTAGAGCTTGATTAGTGCAACGTATAATTTACTTCATTTTTTTTACTACAGTTCTATACCAATTTTACGGATAGGGATTAGGGAGCCTCATTCATGCAGAATATATTTTTCTTAAAATTGACTAAATGTGCATATCAGACAATACTTAAAAATAGACGAGTAGAATCAGGACTACATAGATCTGCATCTGCGGGTACGAGTCCAATAAATACACCAAAACTCAATAATTTATTTCTTCCAGTTCTGAACAATAAGGAACTAACAGAGGAAAAATGTCCCATCCCATGTGAGTGTTAAAAGTGGACTATAATGGACGTACACTATATTTCGGACAGTAATGATGTAATGAACTACCTTCAGGGTCTATTTGGTAATGATATTTTTATCAATTTTATGGTATTTTTGAACCGATCATTTATGAAAATTCTTACTAGTTAATTTTTTTTAGGCAATGAAGGCTCAAAAATATTTCAAAATCGGTGTAATGTAATTTTGAGTGACTTTATAAACACCTTAAATCGATGGATTTTGAACGACTTTATTATTTTATTTCATTTATATTCTCACAAACATATATAATTATAACTACTGATACCCTTTTCTTTTTGATTTTATTCGTGTAAAAAACTTTCAGAACTGTTCGTTAGTGAATTACCAAGCATGAATTGGACTGATTTAAAAACGAGTAATGTTATTCGTACTTCTAAATTGTCCCTCTAATACATCCCTCCTTATGTGGCAGCTGACGTGGCATGTTAAATAATATTATGTGTCATCTGACATGGCCGATGACATGGCAAATTTTAACCCAAAAAGTTAATTATCCAATTTTGCCCATGTTAATTTAATGTTAATATTAATATTAATATTAATATTAATATTAATTAATATTAATTTAATGTTAATATTAATATTAATATTATTGTTAATGTTAACATTAATATTAATTTTAATTTTAAAGTTAATGTTAATGTTAACACTAATTTTAATGTTAATGTTAATTTTAATTTAAAAATTTGCTACGTCAGCTGCCACATCAACATGCCATCAGCTGCAACATAAGAAGGTACGGTTTGGAGGTACAATTTGGAAGAACAAATCATATTATTCTTTAAAAATAGCTACTTAAAAACTATCTAAAATAGAACCCCTCATAACCGCTCATAACCGATACTCTAAAATATCTCATAACCGCTAACCTTACAATTGCCAAGCTGTCACGCCCCAGTACTGGAATACTGAGACGGACTAGGCCAGCTACACCATTTGAGGTATATAGACGTCATACGGCGATCGTGGCTGTCAAGAGACTAGGGGATGCATGCTACAATCAGGTCTCCTATGGTCCCACAGAGCATTTATGTCTCAATCAATCAAAACAAGAAGCAGTAAATAATGATCATATAAGACAAAGCAGTAAGGCGTCCCCGACGCTTCATCAAAATGATTCATGAGCCTAGCTTTTACAAAAAGATGAGCTAGTACCGAGAGTCAATAGTACATAACCGTAGTCAGATGTAGTCTGATTTAATTACAATTATGTAAAAGAAAACTAATGTCCAGAACTGCCGGCTAAACAGGTGCCGGTGGCTAAACGCCAAGTACAAAATAGAAGATATCAGAGCAGTGAAGAAGAAACCCACTCATGGTCCCTGGCGCCCATACTCCTGGTGTGCACCATTGTTCGGGTGGAAGGCTGGATCCTCTAGAGCTGCTACGAGATTTGGCCAAACAAAACCAGCGGGGTCAGGCCCCGAATAGCAAGTACCACAAGGGAGTACAAAAGAGTGAGATAAAACCCAATGAGTAAAATATGACCTGATTCACGAGTTATAGGCTTATACCATATCATCGAGACAATACGACACCCTTACAACCAAACAAGGACAAACGGTGCCAATATCGTGCCGAGATAAGATATATCCTATAATCATGGACAGGTGAAGGGCTTCTGATCGCGACTTTGGTCCATAGCCTATCGCAGCACAATAGCCCAATCTAACAACCAAACAAGGACATGGGTTGGACCACGCACCACGATAGTCCATGTTCCTTAGTTGCTAACAGAAGAAAACATATCACAAACAAGTCAGCTTACAAGCGGCCATTCAATCCTCCGGCTTTCTATGATTTATCTAGATTATCTCAGTAATGCAATTTATAGGAATCCTCAGATCGTGTCAACCCAGCAGGGCTATGCAAACCATTTAATATACATATACACATAGCACTTTGATTATGCACCGGTCTCCCGTAAGGCCACCGTGCTAAAACATATAACATAGCACGTAGGAGTCGGATATGGTCATCCACTATAGGCGGATGAAACTGTATCCGTGGCGGCCAACCCGACACGTCAGGACAGGACCTGGGGTGGCCAGTATGGCACGATCTCGGAATTCTTCCTACCCAATGCATCTACCAATTTGAGTTTCTTAGATTAACCCTATCTTGATATGGAATTACATGTCGTGGTCACATGGTCATCCTCCTATATGTCGTACCATAGTACGCGTACCCTAAGTATGAATCCACATCGGTCCGATCTAGATCCATGCTTAGTGTAATGCTTCAAACAACAATCAACATACCACGATACTATTACTGACCAATTACCATGACTGTACTGGAAGGTACACATGTATTGACATATAACACGAATGATCACTTGGCATATAGAGTCACACCTCAGTGCACTCATTAAATGGTACCGCAGTGCATACTAATATTGTATCTCAATACACACTTAGAACATGTACCAGCACGTATACAGATAATCAGGTCAGGAACATGGTCAAGTCAGGAAGTCACTCGGACTCCTCGTGACATAAAAGTCACATATGAATTCTGGTTAAAGTGAGACATGAGGGTCCTTGAAGCCAATACAAAGATCTACAACTTTCATGTTGGGAGTTGGGAGAAATTCTGGCCACAAATAAGTCAAATAGGACATAAAACAGCAAAATAGGCACTACGCGGCACTATTCAACCCATGCGGTACTATTCATGCGGCTGCGGTATTATTTATGTCATACGGCTGCGGCACTATTCATCTCATGCGGCTGCAGCACTATTCATTCCTGCGACTGCGGCACTATTCATCTCATGCGACTGCGACACTATTCATCTCATGCGGTTGCGGCACTATTCATCTCCTGCGGCTGTGGCACTATTTATCTCATGCGGCTGCGGCACTATTCATCTCATGCGGTTGTGGCACTATTCATTCCTGCGGTACTATTCATCTCATGCGGCTGTGGCACTATTCATCTCATGCGGCTGCGGTACTATTCATGCGGCACTATTCATCGTCCATACCAAAACCAGGACAGATGACATAGAAAATGTCTAAATATTATTTTGGCCATAACTTCCTCAAAACAAGTCGAAATCTAACTTTTCAAAGGTCAAAATTGGGTAGAATTGAATTCCCTACAACATAGGACCATTAGTTTTTGAAAACAACCAAATTTTATAGATCAAAACCATGAAAATCCAGAAAACTCTAGTTATAGAAACTTAAATCTACACCAAACTAGCCATTAAAATCAAAAACTCCAAGAACTAAACTTGTAGAGAATGAAGAGAAGAACAATATAGACAAATAATATCTAAAAAAAAAAATCAAGAAATAAAAAATGTAAGAATCTCTTCATTTGGTGCAAGATGTACTTGCCTAAATGTTGTTTGAGCAAAATAAATGAAAGAGTGAATAAGAAGAGAGAGAGTGTGGAAGAAAATATATATAGGGGTTGGGTTGACTCAAAGAAACCCTAAGCTTAAGCATGCTCTTAACCATATGACTAATGACATGTTAATTGCCACATGATACAACTAATTAAATTAATTAAATAAAATCCTAACCACAATACGGTTCAGAAATTCTATCATCGAAACAGTGAACCACGCCTACAACCAGACAAGGACAAGGGATGACACACTAATCCGCGATGAGATACTGTTCCATGCCATGGCCAGTTACAAATATATGATATATACAATCAAGATACAGGTGCCAGATACCATATACAGAAAAATCAAAAGTTTACGTATTCCGGGAATGGGTAGTGACACAAGCAGACGCTTACAATTCTCGATGATCTCGGTAGAGCATCGGTTTATTCGATATCAACCACCGGAAAGCAAGTACTCAATACCGTAAACGTAATTTAAAAAATTAGTCAAATATCAAAGCAAACCGAAATAACTATGTTGATTCTGTTTGTTTTCTAATTAGACTTTTAATTAATGGTTTAATAGTTTCGGCCTAAAATTGGATTTGTGATTAAAATATATAAAAATACAAATTTGATGATTAATAAAGTACTTGTAAAGTAACGTAAAATTAGTGTTAGAATTTATTGTTGGAGTTTTACTTTCCTTGACTTGTAGAGAGCTTGCTCTCAAACAAGCCATGTAAGTTTCACTACAAAAATAAGTCATATTACCGACAAAATTAGCGACGTCTAAGGAAAACGTTGCTAAAATAAAGGAATTTAGCGACGCATAGAAAAAACATCGCAGGACCTCACTGTTAGCGACGATCAGCGACGTCCTGCGATGTTATTTAAGTTAAAAAAACGTTGCAGATAAGTCGGTAAACGTTGCTGATTAGCGACGTTTACCGACGATTTAGCTTTACGTCGCTAAGTTTTTTTTGATCTAGCGACGCTTAGCGACGTCTTTATTGGACATCGCTAAGAAATTTCATTTAGGTCAGCCGATCGAGTTCTTTTTCATTCCCAAAATTTCAACCCAAATTCAAACCATTCCCTCTCCCCAACCCGACCACCCACTCCCTCCTCTGGGTACCGTCGACCCCCGAACCCTCCTCCGGTGACTACCGACCACCCGACCCCCTCCTTTGTCTCCGCGAACCCCACCGACCCCCTCCTCCGGTGACCGTCGACCCTCGACCCCCCCGACCCCCGACCCCCTCCTCTGTCCCCACGAACCCCGCCGACCCCCTCCTCCGCTGCCTAGTCCCCTCCTCCTTTGCTGCAGCCTAGTCCCCCTTCCTCTGACTTGACACCCCCTCCGGTCAGACCCTTCTCGATCATCCGTCGAAGGTAAACCCTATCCCACATTGCTATTTTATTATTTAAGTTATTGTATTTGTGATTTGGGAGGGAGAGAGAAGCTTATTGACGAGAGGGCGGGAAGTATTTGTGACTTAACGCCAATATGGTAACCATCTTCCTAGCAACACATCGGAAGGGCGGGTAGCTTATTGACGAGAGGGCCAAGCAGACCTATATAAGTTTTATAATTCTATATACTAATTTTAATACTTCGTGTTAGTTTTGATATAACTTAGTAAATATGCATGCAAATAAATATTCGTGTAGTTAGTAATAATAAGTATATTAGACATTAGAAGTTATGGAGTATCCATACTTTTCTAGGCCGGGTATCTTAAGCTTCGTGAGAGGGAGGCTGCTAGTGCACCTGCAGCGGGAGAGGCTGATACTTCCTCACAGCCTGCTCCAGTTTCGTCGGAGGATGAGCTGTGGGCGACCGCTGCTGGTGGTCTCCATAGGGGTACGTACTACGGTACTGAATCCTATGGCACCCTAGTTGTGACATAGTCCTCTAGGGCCTCCCATGCTAGTGTGCATGGTCCACAGCCCTCCCAGGAGTCTGTCCGAGTTCAGCAGATGGTGGAGTCTCTCCGTGACGAGCTGCTACGACGGATCCAGGAGCAGCCCCAGTCTCAGCACCATACGGACGATACTGCGCTCCTAGCACGATTTGACGTGCTCGACCACAGTATTATGGAGCTCAGGGATACAACTGTGAGGACAGAGCGAGACGTCACTGATCATATAGCGTCGACAGAGCGCAACGTGATGGATCTGCAGGCATCACAGCTGTCCATGGGCGAGAGGCTGACGTTGATGCATGATTAGATGGTTTATAGCAGTACGAGGCTGTTATCTACCATGGATTCATACCACCAGTGACTAGCAGCGTTGGAGCATTATTGTCCTCCGGGTGCGCCTTCATCGTCATCGACTTCGCTGGCGTCACTGCCTTCTTTATCGACACCGACTCCACCGACGTCACTACCTTCTTTATCGGTGACGATTTTACGGGAGGAGTACGAGATGTTTCTATCCATGAGGCGCGGCGGTGCCCCTCCTCATCCTCCAGATCTGCAGTAGTCCGAGTTAGGA
Organism: Iris pallida; assembly: GCA_029216955.1. Classification (NCBI taxonomy): domain Eukaryota; kingdom Viridiplantae; phylum Streptophyta; class Magnoliopsida; order Asparagales; family Iridaceae; genus Iris; species Iris pallida. The sequence goes on from JANAVB010007399.1 coordinate 46,816,157, forward strand.
CTGTTTGATGTGGTAATATTTTAGTGTTTGTTTGTGTTGATTGTTTATTTGTGTGTAGACTTTTAGTATTGGTTGTGTAAACTTTGGATGTTGGTTGGTTGGTTGTAGACTTGGTATTGGTTGTTTAAACTTTGGATATTGGTTGGCTGTAAACTTTGAGTATTGGTTGTAGAGTATTTGGATATTTTGTGTTATACTGTTGTGATTTACATTTTGTGTTATATTGTTGCGATTTACCGGTGTTGAGTGTTCCACCGAAGGGGTTGGCGAACCCAGGGAGAAAATATGTGCTTCTGTATATTTATTATTATTTATGAAACTGCAGGAAGAAAATGTGATTCTATGGAGAAAATGACATTCTGTAATTTATTTATTTATTTATTTTTTGGCAAATTTAGCAACGCTTACTTACGCAGACTTACGTCGATAAACGTCGGGGATTAGCGACTCTGAGTCGCTAAACGTCGGTAATATTAGCAGGTATACCGACTGTCACGCCCCAGAACCAGAATACTGGAGAGCGAGGACAGACATAGCCAGCTACGTATATGAAATGGATTCCATCTCGCTATACGGTCACGGCTGTCTAGATACATGAGGGTTTACTACAAGCCAACAGTCTCTATGGTCATGAACAAGCCTAGTGTCTCAATCACAAGCAAGTAAGTAAATGTTACAAGATGTATGATCATTAAATATACAATAGTAAGGCGTCCCAAACATTACATATTCAGCTGATCATGAAGCTAGTCGTTACAAAATGTTAGGACTAGCAAGAGTTTAGTCATACATGATCAACCCTAGGATCTGTCAATCATGTTACAGCCCGTAGGCAGATACTAAGTAAAGTGCAATCGAGCTAAACATGTGCTTGTCGGCTAAACGTCTCAAAAGAATATTTTTACAATAGAGTGGGAGAGCCAAAAATAACCCACTCGTTGCCCTGGTTACGTCTGGTGTTCACCATCGGGCTGGAAAAGCGGTAGATCCTCTGGAGTTGCTCCGAAATCTGGCCACACCAAACCAGCTGGGTCAGACCCCAGAAAGAGCAAGTGCCACAAAGAAAGCTTCACTTAGGAACTAAAACCAGCAATCAGCACAAGATATAAATAAAAGTAAGAACTGAAAATAAAGAAAATACATCAGGATGATATACGACGGGATAACCATGGACTATTCAGATAACCAGGTTACAACCCATAAACCAAACAAGGACCGGGGTTATAACCCTTCGTCTGAACAGAACTTGAATTTCTCACCATTTATCGGTAAAATAAATACAAGCATTCTGGTCATTCAATAATCTGGAACAGGATCAGGGCAAGACTAGACTGGTTAGACTCCATCCAATCATTTCACGGCCAAGAAAGAACTACGGCTTGATACTTTAACTAACTAGGGTTATCACAGGCCTAATTACAAGCAAGATGCAATGAGAATCTTCCACAGCCACAAGCCCTGTAGTCCATCCAGGTTACCCGGGTTAAAAGAGTTAGAGTTGAATTCAGGTGGGTACATCGTCTAGGAAACGAATGTACCCTTAGGTAGCTTGAAGGGTGCAACACATGACAGTGTGCTGGAAATGTGCCCTACTCGACGGCAGGCAACAGATCCCAAGGCGTGCCCAGGTAACGGGATTACCTGTAGCTGTGATATCTCTTCATGACTAATGTATTAATCTAGTTATTAGCCTTAGTCCATTTCAATGGGTACTCCTGACCGTGGTACTCAAGAGTCCCCCTCCTAGACATGATGTAAGACAGGACTAGATTATTTGTATAAGCACAATCGTCCACGATGTCCAGGATTAATTATACAGGTCATGTCATGTCTGGTAGCCGTTGCAACAGCTTATCAGATATATCATGTCAGGTTATCATGTCAAGTGTACTGGTCAATTGTGCGCCACGACGTGCCACTATCAGGTCATGTCATGTTATTATGTCAGGAGTGCACCACTACGGGTCACTATCAGGTCATGCTCAATTATCAGTTCTAAACATATTAAATAAATTCATGATTTTCAAGAAGTGATCTCATGCGTCTGGGGAGGGAGTCGGGTTCAATCGGCTCAGGGTCCAAAGCTTGTGCGGCTCACGGGGTAGGGGCACATGCGGCTAGCGGGGAACGGGTGCGCATGCGGCTGAAGGGGCAGGAACCTATGCGGCTGGGAGTAGGACTAGCTCCCATGCGGCAAGCGAAAAAGGAAGGTTTCATGCGGCTAGGATGAATTGGACTCATGCGGCCAAAAAAGGCAAGACACATGCGGTCAGCGGAAAGGGTACTCATGCGGCTGGCGGGGATGGGTCCATGCGGCTCAACCAAGTCGGGCCCCATGCGGCTGGGTCAAGATGATTGCTTATGCGGCTGAAAGAACTCCCTATGCGGCTGGGCTCGAGCGAGTCTCATGCGGCTGGGAAGAACTCCCCATGTGGCTGAGCTCAAGCGAGTCTCATGCGGCTGGAAAGAACTGTCCACGCGGCTGAGCTCAAGCGAGTCTCATGCGGCCGGAAAGATAAGGGGGTGCATGCGGCGGAGTGGAGAAAAGTCCATGCGGCCAAGAATGAGACTCAGCCTATGCGGCTGAGAGTCTCATGCGGCTGAATCACTTGCCGCATGAATTGTCATGCGGTCAAGTCAAGTCTAAGCACAGTTCTCCAAATTTCTGAGAAGATGAACACCATGAGAGCCAAGTTCTCAAGCTCCACAACTCCATCATCCGGAGCCCAAATCTGAACTTCCATAGGTCAAAATGGGGTAGAACGAAATTCTCTACAACATGGAACCATCAAAACTAGGAAACAACAAGATTAAGTAGATCAAAACTCAAGAAATTCGAAAATAATATAAATATAGATCTACAAGAATCTAGCCACGGAAAGTGAAAATGCCAAGTTCTAAAGTGCTTTAGAATGTAGTAAAGAAGAGAATGGAGCAATAAAATCAGAGTTCCTCCATGAAGCAAGTTGCACTTGCCTAGACCTCTCTCTCCCTCTCTCTGGTAGGTAAGGAAGTGAATGAGGAAGAAGAAGATGATTAATGAAGAGAGAGAAAGGAGAAGGGGTTAATAAATGGGGATGGTGGTGGTAGGTAGGGGGTTCACCCTTGGTTCATAATGAACCAAGGCAACCAAGCCTAGCCGAACCAAGCCAACCCCAAGGAGACCAAGCCAAACCAAACCAAGGAGATACAAGATAAAATACGTATACGTATTCCAAATACGTAATACGAACCACAGGCATTACACCGACGCCTACCAACGTAATATCGTGTCGATAAACGTCGGTACGAGTCGGTAAACGTCGGTAAATGTTTCAGAATTTTTTGTCGTTTACGGAATCGGTGAACGTCGGTAAGTATTGAAATTGCGTCGCTAAATGTTCCAGGAGTTACCGATGTTGGCCGACGTAATAAACATCGCTCTATTACTAACGGTACGTCGGTGACCATCGGTAAATTACCGACGTATGAATGCGTCGGTAAGCGTCGGTAAGAGCGACGATTAGCGATGTTTTTTCTGTTAGGGACTAGGCTTTCCACGACAACCATAAAACATCGCTAAATATGTCGAAAATTAGACTTAGCAACATTTTCATCCATTTTAGCGACGTTTTTGGGAGTCGCTAAAAGGTAATATTCTGGTAGTGTTTAGTCCCACATTGGCTAAAAAAACTTATGGGTATCTCAATATAACTCCTCTTAAGGAATGGAGAGATGCACACGGGGTGGTGACCCTAAGGAGGGGACCATGTGGGTGATTTTACATGGAGGTAAGGATAAGACACCTATTAAAAGCATTTATGCTTTTTAGCCAAGCTCAATTTAATTCCATATGGGCTAAGCCCGACTCAGACTCGGACTCGGATTCGGACTCATGAGGCGTAATATGGCATTTTGTTGGCGCACTTTACACTTTGGCGCTTAGGCGCGCACAACTATGTGCGCAGTGGCTCACGTTGGCGCTCAGTGGCGTGCAGGTTGTAATGACCCATTTTGTAACGTGCGATAAAGGATTCGATAATTTCGGATCTGACATTCAAACGTCGTGCATATTTCGGATCTGAGTAGTTACAGAGAGAGCTTATGTATAGAGTCTCTCTTCTCTCTCAAGGGTTGTACGTTTTTGATGAAATTTTCCACAGAGAGAGAAGAAAGAGCTTCTGCGTAGGCGCCACTTGTGAGTTATCAATTTTTAGAGGAGTCCGTCCGTGAGCAGATTGGCAGAGCGTTCCAGAGTTCTTTTGAACTTACTGGTTCCTGGAAGCTGACCGTGTGGACGGATCTAGCTTGGAGCGTCGGTGTTCTAAACACCCCAGCAGACTTTCTCCGATTAAGAAATATCTTTTTATATTTCTCGTTTGTCACCTTTACGAAAATTTTCTTAGATTTTTTGTTTTCAGAATCCTCCTAGGATTTCTGTTTTGCACCTTCTGTTGAAGTGCTACAATCGAATCACAAAAGTTTTCTTCTGATATTCACGCCTAGGGAATAACAATCTCAAATCTAGATCAGAAGATGGAAAAATCTCGTGCTTATCCCATCGATACCAGCTTTAATAAGTTGAAGAAATTCGACGGAGAACCATTTCAGATCTGGAAGAGGAAGATCACCCTTAAGCTTCAACTCGTGGACGTCGACCATGTGTCGATTGAGGATAAACCGACGATTCCAGAAGGTGGTACTGCTGATGCTATTGCTGCTGCACATATCAAGCAGAGTAAATGGAAGAGAGAAAATAACATCTGTAAACTACTGATTCTCGATTCCATGGAAGATTTTTTGGCAGAGTCCTATTCCAAGAAGGTGAAGGCCAAAGAAATCTAAGAGTCTTTGGGAAAGCTCTATGAAGACGATGAGAACAGATCCAAAATTTTTATCGTCGAGAAGTACCACAAGTGGCTCTTCGACGATGAGAAGGCAATGCTGTCTCAGGTGAAGGACGAGAAAATGCCCCTCGTTGACAAGTTTGTCGTTGGAGGGATCGTCTCAAAACTTTCTGCTGGATGGAGCAATTTCTACGCTAGAATGCATCGAAAGAAGTTGAATATTATCTTGAAAGATCTCCTATAAGAGATCCACGTTGAGGACGATATGCGATCTCAACAGAAGATGGACTCTCTGTCCAAACAACTGGCTAAGGCCAACTTGGTGCAGATAAGAGAGTTCAAGGGGAAGCAGGCGGCTTCTCATCACAAAAAGAAGGACTCCACTAATCTGAAAGTGAAGGGTCCTTCGTTCAAGCAACATAAGTCCAAGTCCCACGTGACTTGCTTCAACTGTGGCAAGAAGGGATACTACCAGAGTGAATACAAATCCAAGCCCAAACAATCAGAACAAGGTGGGCCTAGTAAGGTTTTATTAGTTTCTAACATTGTTGCTATGATCACTCAGGTTACAGCTGTGGGGGCTGACTCTGAATGGTAGATAGACACTGGTGCGACATGCCATGTCTGTTCTGGCAAGAAATAGTTCGTCACGTACCAGCCAACGTCTGAGAAAGTTGTCATGGCGAATCAGGCCCAAGCTAAAGTTCTGGGGATCAGAATTGTGGAGCTGAAACTCACTTCCAGAAACACTCTGACACTTCAAGGTGTAAAGTATGTTCCGATGATTGCCAAGAACCTGATCTCTGAGAGCCTGTTTAACAACGTAGGCTTGAGGATGGACATTAATGCTGGCTTGATGGCGATGTCAAAAAAGGGAACATACTTCGGAAAGTCTTTTCAAGCCAAAGGGATGTTTAAAATTCAGCTTGTAAACCAGTCAAATGAAATAAATATAGTCGCTCTTTCTGATTATTCTCTTGAGTTGTGGCATAATAGGCTAGGACATGTTCATTATAAAAGAATACACAAAATGTCTAGTCTAGGACTTATCTCCAAATGTGGAGGTAAGGTAGAGAAGTGTGAAGTATGTGCTCAGACGAAGATTACTAGAAAACCCTTTCATCGGGTCAATCGAAGCACAGAACTTCTGGAGTTGTTCACTTCGATTTCTGTGACTTCAAGTAATTCTCTACAAAGGTCGGGATAAAGTATTTTATAACCTTCATCGATGACTTCTCTAAGTACGCATTCTTCTACTTGCTCAAATCTAAAGACGAAGCGTTCGAAAAGTTCAAGGAGTTTAGGGCCGAGGCTGAGTGGCAAACTGGACAACAACTTGAGAGGCTAAGAAGTGATCGAGACGAAGAATATCGGTCTCATGAATTTTTATCATTCTAAAAAGAATATGGAATCATCAACGAGACTACTGCTCCGTATTCTCCTCAATCTAACAGAGTAGCAGAGAAGAAGAACCAAACGTTGACAGAAATGATGAACTCAATGCTGCTAACTGCGGGTCTTCCAAAATGCTACTGGAGAGAAGCTGCATTGACGACCACTTTTATTCTGAATAGAGTGCCATATGCAACTTCGAATATATCTTCTCATGAACTCTGGTTCAAAATCAGACCTAACTTGAATGTCATTCGAGTGTGGGGGTGTCTTGCTTATGTGAAGCTCATATATCTGAAGATTCAGAAGCTGGGGACAAGGACTACGAAGACGATCTTCTTGAGGTATACCGAGAAGAGTGATGCTCAAAGATTTCTTAATATTGAGTCAAATTATATCATCGAATCTCGCGATGTTGAATACTTTGAAGACAAGTTTGCAAGGCATAAAAACATTATTCTCACAGACATTCCAGAGAATGATGAAAGTGCAAAGGAGACTGAGATCTCAAATGAGCCAGTAGTCCAAGATAAGTTGTTGGTAAGGAGACATCAATTAAACCAGAACTCGTTGAGCCGTCAACAAAGCGAGCAAGGAGGCCGAAGAACTTTAGAGATGACTTCGTCACCTATCATGTGGAAGCAGATTCGCTTACATATGATGAGGCGATGAAGACCAGAAATGCTGTCTTCTGGAAGGAGGCAATAGACAATAAAATTGACTCAATCACCTCCCATAACACTTGGGTGTTGGTTGATTTACCCGAAGGAGCAAAACCCATCAGATGTAAGTGGATCTTCAAGAAGAAGATAAAAGCTGATGGAACCATTGACAAGTTCAAGGCCAGGCTAGTGGCCAAGGTGTTTTCTCAGAAGCAGGGGATTGACTACTTTGACACGTATGCTCCAGTAGCCCGGATGATAACCATCATATTGTTAATTGCTCTTGTAGCTATACACGAGCTGGTGATACATCAGATGGATGTGAAAACGTCTTTCTTAAATGGCAAGCTGATCGAAGAGATTTATATGCAACAACCAGAAGGATTTGTCGTCAGAGGTCTTGAAGACAAAGTCTGTAAATTGGTAAAATCTCTGTACCATTTAAAGCAAGCTCCCAAAATATGGCATGAGAAGTTTGACAAAGTCATAAAGTTAAATAGCTATAGGGTCAACAAAACAGACATGTGTGTCTATATGAAATTTGTTGACGGAAGCGGAGTCATCGTTTGTCTATACGTGGACGACATGCTAATCCTAGGTACGGATATAAGCTGTATCACGGAGGCAAAAAAGTTTCCTCTCGACAAAGTTTAGTATAACGGACTTGGGGGATGCTGATGTTATCTTGGGACTCAAGATCATTCGGACAGACACTAGATTGGCACTGTCACAGTCTCATTACATTGAGAAGATGCTTACTCGCGACGGGTATCACGATCTTCCTATTATTGATACGCCGTACCGAAGTGACCAGAAGCTGGAGCCAAACTCGAAGGAAAGCGTCAGGCAATTGGAGTACGCTAGTGTCATCGGGAGTTTGATATATGCTACTACTACTACTAGGACTGACATAGCTTTCACCGTGGGAATACTGAGTCAATTCACTAGCAATCTAGGCGTTGAGCACTAGAAAGCTGTGAAGCGTGTTATAAGATATCTCAAGAAGACTCAGACATATGCACTGTACTTCAGCGAAGAGCCGCCGGTAGTAGAAGGCTTCAGTGATGCCAGCTGGTGCTCAGAGTTGGAGAGCGAGAGGTCCACAGGTTGATTTATTTTCACAATGGGAGGAGCTACAATATCGTGGAAGTCGAAAAAGCAGACTATGCTCTCGCGGTCATCTTTGGAATTTGAGTTCTTTGTACTTGATACCGTATCGGATGAAGCAGAGTGGCTTCGGGAGCTCATATATGATCTTTCAGTGGTTGGGCGCAGATACCGGTAATTTTGATATACTGTGACAACCAGGCGACTACGACGGTGGCATCAAATGATCTCTTCAATGGAAAGAAGGGAACTGTGTGATTAAAGCACCGGGCAGTGAACGATCTCATCAAGAGAGGTGTCATTGTAGTGATCGATGTTCGGAGTCAGGAGTACCTGATGGATCCGTTCATGAAGGACCTCAAGCGTCAGCTGGTCGAAGACACAGCAGGAAAGATGGACTTGAAGGCATTCTGATATTATGTCTTTGTAATTCTACCATAAAGTTTTATGTTATTAGTTCAAAGAGAAATCTACTAGACATCTAACTTTCGGTTCAAAGGAGGAACACTTACTGAAAAACTATTAGGTAACAGTGGGTACATGTTCTTAAGAACATGGAAGGGTTATGAACCTATAACCACTGTTGTCTACTATGTTTTTTCTGCGAAAAATGGATCCTGTGATGGGGATGGCTTAAACGCCTTAATGAGTTCTCATGAAGAGTGAATGCCTGGTGTGCTTTACAGGAAGTACGGTAGCACAGCACTACAAGGAGTGTAACTCCATGCTACAGTGGGGTGACTCCACCATGAGGTTTCCAATTAGGGATAATGCCTCGGTTTTGCGAGCCAAGTCCCAGCGGCGTAGCACCGCCAATAGACAAGTAGCCTAATGCTGTATGATAAAATTAAAGAAGGGTAGCCAGCACTACAAAGGGAGGTGTTCCTCATGTTACAGTGGCACGATAACACGATGAGGTACCCGGATAGGGATAAAGCCTCGGCCTTGCAAGCCATGTCGTTGCGGCGTAACACCGCAAGGGAGACTAAGGCTTCATGCTGGGTAGTATGGCACTACAAAGAGGCTGTGACCTCATGCTACAGTAGTATGACACTACGATGAGGTTCCCGGTCGGGGTAATGCCTTGGCTTTAGGCCATGTCATAGCGGCGTAGCACCGCAAGGGAAGCATAAGGTTTTATGCCATGTCTCTTTAATAAAGAACTCACCTATAGTGTATGGATAGAGATATCATGCTGTCTCTTGAGGGTAAACTTGTAGACGCCCAAAATTATACACCGAAACTAGGCTGGCACACGGCCTTTAATGTGTAGCCAGAAGCACAAGTAACTACATTTTGTGAGTGGAAAGAATAGCAACTATAGTGGAGAATTCAAGGCTTAGTCCATTCTTGTATCATACTGTTGTTCAACCCATGCGGAAAGATTCAAGTCGTCAGCTACATCTATCCTAATACAAAATGTACAGTTACTATAGGGAACGCTCAACCCTATAAATATATTGAGATATGTGAGGGATTGTTGGAGTTTTTCCTTTTCTTGACTTGTAGAGAGCTTGCTCTCAAACAAGCCATATAAGTTTAGTCCCACATTGGCTAGAAAAACTCATGGGTATCTCAATATAACTCCTCTTAAGGAATGGAGAGATGCACATGGGGTGGTGACCTTAAGGAGGGGACCATGTGGGTAGTTTTACATGGAGGTAAGGATAAGAAACCTATTAAAAACATTCATGCTTTTTAGCCAAGCTCAATTTAATTCCATATGGGCTAAGCCCCGAAGGGGCTTAGCGACTCGGACTCGGACTCGGGCTCATGGGCTCATAAGGCATAATGTGGCATTTTGTTGGCGCACTTTGTACGTTGTACGTCAACATCGTCGCTAGACGCATAGTGTGCTTAAGTTGCGCTCGTTGCGCGAGCCTCTTACGTTGTCGATTGTGCATCCAGGTGGTATGCCAGTTGTCGTGGCCAGATGACGCGACCAGATGGCGTATGGTGGCGAGCGGTACGAGCGTTGCGTATAGAGGCTGGTGGCGTAGGTGCGCGCTTGTTGCGTAAGTGCACGCAGGCGTGCGTGGCGCCCGTGGCGCAGATTGTCCAAGTGCGCACGGGAGCAACTGGCGCGGGTGCGGACTATGCGCACCTTGTGCACGCGCTCTCGTGCACTTGAGAACTGAATGCTAGGCGCACGTAACCATGTGTGCAGTGGCATAACATGGTGCTCGCGCACGTTGGCACTCAGTGGCACGCAGATTGTAACTGAACCGTTTCGTAACGTGCGATAACGAATCCGATAATTTTGGATCTGACATTCAAACGTCGCGCATATTCCGGATCTGGCCAGTTACAGAGAGAGCTTATATATATAGTCTCTCTTCTCTCTCAGGGGCTATACATTTTTGACGAAATTTTTCACAGAGAGAGAAGAGAGAGCTTCTGTGTAGGCGCCACTTGTGAGTTTCTAGTTTTTCGAGGAGTCCATTCGTGAGCAGATTGGCAGAGCGTTCCAGAGTTCTTTTGAACTTTCTGGTTCCTGGAAGCTGACCGTGTGGACGGATCTAGCTTTGAGCGTCGGTATTCTAAACACCCCAACAGGCTTTCTCTGATTACGAAAAATCTTTTTAGATTTCTTCTTTGTTAGCTTTACAAAAAATTTCTTAGATTTTTCGTTTTCAGAATCGTCCTAGGATTTCTGTTTTGCACCTTCTGTTGAAGTGTTGCAATCGAATCACAAGAGTTTTCTTCTGTTATTTACGCCCAGGGAATAACATTTATCATTTCTTTGAGAAGTAGCAAGCAAGAGGGTAGGAGAAGAGAGATGAAAAAGAAAAGTAGCACTACAAAAAAGTGCCTTTCTGGGACGCCAAAAATTCGTCTTAAAAAGGCCCAAATCAGTCCTAAATCGTAATTTGGGATGAATTTTAGAACGGAATGTATCAGTGCTATTAGGGTGGCGTGGTAAAAAGTTTTAGGACGAAAAATACCGTCCTAATTTATTTTAGGGTCAAAAAATCTAACCGTACCAAAAGGGTTTGAATTATTATATGTTTATGACGGTTTACTAAACTGTCCCAAAATAAAAGAGTTTGTGACGAATAACATCCGTCCTAGAAAAATTTGCCTGCGTCACAAAAGAATGTCGTTTATATCTAGGACAATTAGATAACCGTCCCAAAAGTAATACTTATGAAATTATTGTTTACATTTTTTGGCTATAAAATATACAATTTAAATACACATATAACATAATTAATATGATCATGGCCGTTGTCGAGCTTGTCCTCAGACATATCTCCAGGAGTCGGAGCTCCCATAAAAAAAGCTTAACGACATCAAGCATTCTTTACTATCATTTACAAAATAGAAAAATATATTACATTAAGTAGAAGACAACAAAATCCACATATAACTATAATGTTTAATTGGTAAAGAACAGAAAAGCTTAACATTAAGCATCCTTTAGCATCATTTAAAAATAAATCCAAAACACAATACATCACCCACACCATCACTTACAAAATGAACCCATCATCTATTCTCCACCATTACATACAAAAATATGAACCCAAAACATTAAGCACTACACCATGGTTTTGAATCATCTATTAAACATTCACAAAATTAACCCAAAATTTTTTCCACTACAAGAGTCGTCGTCCATCATTTAAGTAAATCCAGAATACTTTTGAAGGACCTGTAAATTAAATTTAAGTAAAATCTTAATACAGATCTAGAAACTATGTACCAAGTCTATGTAATTGCAAAAGTTAGTAACGAAGAAATCATGAACCATAATATATGTTCCTTATTTCTCTGACAACTTTTCGAGAATACTTACAAGCTAGTATAAAATGTTAATGACCAAACTAAGAGTGCTATTACAAACCACTACCACCTAGCATGATATACTACAAAAATGTAACTCACCAAGCAAGATCTCAATGGATTTGGAAACAAGGCAACTTCAAAAATTGCCAAAGGAACATGCTCTGTCTGTGGTAGTTGGATAACATTTCAGATATGAAGCCAAATCGAACCCTCAAAATAGTGTATCTTGTATTGCTGCAAGTTCAGAAGCAATATCCTGAATTATGTAGAACATGCTGGAAAGGATATATATGAAAAGTAGGTACTTTCAGTTCATCATTGTAGTAATAATTTCCTATATTCCGACATAGAAGAATAAATAGTATGGAAATTGCTTATGGCCAAATCCCAATAAATCTTCTTTTTTGATGTGCATGTGTTTGAAATTTATAAGCTATTTCAGGTAGGCACGGTTTTTATCGTTATATTGGAAATAAACTGATATTTTTCATCATAAGTGCAAAATTCTTATACATACCCTGACAGGGATTCTCATAAAAAAAAACTCTCATACAGCGGTTGATAGCATCACGAGGTCCTTAGCTCTCGAATGGGGAATTGATTATGATGTTAGGGTCAACGGAATTGCACCAGGACCTATTGAAGGCACTCCTGGACTTAGAAAACTTAACCCGGAGGAGATGAAGAGCAAAACACAAGAGTACATGCCTCTCTACAATTCTGAAAGCATACCTTGTTACTAATCAACACATCAGACTGTGGAGTCCTGGCAGCATTAGGTTCCTATGGATGACATATTCTGATGTTCTTCATTCTGAATTTAAGGGAAAAAAACAAGATTACAAAACCACATGGAAAGAAATAAAATTATTGCAGAATTATGATAAAATGTCTGAACATCCAACCATACCACAACACTGAGTATCTTCTCGAGATTAGGCCTCGAATAATCCTCGGGTAAATTTTGACCACCACAATACGAGACTGCAAGGTTAAGTGGAGCATCTTAATTTTTGATCACATCAATGGATAGATACATGCAAAGTTCACTGGTATGTACAATTCAACAAACCAAACAGATCCACACATAAGCATATGCATGACAATCTACAGTGAACGGACACGAAAAAAATGATGGTTATGTCCATATCATGTCTGTGTCAGAACTGATGGGACACATGTGACTAAATTTATTTGTTTCAAAAAATATACGTACCCTGTATCTGTATTCATGTAATAATATGTTATTGGATAACCACATTTTTAGGAGAGGACTTAGAAAACTTGTGCACCACTTATTATGATGCTCCTCCTGAGACGGATCATGGTGTAGCTGAGGATGCATGAGATGACATTACCGATGAGCCACAGGAGGATGCATAGCTTAGTTTAGACTTTATTTCTGTCTTTTAGACTTTTCTTTCCAGAACATTTGCTGAGTTGTAATAATTTGAGGATGACTGTACCTAAACCTTTTGAGATGTACTCTGCGGATTATTTCCTTTCCTTTTCATATTTTTCTACTAGTTTTTGTGATTGAGTTAGATTCTATTATCATGTGATGTCATTTCGGGATGTGATTAGTTACACTATAGATTTGACAGCTTATTACCGCCGACTCTGCGGCGTAGGCTGGGCGTGCTTCTACGCACTTGTGTCCGAACTTCCGGGCGCGGGTCGTGACAGTAATGCTATAGTTTTTGTGCCAATAACATGCAATTCCACTTTATCTCGTTCAGAGAATAAATGCTTGTGCCTCACTTCTTTCCATCACCCCTTACAACCTAACATACCAGAAGAAAAAAGAAGAGAATTTTTTCACGGATATCGGAGAAACTAGCAAGAAATAAATAATAGAAAAACTTTTCAGGGAAAATTTGCCAGATGTATATAACAATCATATACAAAAAAATTAAAAAAATATATACCAAGCTTACATACTCAGTTTCATTACCTTAAAACGCTATAATAATCAACGCAACAAATTATATCATGAAAATTAGCAAGCTCCATTATCAAAATCCGTGGTTCATAAGGTTTCTACATATCTAAATGCCACATAAAAAGGTTTCAAGGTGAAGTGCAATAGTCGATTTAAGACTATGAAACATAGGCACATGGTTTCTACAGGGGAATATATGTCAGGTGAAATTTCAGCTAACAAGAACTTTAGATTTTGATACTCAACAAAAAATTAATTGGTAGGTATCCAAATTGAAATGCAAGAAACAAAAGAAAATAAAAAGAATAAACGCAAAAATATTAAAAATCTATCATCCCCTTGGTGTCCCGAGTCCAGGAAACTAGGGTGCACCTCAGAAATTTCACACATTATAGTCGTAAGACATAATATGGTCATAACACATCATCAAATAACATTTTTTGAGAAAGAACAAAAATATGTTTCAGTACAGTGTTCAGAAATTAAGGTGAGACACACACAACTGGAAGAAGAAACTATGAATTCCTTGTGTCTAACATGTATATTTCCTAAAATTTAATTAAATATAATTGCATGACATTGAAGAATCCAAAAGTATTAATTACCAATCACACATCTATAGTTGCTTTGTACTAGTAACCTTGTTAGATCTCCTTGATCAAATTCTCTATCTAAGAAAATTTATTTTAGAAGATCAAAATATTAGGATAACCTTTGAATATTAGGACATTTTTGCATTCGCTCCATGAATCCTAAGTTTAGGTTCCCTCTTTGACTGTGAGCTACTATATTGGGTACAGGATTGTCATCTTCTCCAGAGGACTACCGTGTCCAAATAATGGCATTTAACAACAACATATATAATCCACAGATGTAATAAATGCTCGTATAGCAACAGTACAACCATTATTACCCCCATACGGATCTACATTTTTCTTATCTAACTGTCAGGAACCTCTAAATTTCTCGTACTACCGTATCTGCTGACTGCTGCTAACGCCAAAATTGTAGTAGGGGATCCAGAGTTATTTTAGGCAAAGTGTCACTCCCCGTTCCTAGTATACGTATTTTTAATACATATACTGCTTAAATGTATTTATTTAATATTTATCATGTATTATCCTATATTTAAATTCCTTTAAATTCGTGTTAATTAATTATCTGCATTTTACTTTCTGTTTTTATTTCTCTGCTTTAGCTAGACTTGGGTTCGGCTTGGTTTGGTTTAGTTAGTTGGTTCAACATGAACCCAATACCCCCACCTACCACCACCCCTTTCATTTAAAGCCAACCCCCCTTTCTCTCTCTTCATTATTTTCCTTTACCATTACTCCTCTTCTTCTTTCTCATCACTCCCTCCACCTACCAAACCGTAGGCAAGTACATCTTGCTTCTTTATGAGGACCCATTTTTATGGTTCCATTCTCTTTTCCTTGTGATTCTAAGAGAGTTTAGAACTTGGCATTTCTCGTTTTGAAGTTTTATTTTTAGTAGATCTAGAAATTAGTTATTTTTGGATTTTGGTGGTTTTGATCTATCAAACTTCTTTGTTTTCAAGTTTTGATGGTTTCATGTTGTAGAGAATTTTATTCTACCCAATTTTGACCTTTGAAAAGTTGGATTCGGACTTATTTTGACCAAGTTATGGACCTTTGAAGCTTTGGGTTCAACCATGGAGTTCTTGCTGTTTGGAGAAGACAGTGAGCAGTGCGCGAGCTTTTTAGCTTGTGCCACTGAGTTGTGTGCGCTCTTTAGTGCAGCATAATCCCCATACGCTGTCTTTTGGAAGCGTATGGATCTCATACGCTGCCTTTTGGAAGCGTATGTCTTGCATACGCTGACTTGGGTGACAAGGAGTCATATGGAGTCCATACGCTAGCCTGACTTGAGCGTATGTCTTCCATACGCTAGCCTGACTTGAGCGTATGTCTTCCATATGCTAGCCTGACTTGAGCGTATGTCTTCCATACGCTAGCCTGACTTGAGCGTATGTCTTCCATACGCTAGCCTGACTTGAGCGTATGTCTTCCATACGCTAGCTTGACCTGAGCGTAGCTTGACCTGAGCGTACGTTGACTTGAGCGTAGGCTGACATGAGCGTAGCCTGCTTACCCTGGATCTTCTATAGCCCTGTATATTGATATCTTATTAGATGTTTAACATCCATTTTATATTCTTACGCCTTTTTGCATAAACTTGATATAGTCATGATATGCTAATATTTCTATTAAATATAGATTGTCACGTGAGATGTACCATATGTCGTGAATTGAGTTATAGATACCCCGATTGACTGGAATTAAACCCTGAGAGTCGTAGACTCGACTCCACTGAATACTATTTGACTTTCATGTCTTGTCACCATTGATGATAATGGTTATCTTGATTAAAATTGATTATACGTTCCTAGTTGGAACTAAGAGACTGGCTAGTCGTCTTATTGAATGAAATGAATGAGACACGTTCATGTAATGAACTATTGTACTCGATTAGCCAATCCCGAATATTGGCATACAGGCACATGTAGGTTTCAAATTATTTATTTATTTAGTTATTTATCTATCTTACAAAAATAGCATGTATACTTTATGGTCAAGGCATGATTACTCTGTGTTCAGATTTGATTGTTGCATCACGCTATGTAAAACTTACAACCTAGCCGCACGGGTATCATTGTAGAGTAGCGTATATCATACCCCGTACGAAAGTACTCATTCTGAATAACCATGATCCACGATGGAACTTCACTCAACGTAGAGACTATTAAGTTAAATAAAATAATGATGGCATGGAGAGAATGGATTCCCGAGTTCTTACATGGCAGCCCTCTTGGGACTATTAAGTGCCCGACAGGCCGGCTGGTTCCCATAGATACTGTAAATCTGTCACACGGGCAGGAAACAATATCTGCTTATATTATTGTACATGCTATATTAACGGCGGGCGTCCCGCTGGGACTCATCTAATTACATGATTAGCGCAATTGATTGATTGGATAGACTAGCCTTTCTTGCGCATAGTAAGAACTGAGAAATCCTTTATTGCATAATTCTAGGATAACTTGGGACTCACAATAACAAGCCGTAGTAGTTGCTTGGCCGTTTAAATTGATTTGTTTGTGCACTGTACCTACTCTGTTACTTGACTGAGATGATCAGAATGTCAGGACATGAAGGGCCAACTTCTGTCCTTGTTTGGTTGGGAGGTTGGTTCGAAGTGTCGTGATGTTGTGTGAGTCCTAGTAAATAACAGAGATCTATTATCATATTCTCTTATTACTGGCTTCATTCCTCATATCGTGCTCCCTTGCGGTACTTGCTATTAGAGGTCTAACCTCTCTGGTTTTGCATGGCCAGATTTAGAGCCAGTCCCCGAGGATCCAGCTTACTTCTACCTCCAAGATGGTCAATACTAGGGGAATGATCGCAGGAGGACTCGAGTGGGTTCCTTACTTTACCGCTTATTTTGTTATTTACTTTATACTTAGCCGTTTGGCACTGACATGTTAGTCGGATTGTCTTGTACCTACTTTTACATAATTGTAATTAAGTCAGACTGCAGCTGATAACAATTGTGCACACTTTGCTACATCATCTGGCTATGTTTTGTAAAGCCAGATATCAAGAATATTTTGACTGAGCGTTTGGGACGTCTTACTGTTTTATCTTACATGTTCTCTGTTATTGCTTCTTGTTTGAATGATTGAGATAATAGATGTGAAGTGACCATAGGGAGACTTTCATGTAGTATGCAACCCCTTGTCTTTTAGACAACATTGATCGTATTATACGATATTCATCTACCCGTAATACGTAGCTGGCTGAGTCATTCTCCCGCTCTCCAGTATTCTGGTTCTGGGGCGTGACAATGTTTTAGTGGTGGCCCATGCAGGTCTGATTTCAGACTTGTGGGGTATTTAATAGGATGTCTCAATCACACATGTTTCCCCTTGATCTCATGATTCGTTACTCTCAACTCTAGTTTGACATTCCAGTATACTTTGACTTCATTGATCCTTTATGTCCGGTCGTTTGATTGTTCTCTTGTCCCTTTTCTTAGGGGCACCTCGTCCGCATCTGTCAGAGCTGGACAGCAACAATATGGACAACAACATGGACAACCTGACCAGGATGGTCAGCAACAAGGGCCGATACTAACTTAGGAGACTACCCAGGAAGAAGTAATAGTGGAAGCAGCAGCTGGACCGCAGTATCCGGATGTTCCACCACCATCAACAGTTCTACCTACCCCTGTGGAAGTAGACACACCGGTTCTTCTGGAAATCATAAGAGGGATGATGGCTACTCAGCAACACCAGATGTTAGCCCAACAGCGCATGCACGCTCAGTTACAAGAGTAGAATGTATTACTCAACCAAGGATTGCAGACGGCATTGGAAAGAGGGACGAGGCCGGATTCTGGAGCATCAACCAGATTTTGTAAGTTCAACCCCCGTCGTTTCGAGGGCACGGAGGATGCTATTTTAGCAGATGCATGGCTTAAGGATATTGAGGCTATTTTGACGGCAGCTAAGGTACCGACAGAAGAACGTGTGGATCAGGTGAAGTTGTTACTTCAGGATCTCGCACGTGATCGGTGGGAATCAGAGGAAGTTGGTATCAGACGTCCCGTTGCTTGGGACGATTTCACAGCAATATTCAAGACGAAGTACTATAGAGTTGTGGCGCAGTTTGAGCTACAACAGAAGTTTATCAACCTCAAGCAGGCCGGCAAGACGGTAGATGCTTATGCAGCAGAGTTCTGCAGATTGAGTAGGTTTGCCCCAGAGATGGTAGCGACGGAACGCCAGAGGGCGATGAGGTTCCAGCAAGGGTTTCATCTTGAGCTCTTGCAATTAATAGAAGGGCACAATTACCAGACTTTTGATGAGATATTGACGGCAACCCGGAGGCATGAGATCACCATTCAGAGGATCACAGTAAGGACTGGGGGTCAGAAAAGATCTCACAGTCAGATTAAAGGAGGAGGGGGAGCAGCGCCCCGAACAACAGCACCATCCCTTGGCATTCGCATTCACGATGTGGTAATGCGAGGGCCAGCACCACCATCCAGGCAGCAGCAGCAACAGAAGAAGAACCAGCAACCCCTAACGGACTGTACTTATTACGAAAAGATGGGGCACACTAGAGATGTGTGTCAGACATTGAATGGACTGTGTCTGATATGTGGAAATCCAGATCATCGGGTTACCACATGTCCCATGAATTCGAGGTCAGGAGGACCAGGGCAACAGTTTCCTACTCTGCCAGCACCAGGGGCAGGACAATATCGAGGACCAGCAATGGCAGTGAGACCATTGGCCCAGCGTCCGTTAATGCCGCAGGCTCAGATGTTTCGGCAGCAGGGACCGCCGATACAGCAACACCAGCATAGACCACCCCAGCATCATCAAGGAAGGGGCCAGCAGCAGCACCAGGCTAGGCCGCAACATGGGAACCAGCAAGGAGGTCGAGGGCAGGCATTCACACTGTCCTTGGAAGAGGCATTAGCATCGGAAGATGTTGTGGCAGGTAACATTCTCGTTGCCTCATATCCCGCAGTAGCATTGTTTGATTCAGGAGCATCACACTCATTTATATCTGCATAATTTGCGACACGACTAGGAATGGAGTTCGAGGCATTGCCAGGAAGGTTGAATATACTCACTGGCAATGGGCTCATAGGAGTTAGTAGAGTTATTCTAGCGTGTAGTATTGTAGTTTGCGGGCATTCCTTTCCCGCCCGGTTGATAGAATTTTCTGTTGAAAATTTCAACGTTATCTTAGGCATGGACTGGCTGAAAGACAGTCATGCGACAATAGATTGTCATAGAGGGAGTGTATCTTTTGATATTCCAGGCATGAAGAAATTCACCTTAGTCAGGTCAGAGGCAACTCAGCAAGAGCAGGGAGTAGTAACAACAATGGAAGAAGTTCAAGTTCCGAAGGTAGTTGAAGAATTTCTAGACGTGTTTTCCGAAGAACTTCCAGGTCTACCATCGGTTAGAGATATTGAGTTCAGCATAGAATTGGCACCTGGAACTAAACCCATATCAGATCGAGTTTACAGAATGGCGGATTCGGAGCAGGCCAAGGTGTATCAGCACATAGAGGAATTGAAGGAGAAGAAGTTTATCCAAGCTAGAATATCGTCATGGGCAGTACCAGTGGTACTTGTGGGGAAGAAGGATGGATCATCCAGATTATGCATCGATTACATGAAGCTTAACGCGGCGACAGTAAAGAACAAGTACCCACTACCAAGGATCGATGACTTGTTTGATCAGTTGAGCAGGGCTAGAGTTTTCTCCAAGATAGATCTTCGTTCGGGATACCATCAAGTGAGGGTTCGAAAGGAAGACATTTCCAAGACAGCATTCAGGTCGAAGTATGGACATTATGAATTCTTAGTAATGCCGTTTGGTTTGACCAATGCTCCAGCTATATTCATGGATTTGATGAACCGCATCTTTATGCCATATTTAGATCAGTTTGTCGTGGTATTTCTCGACGACATTCTCATATATTCTGCTAGTGAAGAGGAGCATGAAGACCACCTCAGGAAAGTGTTGCAGGTTTTGAGAGAGAATCAGTTATATGCCAAGCTCAGCAAGTGTGAGTTCTGGACGGATCATATTTCATTTCTGGGTCACATCATATCAGGAGCTGGAGTAGCAGTAGACCCCAAGAAGGTCGAAGCAGTAGAGAGTTGGCCAGTACCTAAGACCGTAGCTGATATACGAATTTTCTTGGGATTGGCAGGATATTACAGAAGGTTTGTATCAGACTTTGCGAGGCTTTCAGCACCCATGATCCGCTTGACACGAAAGGATGTACCATTCGTCTGGTCGACAGAATATCAGGCATCATTTGAGAATCTGAAGCAGAAGTTGATATCAGTGCCTATTCTTACATTGCTAGTTGAGCCCGGAGGTTTTACGGTATATTGTGATGCGTCAGGTAAAGGACTTGGATGTGTCCTTATGCAACATAGAAAGGTGATAGCGTATGCATCTAGGTAACTTCGAGACCACGAAAAGAATTACCCAACTCATGATTTGGAGTTGGCGGCAGTAGTATTTGCTTTGAAGCTATGGAGGCATTATTTATATGGTAACCGAGTGGACATGTACACAGACCATAAAAGTCTGAAGTACATCTTTACTCAGAAGAAGCTGAACATGAGGCAGAGAAGATGGTTAGAGCTGATCAAGGATTATGACGTGGAGCTTCAGTATCATCCAGGCAAGGCTAATTTGGTAGCAGACGCTCTTAGCAAAAGAGGCGGCACATTTATGTTGACAACACAGAAGCACATCTTAGAAGACCTTCAAGAGATGGGCATCGAAGTTATACTTCCTAATGATATAGGAATTCTGGCGAGTCTACAAGTTCAATCCGACTTGGTAGGCAGGATCAAGGCAGTCCAGGCACAGGACCCAAGAATCCAGGAGCTTAGGGCAGAATGTGAGTCAGGGCTCAGAAAGGAGATGCAAATTCATGAAGATGGTACCCTTAGGTTTGGATCACGTCTATGTGTACCTAGTAGAGATATCAGACAGGAAGTTATGACAGAAGCTCACAGTTCTCAATATTCTATACATCCTGGAGGGACCAAGATGTACCAAGATATCAAGCAGCACTTCTGGTGGAACGGGATGAAGAGGGAGATAGCTAGGTTTGTTTTCCGTTGCTTGATATGTCAGCAAGCAAAGGCAGAACAGCAGAAGCCAGCTGGATTATTACAACCGCTTCCTATCCCGGAATGGAAGTGGAAGCATATTACAATGGACTTTGTGACCGGTTTACCGAGATCACCAAGTGGTAAAGATGCTATTTGGGTGATAGTAGATCGGCTTACAAAGGTAGCACACTTTCTTCCTTTCAGATTAGGGCAATCTACAGAAAAGTTGGCGGAGTTGTACATGCAGCAGATAGTCAGGCAGCATGGAGTCCCTATCAGTATTTTGTCAGACAGAGATACTCGTTTCACGTCACATTTCTGGAAGAGCTTACATCATAGTCTGGGTACCAAGTTAAGATTTAGCACGGCTTACCATCCACAGACGGACGGCCAATCAGAAAGGACAATTCAGACTTTAGAAGATATATTTCGAGCTTGTACCCTAGATTTTGGAGGATCTTGGGAAGGCCACCTGCACTTAGTTGAGTTTTCATATAACAACAGTTATCAAGCCAGCATCCAGATGGCGCCATTTGAAGCACTGTATGGTAAGAAGTGTAGGTCGCCACTAGCATGGGATGATATCGGGAAGAGGAAGATGCTAGGCCCAGAAATGATTGTTCAGACAGTTGAAGTGGTTAAAGGAATTAGAGAGCGACTTCGAGTTGCGCAGGATCGACATCGTCATTGGGCGGACCAGCATCGTAGGCCGCTAGAGTTTTCCGTTGGGGACCACGTATTCTTACGGATCTCACATACCCGTGGGGTCATTAGATTTGGCATTCGCGGGAAGTTGAGCCCGCGATACGTATGACCATTCATTATTCTTGATAGGGTAGGCGATGTTGCTTATCGTTTGTCCCTTCCACCTTCGTTACGAGAGGTGCATGACGTGTTTCATGTATCTCAGTTACAAAGGTATGTATCGGACCCAAGCCATATCCTCGATCACTCTGAGCTGGTTGTTGGTACCAACCTGTCTTACGAGGAGCAGCCTGTGTCCATCTTGGACCGAAGAGAGAAGATACTCAAGAACCGAACAATTAACCTTGTCCGGGTTGCTTGGGGTCATCACTCTTTTGGAGAGTCAACGTGGGAACGTGAGGATGATATCCGATCACGGTATCCACATCTGTTTGACTCACAAGGTATATTTCTTTCCGTGTACCTTGATTGTCTTAACTCTGTATGCTAGTAGAAATTACTTGATATCGTAGATTGATAAATATAGATATGTTACTTGCTATGGACATTGTAAAATAATTGCTTGCGTAAATTGCTTGTACTAAGTTTGGCCTTGATATTCCTTTCCTTCTTGGATTTGAAATTTCGAGGACGAAATTTTTCTAAGGAGGGTAGAGATGTCACTCCCCATTCCCAGTATACGTATTTTTAATACATGTACTGCTTAAATGTATTTATTTAATATTTATTATGTATTATCCTGTATTTAAATTCCTTTAAATTCGTGTTAATTAATTATCTGTATTTTACTTTCTGCTTTTATTTCTCTGCTTTAGCTAGACTTGGGTTCGGCTTGGTTTGGTTTAGTTAGTTGGTTCAACATGAACCCAATATCCCCACCTACTACCACCCCTTCAATTTAAAGCCAACCCCCCTTTCTCTCTTTTTATTATTTTCCTTCACCATTGCTCCTCTTCTTCTTTCTCATCACTCCCTCCACCTACCAAACCGTAGGCAAGTACATCTTGCTTCTTCATAAGAACCCAATTTTATGGTTCCATTCTCTTTCCCTTGTGATTCTAAGAGAGTTTAGAACTTGGCATTTCTCGTTTTGAAGTTTTATTTTTAGTAGATCTAGAAATTAGTTATTTTCGGATTTTGGTAGTTTTGATCTATCAAACTTCTTTGTTTTCAAGTTTTGATGGTTCCATGTTGTAGAGAATTTTATTCTACCCAATTTTGACCTTTGAAAAGTTAGATTCGGACTTATTTTGACCAAGTTATGGACCTTTGAAGCTTTGGGTTCAACCATGGAGTTCTTGCTGTTTGGAGAAGACAGTGAGCAGTGCACGAGCTTTTTAGCTTGTGCCACTGAGTTGCGCGCGCTCTTTAGTGCAGCGTAATCCCCATACGCTACCTTTTGGAAGCGTATGGATCTCATACGCTGCCTTTTGGAAGCGTATGTCTTGCATACGCTGACTTGGGTGACAAGGAGTCGTATGGAGTCCATACGCTAGCCTGACTTGAGCGTATGTCTTCCATACGCTAGCCTGACTTGAGCGTATGTCTTCCATACGCTAGCCTGACTTGAGCGTATGTCTTCCATACGCTCGCCTGACTTGAGCGTATGTCTTCCATACGCTAGCTTGACCTGAGCGTAGCTTGACCTGAGCGTAGCTTGACCTGAGCGTACGTTGACTTGAGCGTAGGCTGACATGAGCGTAGCCTGCTTACCCTGGATCTTCTATAGCCCTGTATATTGATATCTTATTAGATGTTTAACATCCATTTTATATCCTTACGCCTTTTTGCATAAACTTGATATAGTCATGATATGCTAATATTTCTGTTAAATATAGATTGTCACGTGAGATGTACCATATGTCGTGAATTGAGTTATAGATACCCCGATTGACTGGAATTAAACCCTGAGAGTCGTAGACTCGACTCCACTGAATACTATTTGACTTTCATGCCTTGTCACCATTGATGATAATGGTTATCTTGATTAAAATTGATCATGCGTTCCTAGTTGGAACTAAGAGACTGGCTAGTCGTCTTATTGAATGAAATGAATGAGACACGTTCATGTAATGAACTATTGTATTCGATTAGCCAATCCCGAATATTGGTATACAGGCACATGCAAGTTTCAAATTATTTATTTATTTAGTTATTTATCTATCTTATAAAAACAGCATGTGTACTTTATGGTCAAGGCATGATTACTCCGTGGTCAGATTTGATTGTTGCATCACGCTATGTAAAACCTACAACCTAGCCGCACGGGTATCGTTGTAGAGTTGCGCATATCGTACCCCGTACGAAAGTACTCATTCTGAAAAACCATGATCCACGGCATGGAACTTCACTCAACGTAGAGACTATTAAGTTAAATAAAATAATGATGGCATGGAGAGAATAGATTCCCGAGTTCTTACATGGCAGCCCTCTTGGGACTATTAAGTGCCCGACAGGCCGGCTGGTCCCCACAGATACTGTAAATCTGTCACACGGGCAGGAAACAGTATCTACTTATATTATTGTACATGCAATATTAACAGCGGGCGTCCCGCTGGGACTCGTCTAATTACATGATTGGCGCAATTGATTGATTGGATAGACTAGCCTTGCTTGTGCATAGTAAAAACTGAGAAATCCTTTATTGCATAATTCCAGGATAACTTAGGACTCACAATAGCAAGCCGTAGTAGTTGTCTGGCCGTTTAAATTGATTTGTTTGTGCACTGTACCTACTCTGTTACTTAACTGAGATGATCAGAATGTCAGGACATGACGGGCCAACTTCTGTCCTTGTTTGGTTGGGAGGTTGGTTCGAAGTGTCGTGATGTTGTGTGAGTCCTAGTAGATAACATAGATCTATTATCATATTCTCTTATTACTGGCTTCATTCCTCATATCGTGCTCCCTTGCGGTACTTGCTATTAGAGGTCTAACCTCTCTGGTTTTGCATGGCCAGATTTAGAGCCAGTCCCCGAGGATCCAGCTTACTTCTATCTCCAAGATGGTCAATACTAGGGGAATGATCGCAGGAGGACTCGAGTGGATTCCTTACTTCACCGCTCGTTTTGTTATTTACTTTATACTTAGCCGTTTGGCACTGACATGTTAGTCGGTTTGTCTTGTACCTACTTTTACATAATTATAATTAAGTCAGACTGCAGCTTATAACAATTGTGCACACTTTGCTACATCATCTGGCTATATTTTGTAAAGCCAGATATCAAGAATATTTTGACTGAGCGTTTGGGACGCCTTACTGCTTTATCTTACATGTTCTCAATTATTGCTTCTTGTTTGAATGATTGAGACAATAGATGTGAAGTGACCATGGGGATACTTTCATGTAGTATGCACCCCCTTGTCTTTTAGACAGCATTGATCGTATTATACGGTTAAAAAAATTAACCTTCGTCCATCAAGATTAAAGGAAAGAGCATTGATTGGTCCAACCTTTCACACCTTCAATTTCCTCTTGAATAGTCTGCAGGTAGAAAACAAAAACATGGATAAAAAGTTTCACATGCTTGGATTATTAGTGCACAATTCAAGATAGATGGAAAATCTAGCAAACGTTCCTAAAAATCTTTAACTTTATAATGGATTTTGACATAATATTTTACATTAAACACACCTTAAAGAATTTTGCTTCAAACCTTCCGGCGACGATCAGTTATTATGTAACGACCCGCTCCGCCCTAGCGGAACGTCGATTCAAACGGCATGTGCAACGACTCAAACGAACCGTCGACCCGAAGAGTTGGCCTCGACCAGATGTAGAATCGATACAAGGCTTGCATTGGCCTGTCAAGATGAATCCAGACTTAGACTATCAAAGGCGCGCTCGGAGTATCGCTCGGCCGATGCAAACATCGCTAAGGTGGGTGGCGCCGATGAACCCGTCTTTGCTTAGCCTATACACATAATAATGCGGACACGATCACGAGAATCGCTAGGCGTTAACCCTGCGTATGCTAATAATTGACTCAACGCACCTAGCTAAGGGAATAGTCCCATCTTGCATGCTTGTATAGAATATAGAAAAGAACATAGAAAATAAGAGAACTCTCGCACCGTGCTCCACGCTCGTGCTACGGCACAAGCTTACGCTCAAGTCCCTTACGCGTTCAACAATGAAACAATGAATGGGTTACAACAATGAAATAGGAAGACTATCAACATAGTCGTTCCGAGTAGAGTATAGCAATATTGAAAGGCTATGGGACCGATGGGTCGCCAAGGCAACTCCCGTACTGGGAGTTGCGAAATGCGTGAATGAATGAATCAATGAATGAATGAACGAATGAATAAATACGTGAAAATGAATGAACGAACGAACAAGTGAAAGAAAGAAATGAAAGAAAGAATACATGAAAGATAAGACATGAAAGACGTTAGCGACAGGTGTGACGGGCACGTGCAACGGGGCTCGCCACCCGCGCTGCACGGACGCCAACCTGGTCGATAACGCATTATAGCTAAGGGTTAGCCTACGGCTCGGAGACAGCCGTTATGTTAAATGACAAGTAAAATATGAAATGGTCGTGGACAAACGGTACGGGCGATGGGGGGGAATACCGTGGCCGTCATGAGGAAGGATTCTGCGGCACGATCGATGGAGGGTAATCGTGGCCGGCCTAGGCAGAATCAATACGGGGCTTACGGTCTGCCTGGGTGCGGGCTTGGGCACCAGGGGACGTTAGTGCAGGGTATATTCAAGAGACTTAACGGGGTGTACCAGCCATCACCCTATGTTAAGTTGAGAATTACCAAAGGGGAATGTCCAAAATGGCTTGTAAAGCCAGCGGCCCATGCATGTAGATTAAGTGGACTATGCTGGTGGCAATCTACGTGCAAGTCCTTTCATTAAAATCAAAGTAGTCTAAGTTAAATGAACAAGTGCCTCCTGAACGTGCTGGAAATATAACATCCTGGACATGAACATGCCCGAATTATAACACTCTTGAACACGCTTGCAATGTAACATCCTGAACATGCTCGAAATACAATACTCTGAACATGCCTACGACGTGAATGAACATGCCTACGACGTGCTAGGACCCGAGACATGAACACGCCTGTAACATTGAATGTTTACATGAATCATGTTATGTTGAAATATGTGAATTGTTGACTATCTTGGTTTACCTTGGACAGGGAAGGCCGGACGATAAGTATGGGTAAGTCGTGCATGTATTTTAATGCAGACACTTAAATTCGGCAACACGATATGGGTTACGATATATGCCATGAAACTGATCCTAAGGCAAGATTAGAAAGACAATGAACGATAGACGGTGCACAAAAGTAAATACAACGTGTTTGGTAATGATAGCATTGTGGGCGAGCTAGCCTCCCCACCAGTGCATAACAATGTACTGATAACCCCACAGTCTGCTTGCAGGAAGCAGGAAACGTCGGCGGGTGCGGAGCTTTCCTCGAATGTGTTAAGGCGCGGAGCTATCTCTAGGGCCTTGGAACGTTGCAAGAAGCTGAAGCACCCTATACAGGACATAATGTATTAGAACATCGCTATGTATCATTCCATCTTGTAAGCCACTTGGCACGCCTTTTATGTTTCAGAGAGAGAGAGCTCGAGCGATTGTAATATCGGCCTAGCGCAGCTTGTAACCTTCTTGAATATCAATAAAGAGTTCAAATTCGCTTCTACTTGTGTTTATTTACTTTCCGCTGCAATGGGGACACTCTGTGCGACTCTGTGGCCTAGCTCGAATCGGCCGTTCTGGACTTGGCCTTGCACGGGCGCAACCTAGGCCCGTGCGGCATCACGCCTTAGCGAGGACGATCGCTCCTACGGGAGCGGGGCGTGAAAGATTGGTATCAGAGCACGGCTTTACGTCCTTGGACTTCATTCGATTTTTTCAGTTTTGAAAGCTCGGTTGGAAACAAAAGATGGGTACGCTCTCTCTCGTTGTGTCTTGGGATGTTCCATACAATAAGTCTAATATTTTTAAAAGCTCGTACGAGTACTCGGTTGGACGGGATCGATAGGCGAAGGCCTTTGTGCCACCACGACGGACTTGAGTCGGAAGAAACCGATGCTAAGAGTTAGCAAACGCAGTTCGTACTTGAATGAGCTTACGCTGACAGCAAACGAGTACACGAGACCAAAGTATAGTTCGAACGGGATGGTTATGCACGCAGCCTTTTGGCTAAGTTGTGCAGAGTATCGCGCACCTAGACCTTCTGGTACAAACGAGTTGCGAGTGAGATGGATTATCGCTCGAACGAGAATAAGTGAGAATGCGAACTCGAATATAGTCCATACGGGATAGCTATACACACGGCCTTTTGGCTAAGTTGTGCCGCCTGTTGTGCACCTCGACTTCTGGTGCAATCGCGTTACAAGCGATATCAAGTACCGCTCGGTCGGGAACGAAGATACACTTAGAGTGTATATCGATAGGAATGCTATCAAACTAACGCTTAGGCGTACACGAAAGATTGACTTGGATTTTGAGGATTAATACGAACGACTTAGTACGTCGAGGCGACGTGAGCGATTACGCTAGAGATTCGTCGAACGAATCTGAAGGATGTCTTAGCGCATGACGGGAACGTGATTGGGGACTAGATCGTATGGCTTGAATCCGAGTGGTGTATGTGATAGGTTCGGAGAAGGATAAGAGTGAGTGTCGACGACTAGTCGAGTGGCTTGAACCCTGAGTGGTGTATGGACGTTATAGAAATTGTTCGAGCGAGACTAAAGGATTTACGGGTAGAACGAGTATGTCGGCGATGCGATGCGATTGCGCAAAGCCTTAGAACGCGTCATGCTTAGTTGGTCGTGACGTCGAATGTCCCGAACGAGATGTCGTTCGGACAACTTGTCAATGGGCAACGCGAGTTAGAAAATGGTTCGGAACGATGAATGAAGATGAATGTTCTTGATCGAGGAAACTTAGAGGATCGCGCGTACGATTTCGGATGGATTCAAATGAATTGTGACTTGAGTTTGAACAACGATCTTGAAACTAGCTGGAGGAATAACAGTTGATCTTGATCTTGAGTATTAAATGAAATTATGGAATATCCAACTCGGACAACAGCATCAACGCACGACTTGAAATCGGTTACAAAGGAAGATCGTCAGGTTACGCATATCGTCGATGGTATTGAGGCGTATCAAAGATCGATATGCGATAACTTGGGGGTACTCTGACTCGACGAATGACGATCGTGCAAATGCCATTGTTCCGTTGGATGCTATACTTGGGATATTGAAACGTGTCGAGGAAAATATAGACGTGGCTCGAGGATTTTCTAGTTGAATGAAATGATGAATGGACTATCGATCTTGGCTTGGATAGAAAAGGAAATGTTGGATTTGCTTCGACGATAACCCCAACGTCGACATTCTTGTCTTATGCGAGTGCAACTCCAGCCTCGCACATGCGTCACGTCGATTAGGGCGATCACTCCGCGTGAGCACTGGTATGGTGATTCATACAGTGGGGGTGATTGAACTAGCATGGCGTGGCAATTTGTGTGCTTCGACTTGTGGTTTGACGCGAAGGTGGACTCAAAAATGACTTAGCGTGCATGACGATCGATTTTGAGGATTGCGTAGGTCCAATCCGCGTATCGAGAATGAATTAGTCTTGACTCAAACAAGAGTTACGCCCCGATGAGAATGATTATTCCGCAGGTGCGTTGCATGGTGATTCATGAACCACCGAGGATAATCAGACTCGCGTGAGATTGGGGCGCAACATATTGTCAAAGCTAGATGAACTCGTGATCGAATACATGAATTGGTTAGAATGGATATGTAAAGTATGTCAATTGGGTGATTTGAATGGATTCGAATACACGCAACGAATGCATTGATGCGGATAGGTGATCGTGCTCGATGTTTAGAAATCTGAGTGACGCAAGCTTGGGTAGAAAATCCCGTACTATCGACTTTGGTTTGACCCTAGGATTGGGGTCAGTGTTGGCATTATTCTTAGGGAACTATGATTCCAATCCTGACATTGACTTAGTCTCGCAAAGATTGGCCTAGCGGTTAGGCGAGACGCCCTGTTTCATGAGTTATCAATCGAAGGATTGATCTTGAGGATTGGCATGGATGGATAGTGTGAATCACGAATATAGGAAAACCCCTCACGAGATTCGGCTGACATGTATATATTTCAGGGACGCCGGGGTATGTGCACGATACGACTCGAGTGAGAATAACGAATTCTCTATCATGCGGCTTGGCTGAATACATGTATTTTGGGGACACCTGGAATGCGTGCATGATCCAGCCAAGTGATACGTTGAATGGAAATGAGACTTGGTGAATGAAAGAGTGTCGAGAATTCGAAATTATATTGAAGGAAGGAATGATGCTAGTACGAACGTGGCTCGGAATCAAGAAACGTTTGAGCGGAGTGTGCGTGAACGATACCAAGATTTGGCCCTAGACAAGCTAGAGATATGGAATCGATATCGTGAAAGTAAAAGTTGGTATAACAAATTGAGACCATTGATAGGAAGATATGCTCGACGATAGTACAATACTTAGTCTTGAATCGGACGAAAATTACTTAAACTTGGCCGACCCCGCTAAGAAGAAATCATATTGATTTCGTTGACACGAACGCTTGAGAAATGAGTCGGGTCATCTCAATGACTGAGATAAACGAAAGTGAGTTTGCCTCAACCCACGATCCGCGCACTTGATACATTACAACGTGCCTCGTGCGACCATTTTAGTCCCATGACACGAAGAAATAGCAACCAAGACGAAGAAACACTTGAAATGAATAAGTACCATCAACTCTAAAATGAATGAAAAGTTATCCAATAAAATCGACCAAACGTATGCGACACGAAACTTAGAAAAGTATCGAGCATGGTTCGATGCCATCGAACGATAGAGCCGTTCGATAGAATTGTCTAAGGAATACGATGACACGAGTTAAGGAATGGTAGGATGACCTGCACTCAGAAAGTCTCGAGGACGAGACTTATTTTGAGTGGTGTATTATGTAACGACCCGCTCCGCCCTAGCGGAACGCCGATTCAAACGGCATGTGCAACGACTCAAACGAGCCGTCGACCCGAAGAGTTGGCCTCGACCAGATGTAGAATCGATGCAAGGCTTGCATTGGCCCGTCAAGATGAATCCAGACTTAGACTATCAAAGGCGCGCTCGGAGTATCGCTCGGCCGATGCAAACATCTCTAAGGTGGGTGGCACCGATGAACCCGTCTTTGCTTAGCCTATACACATAATAATGCGGACACTATCACGAGAATCGCTAGGCGATAACCCCGCGTATGCTAATAATTGACTCAACGCACCTAGCTAAGGGAATAGTCCCATCTTGCATGCTTGTATAGAATATGGAAAGAAACATGGAAAATAAGAGAACTCTCGCACCGCGCTCCACGCTCGTGCTATGGCACAAGCTTACGCTCAAGTCCCTTACGCGTTCAACAATGAAACAATGAGTGGGTTACAACAATAAAATGGGAAGACTATCAACATAGTCGTTCCGAGTAGAGTATAGCAACATTGAAAGGCTATGGGACCGATGGGTCGCCAAGGCGACTCCCATACTGGGAGTTGCGAAATGCGTGAATGAATGAATGAACGAATGAATAAATACGTGAAAATGAATGAACGAACGAACAAGTGAAAGAAAGAAATAAAAGAAAGAATACATGAAAGATAAGACACAAAAAACGTTAGCGACAGGTGTGACGGGCACGTGCAACGGGGCTCGCTACAGGCGCTGCACGGACGCCAACCTGGTCGATAACGCATTATGGATAAGGGTTAGCCTACGGCTCGGAGACAGCCGTTATGTTAAATGACAAGTAAAATATGAAATGGTCGTGGACAAACGGCACGGACGATGGGAGGGAATACCGTGGCCGTCATGAGGAAGGATTCTGCGGCACGATCGATGGAGGGTAATCGTGGCCAGCATAGGCGGAATCAATACGGGGCTTACGGTCTGCCTGGGTGCGGGCTTGGGCACCAGGGGACGTAAGTGCAGGGTATATTCAAGAGACTTAATGGGGTGTACCAGCCATCACCCTATGCTAAGTTGAGAATTACCAAAGGGGAATGTCCAAAATGGCTTGTAAAGCCAGCGACCCATGCATGTAGATTAAGTGGACTATGCTGGTGGCAATCCACGTGCAAGTCCTTGCATTGAAATTAAAGTAGTCTAAGTTAAATGAACAAGTGCCTCCTGAACATGCTGGAAATATAACATCCTGGACATGAACATGCCCGGAATATAACACTCTTGAACACGCTTGCCATGTAACATCCTGAACATGCTCGAAATACAATACTCTGAACATGCCTACGACGTGAATGAACATGCCTACGACGTGCTAGGACCCGAGACATGAACACGCCCGTAACATTGAATGTTTACATGAATCATGTTATGTTGAAATATGTGAATTGTTGACTAACTTGGTTTACCTTGGACAGAGAAGGCCGGACGATAAGTATGGGTAAGTCGTGCATGTATTTTAATGCAGACACTTGAATTTGGCAACACGATATGGGTTACGATATATGCCATGAAACTGATCCTAAGGCAAGATTAGAAAGACAATGAACGATAGACGGTGCACAAAAGTAAATGCAATGTGTTTGGTAATGATAGCATTGTGGGCGAGCTAGCCTCCCCACCAGTGCATAACAATGTACTGATAACCCCACAGTCTGCTTGCAGGAAGCAGGAAACGTCGGCGGGTGCGGAGCTTTCCTCGAACGTGCTAAGGCGCAGAGCTATCTCTGGGGCCTTGGAACGCTGCAAGAAGCTGAAGCACCCTATACAGGACATAATGTATTGGAACATCGCCATGTATCATTCCATCTTGTAAGCCACTTGGTACGCCTTTTATGTTTCAGAGAGAGAGCTCGAGCGATTGTAATATCGGCCTAGCGCCGCTTGTAACCTTCTTGAATATCAATAAAGAGTTCAAATTCGCTTCTACTTGTGTTTATTTACTTTTCGCTACAATGGGGACACTCTGTGCGACTCTGTGGACTAGCTCGAATCGGCCGTTCTGGACTTGGCCTTGCACGGGCGCAACCTAGGCCCGTGCGGCATCACGCCTTAGCGAGGATGATCGCTCCTACCGGAGCGGGGCATGACATATTGTAACATTCACTCCACCATGACCACCCCCAATCACCACCTAAAATCTATAGAGCAAAGATATAAATTATAACACATTATAAGAATGTTGTGTCCTCAACCAAAACTAAAAACTAACTTGATCATTACTTAAATTATATACGCAGTAAAAAAACTCTCCCTAGGTTACTATTCAAATAGGTAAGCCGTGGAAAATCATTCTCATAAATGATTGTACACACATACAAGTCCAAACGGAGAGGGTCTTCTTCATGTGTCCTCTTTGGTGGGAGGATCGGTCGACTCGTCTGTCGCCAGGTGCGTCAGAGGCTACGAAGGAGGAGTGAAGCAGGTTGTTGAGGCCAGCGCCAAGCTTACGAAGGAGGCCCTGGAGGACGCTGGTGGAGAGGTTGTCAAAGATTATGAGGAGGGGCTGGGGCTCGTGCTTCTTACCCAGATGGCGTCAAAGATTAGGCCGACAAGGCACTCGGCTTCATGGGAGGAGGAGGAGGAGGAGGGGCTGGGGCTCGTGCTTCTTGCCCTTCTTGTCATCGCGACCGTGCTGGGAGCAACGACGGCAGCGAGAGTAGGAGGTAGAGTCAAGGGCGACGAGGGGAATTTTTTCAGGTGGGGAGGAAAAAATTAGGTCTTTGGGGGGAAGGAAAAAATTAGGTCATTGGGGAGATAATTTCTTATAGTGGATCCAACGGTGGAGATTTCTGCTAAGAGATCCTACGAGTAGGAGAGGATTGGAGAGAGGGAAAAAAAAATTCTAAAAAAAAATTGGTAGTGACCCGCCAAATGTTTGCCATTCCCGTCGAGATTATTTGGGACCATTCTTAGATTTATTTGGGACATAAAATTTTAATAGCCCCAATTAAGATATCTATTTTTCAATCTGTCCCAAATAATAATATTTTTTTGATACAAAAAATATAGTCGTCCCAAAAGCTAAATTTTTAGGACATTTTGAATTAGCGTTACTAATAGTGTAGTCCTAAAAGTCCATTTTTTTATACTGTAGGGTGATGTGATACTATAATTCTAAAGTCCAATTTCGAAAATTCCAACCGAAAGCTAGTGGTGGTTGTCCAAAATCAGAATAGAATAGGAACTCCCTAAGCTAACCAAATTAATCGTACTACACTTCCATCATACTACTTATATACGTATCATACTTGATCATATTCTTGAAATTAGCTCTTGTGGTATATATTGAGCATGCTCAGTAAAGTTCGGTCTCAGCAGCAGCTAGAAAGCGAAAGGGGGGAGCTCAGCTCCTCCCACCTGTCATTCTTTGATACTTCAAATCCCTGCTTTGACCGACAGCGACTAAAGTTTGACCGGTCGGCATCAAGGCGCACTACTTGTCCAGACAAAATAATCACGTAATTAAATACATGCAGCTGAGCGGAAAAAGTTAAGAAAGATGAGTGGGAGAAGGAACATTGATATGTGGAGGAAGTTAGGGCATTTTAGGACCACTATCGTCTTCCTATGCATTAAGCAATCATCTCTATGATTATGATTATGGTACTGGCTGTTACTTTTTTTTGTTATGATTATTGTAGTGTGGGTTCTTACTTTTTTTTTTTTTTTTGTGTGTGTGTGTGTGTGTGAAAGATTCCTCTCACTATTTTTGTGATTGCAGGTTAGTACATATAAATTGTCATTTTGTATACTATTTCATCCTATTGAAGTATTGTTATTTTATCAAACTCAAGTGGTTCTTATGGTTATCGAGAAGAGCTATAAGGTCCTGATTGAATGACGAAAAATTAGTAAATTGAGCTACGGAGACATTATTTTTTCTATTTACAAATAATAGTGGGAGTTGGAAAGTGTGGGATCAAAAATATACAATGTAACGTGTATAAAGTCCCGTACATATCGCCGGCATCTAAAAAAAGTACTCTTCCTTTGAAAATTTAATGGACGTTCTTTCTTTATTATTATCTTCTATATTTAAAGTGCATATTTTTTTTACTCATATTCCTTTGAGATATTTAGTAATAGGACCTCGCATATAATGGTGAATATTAGGGATTGAGTCTCGAAATTGTCCAACGTTAGAATTTTGGTTTCGAAATTATTGTTCACATAAACTAATGAACAGTAATTTCAAAACCTAAACTCTAACGTTGGAAAATTTCGAAATCCAAACTCTAATATCTACTATTATGTAAGACCTTATTACTAAATAATCCTAATCCTTTTAATACCAAGAAATATTATATAATCTTCACATCAATACCATGAACTTTTCTTCCCTTAAATACAATTCAATATCGATGGAAAAATTAGAAGGGGAAATTAGGTAGGCACTCCACTACTTCGTGACACTATAGTGGAGGATCTCTTCCTAACTTTTAATTTCTTTTCAATACTGATTTTGATATAATTTCATAATTATTATTTTTTACATATCGTATTTAAGATTTATTTTTTTCGCCACTATGATGCCCTTTCGTGTGGGACAATTTATTTTTAAAACTCCTTGAATACTTGTCCAAATCTGATGGCTACATTTTTCCACTATATTATTTTTCTATTTATCCTTACAAAAATAATGATGAAGATCTATAAGACATCGTATAGTTATTTCCACTTAACACTTGGGTCTCGTTTGGTTCGCAGAATTATCGGATTGGAAAAGAAAAATGATTATTTTTCTATGTTGGGATGCCAAAAGAAATGGGAAGGAAAGAAAAGTAATTTCCAATGAAAAGAAAATTAAGAAGGAAAGTGATTCCATCAATTCAAGCAAGGAATCACCTTCCCACAATAAAGTAATCATTTTTTTTCCAAATTTTTTGGCATTTTCAAACATCTGATAGGAAAACCAATGGAAATTATAATTTCCCAAAAGAAAGAAAATGTCAAGGAATTGATTTCCTTTCTCTTCCATTCCGCAAACCAAACGAGGCCTTAATGAAGACAACCCAGCATGACAATGTCAACCGTAGCTGACATACGAGTCCCATTTAGCCTACTAGTTGTCTTATGTTGATTGTCGAATTAGTTTTTGACGCCGATCCCGACTCCATTTTTTTGACATGATTCACGTCCGTAGTCTTAAAATTCTTCCACTCTATCTTGATAAAGTTTAGGCTAAATTACAACTTGAAGCCCTCAACTATTACTGTTTTTCAACTTGATACTCTCAACTTTTATAGGTACTAACCTGGTATCCTGAAATTTTTTTGGACCAAATTGTCCATTCTGTTCTCCCCCCCACCCCCACCCCCCTCTCTCCGGCTATTGGTGGCAGCGGACGGCAGGCACATGCAGGCAGCTGGCGCGCGAGCTGGTGCGAGGCAGAACGCGGTGGCACGTGGGGGCACGACGACGCTCTGGGCAGCGCGCGGGGGTGCACGCGAGCTGGAGCACGGGCTCGGGGCCGGATGGAGTGGGTCGTCGAGGCCAGGGACGAGTCGGGGGTAGTTGCCGGAGGGGGAGGGATGGGAGGGGGGATGGCCGCCGGAGAAGGGGAGGGGTGGGAGAAGTAGCATCCTGAGGGAGGATAGTTTAGAAATAAAAAAAAAGATATCAAGTTAGAAATATATGTTGGGATTTGGTATTAAGTTAGTGCATATAAAAGTTGAGGGTTTCAAGTTAAAAAACAGTGATAGTTGAGGGTATCAAGTTATAATTTAGCCTAAAATTTACTTTAAATTTAACTTTGGTCAAATTATGGTCTTATTTTTTTTGTCATGGACCCCATATTATTGTTTGCGTCACCGAGCTCATTTGAGGCGAGCTCCATGTCTACAAACTCGTCTTAGAACTTTGTGTCTTCATGCGACCTCTATTTGGCAATCCAATCGACATCGTCTAAAATTTTGGATCGTTTTGTCCTTGACACTTTTTTAGCTGCCAACAACAAAACTTTAATATTTTCTAAAACACTCCTAGTTACTGTTGTCCACTGAATCATAGAATTGATCATAACATTATGAGCAATATGCAACATCCAAAATGTTGCATCTCGACTGAGGCAAAGTTGTATAGCCTTCCATAAACCAAGGTTATACGAGAAGCTTCCGGAATGATCTAGAAGATGGTAAAAATCTTCCAAAAGGTCCCAGAATTTTCCAGAGGACCCAAAAATCTTCCAGAAGAATCAAGACCCTTCTAGATGTATTATGATCTTTCTGGATGTACTAGAACCTTCATTTGTTCTTATCTAGTTCCTATAATAATTCCTAAAATATGCCGATTCCAGAAGGTTCTTGAGATTTTCATGTAAGTCCTATGGACACTATAAATAAGGGGGATGCCTTATTTGTTCCTCACCACCAAAACATGTAAGCTTTCGCCAAGTAATAGAAGAATTTTTTTACAAGTCTCATTTGCTCCATTCTTCTTAATTTTTTAGCATTCTAGCTAAGCGGGGTCAGAAAGGCTTGCACGAGTCTTCGAGAAGGAAGCCTTACGTAACGAAATGTAGCCTAAATACTAAGTCTGTGACAAGTAGTATCAGAAAAAAGGTCGATCGTTCCCATGTCTTCGTCCGAAGTATTCCACGAGGAGCAACCCGCATCGCCTTAGGAGGAAGGGCACGACCAAGGAATCGTCGATGGAACGGGCTCTTATCGAGTTGACGTCCCATGTGGATATGCTAGAGAAAGGTATGACGGATGTCGAGCTTCAAGTGGAGCAAAACCAGACGGCTCACGAGGAGTTCGCCCATGGGTTAGAGACGGACGTCACCCATGCTATGGCACTGTTTCGGGAGCAACTCAAAGCCGAGTTCAATTGAGGAGAAATGGAAGGCTACCAAGGCAGAGATTGCCGAACTGCACGAGGAGCTAAAAACGAAGGCGGCAATCCTCAAGAAGGCCATTGCTGGTGGTATGACTTTGAGGAGGCAGGCGGCACCCAAAGTGAAGTATCCAGAACCTAAGTCCTTCAACGACGCATGAGACACGAAGGACGTGGATAACTTTATTTGGAATATCGAGCGGTACCTGAAGGTCGTTCGCATCGAGGATGAGACAGATAAGGTAAACACGTCGTCTCTTTATTTTTTTGATGATGCTATAATGTGGTGGCATCGCAGATGCATCGAGAAAGAGAAGGGACTCTGTTCGATCTAAACTTGGAAAGATCTCAAGATGGAGATTAAGGTCCAATGCTACCCGGAGAACGTGCAATATATGGCTAGGTGGAGCTTGCAACAACTCAAGCACATCGGGTCCATCAAAGAATATGTGATGGAGTTCACACTTATGATGTTTGCCATTTTGAGTATGGGCAAACATGATCGCCTGTTCTTCTTCGTAGACGGTTTGCAACCATGGACGACGCAAGAGTTGTAAAGGAAACACGTCTCAGATTTGAACACGGCTGTTGCAGCGGCGAAGAAGATGATGACGTATCGGCGGAACGTTACCCCCAAGCCCAAGGCAAAGACCACCACCAAGTTTAATGGTGGGGAAGAAAAAAGAACAATGAAAATGAAGCCCCACCGAAGGACAAGAAGCCAGCGAAGCCTCCGACGGAGCGAAAGATCGTGTGCTTTGTGTGCTGTGGGAATCACTTCGCACGTGACTGCACCAGGCAAGTGGTTGAATGCAGTCCAAGGCGTAGAGGCCGAGGATGAGGATCCTAGGATAGGGGCTCACATGGGTGCCCTACGGCTACTTAATGCTTTGAAGAGCAAGGCAGTCATGGCCAAAGCCCCGAGTCGAGAGCTGATGTATGTGGATGTGAAGATTAATGGCCAGAACATGAGGGCGATGGTCGACATAAGGGCAACCCACAACTTCATCTCGAATGTGGAGGTCCAACACTTGGGTCTGGTGCTTGAGAAAGACTCAAACATGATGAAGGCGGTCAACTCTGAGGCCCTCCCCGTACAGGGCATGGCCAAAGGGTCAAAGGTTCAAGTGGGAGACTGAATGGGTGTCACCAGTCTCACGGCCGCACCACTGGACGGCTTCAATATGATCCTTGGGATGGAATTTCTCACATCGGCAAAGACGATCCCAATACAGCATCTGGGAGTCGTCGGGATCATGGAGGAGAACTTCCCGTGCATGGTGACTATTGTATGAGGCGAGCTTGCGATGGAGAAGGCTCTTTTTGCCACACAATTCAAGAAGGGGATGCGACACGGAAAGACAACCTACCTAGAAGTACTCAAGACGGAGGAGATGCCCATACAGGGGGATCTTCTGTCTGAGATCGATGACGTCCTTGTGGAGTTCGGGGACATCAAGCCAAAGGAGTTACCAAAGAGGCTACCTCCGGGAAGGGAGGTAGACTACACCATCGAGATGGAGCCAGTCACGAAGCCGCCTGCCATGCCTCCATACCGTTTGGCCTTGCCCGAGCTCGACGAGTTGAAGAGACAACTGAAAGAGCTGTTGGATAAGGGTTTCATCAGACCGTCGAAGTTCTCGTATGGTGCACCGATGTTATTCCAGAAAAAAATGACGGACGCCTTCGTTTGTGCATCTACTGTCGTACACTAAATAAGGTGACCGTCAAAAACAAATATTCTATCTCGTTGGTGGTAGAATTGTTCGACCAATGGGGAGGCGCATGATACTTGTCCATACTCGATCTGCGCTCAGGATACTATCAAGTCCGGATTACGGAAGGAAACGAGGCAAAGGAAATATACGTCATAAGGTATGACACATATGAATTTTTGCTTATGCCTTTTGGTCAAACAAATGCTCCTGTAACTTTTTGCACTTTAATGAATAAGCTCATTTATCTCTATCTGGATTGGTTCGTCATAGTCTATCTCGACGACATCGTCGTGTACTCAGACATGATGGAGGAGCATATCATGCATTTGAAGTCAATTTTTCAGTTATTGAAGAAAAACTATATGTTCATAAAGAGGGACAAGTGCTCCTTCGTACAGGAAGATGTGGCATTCCTGGGGGACTGGATTGGGCATGGCAAGATCTAGATGGATGGCACGAAGGTCCAGTCCATTTGAGAGTGGGAGGCTCCCACCAGGCCGATGGAGCTGCGTTAATTCCTAGGCCTCGTGAACTATTACCGGTGGTTCATCTGGATATTCCACTATCGCAACACCACTAACCGATCTGTTACGGAAGGATCAGGCATAGAGTTGGATGCCCAAATACGATGAGGCATTTGAGGCACTTAAGCGGGCTGTAACTAAGGAGCCGGTCTTATCTTTACTGGACTACTCCGAGGCGTTCGAGGTCATACGGACGCGTCCGACTTTGCCATCGGGGGGGGGGGGGGGGGGGGTGTTGGTGCAGGAAGGGCATGCTATCGCATTCGAGAGCGGTAAGTTGAATGATACTGAGCGGCGCTACACGGTACAAGAGAAAATGTTGATCGCGGTCGTACACTGCTTGAGGACATGACGACATGACCTCTCGACACCAACTTCGTGGTCAAGACGGACAATGTTGCCACGAACTACTTCCAATCCCAGAAGAAGCTTCCCAAGCAAGCGAGATGGCAAGATTTTCTAGCCGAGTTCGACATGGAGATATGTTATAATTAAGCCCGGTAAGGAGAATCAGGTAGCCGTTGCACACAGCAGGAAGGCCAAGATCGCAACTGTGTGCTTACTCAAGGAAGATATTCTGGATCGTGTCAGAGTAGGTATCGCTGAGGACCCGCTGACATAGGCCATAATAAAGCTCATTTAGGAGGGAAAAATGAGAAAGTTTTGGCTAAAGGTCGACGGGCATCTCTATACCAAGGGTGATAGGGTGGTCGTGTCTAAATAGAGTGGCTTGCGGAGCTAGCTGCTCAAGAGTGCAATGATATGAAGTGGGCTAGATACCTAGGCCAGAAGCAAACCTTAGCGTTGCTAGAGGCCGCCTACCAATGGCCTCGCATACACGTGGATATGGCGGACTTTGTGCGCACCTGTCTTGTGTGCCAACAAGATAATGTAGACC
This sequence comes from Iris pallida, assembly GCA_029216955.1. Classification (NCBI taxonomy): domain Eukaryota; kingdom Viridiplantae; phylum Streptophyta; class Magnoliopsida; order Asparagales; family Iridaceae; genus Iris; species Iris pallida. Next base: position 46,857,286 of record JANAVB010007399.1, read on the forward strand.
ATCAGAGACGTCAGGGGCCTCCTAGAGCCGCTTCCCATGCCAAGCCGGCCACGAAAGAGCATATTGGAAGACTTCATCTCCGTTCTACCGAAAGTGGAGGCATTTGGGTCCATTCTTGTGGTGGTAGACCGATTTTCAAAGTACGCGATCTTCATTGCTGCTTCAACGGACTATACAGCAGATGAGGCTGTGTGACTGTTTATCAGCCATGTGGTGAAGTTTTGGGGTATCCTAGAGAACATAGTCAGCGATCGAGATTTCCACTGCCTGGGAAAGTTCTGGACGAAAGTGTTCTTAATCCTCGGGACGGACTTGCACTTCTCGATCAGCTTCCACCCACAGACGGACTGATAGACAGAGTAGGTCACCTCCCTACTCGAAGTGTACTTGCGATACTTTGTGAGTGCAAACCAGCGGGATTTGATGCACCACCTCGACGCCACTCAATAATGCTATAATATTCAGCGGAGCGAGTCATCACACACCGGCCCATTCAAGTTGGTGATGGGTCGACAGCTGCTTGCCCCGTACACGCTGAGTGCGGGGTCCTCGAGTAGAATTCTCGCGGTCAACCAGTTCTCTTCAGACTTCAAGACAAAGGCGGATATTACCAAAGCATTTTTGGAGAAGGCCACGAGGAAGATGAAGAAATGGGCCGACGTAAGGCGAAGGTCGGTTGAGTACAAGGAGGGGGATTTGGTAATGGTCAAGCTTCAGCCGTAATAGTTCAAAGTATTCCGAAAGGTACACAAAGGACATATTTGAAAGTAAGAAGGCCCCTTCCCCATGCTCAAGAAAGTAGGCAAGGTGGCCTACAAGCTCAAGCCCCCGTCAAGCAGAAGATTCAACCTGTCTTCTATACAAGTTGCCTAAAGTCGTACCTTGAAGACTTGGAGGATCCCTAACGAGGAGTTTCTAAGAGACCCACGGCGACCATGACTACGTCCTTCGACAAGAAAGTGGAAGTCGTGCTCAATATGAGGACCATCCGTCGGTGAGACGTGTCCCCGTATGTAGAGTACCTCATCCAATGGAAGGGCATACCGTACGACGAGTCTAGCTGAAAACGTGCTGATATGCTGCATCAGTTCGAAGCCGAGGTCCAAGCGTTTATCAACGAGCATGGTTGATGAGGATGTCAACGCCTTAGGTGGGGAGAATATAATCTCCAAAATGTTGCGCCCATCCAAGACAAAGTTGCATAGCCTTCCACAGACCAAGGTTATACGAAAAGCTTCCAGAATGATCTAGAAGATGACAGAATCTTCCAGAAGGCCTCTGAATCTTTCGAAGGACCCAAGAATCTTCCAGAAGATTCAAGACCCTTCTAGATGTATTATGATCTTTCTAAATGTACTAGAAGCTTTATTTGTTCTTATCTAGTCCCTAGAATAATTTTTTGGAATATGCCGATTTCAGAAGGTTTCTGAGATTTCCATGTAAGTCCTGTGGGCACTATAAATAAGATGGAGGCATCATTTGTTTTTCACCACCAAAACTTGTACGCATTCTCCAAGTAATAGAAAAATTTCTTACAAGTCTTATTTGCTCTCCTCTTCTTAATTTTCTTAGTATTCTAGCTAAGCGGTTTTGGGAAGGCTTGCACGAGTCTTCGAGAAGGAAGATAGTGCGCCGCAGGTAACAAAGTGTAGCCTAAAATACTGTCCGTGACAAATAACAACAATGAGGGTTCCTTGGTACATGTATAATTTATCTATAATAGATTACATTACATTACAATGTAATTAACATGTTATACATAATATCACAATAATATACCAATGTTATAAGTTAAATAATAATATTATGTGTTAAATACCAATGTCACAAGTTACTGTACGTTGATCATAATATTCTTACCTGTAACGCTCCAGTCCCAAAACACATAGGACTAAGCACGTGAACATGCCAGCTGCACATATACGAAGAATACACCAATATATGAAATCCTCATATATGCACATAAGCTGTAAATAAATAATCACAGGCCAGAATAACATATCTAATCTCATCACAGCTCAACACAGAAGATAATGAAGTCCAAATAAATAAATAAGAGTATCAAAAGATAGCCGGGTGAACAAACTCACTCCAAACAGCTATAAAAAATAGTATCACAAGATCGGAGTCCGACCTCCGCAAAATAGAAAGAAAAAGAGGTGTAAAATAATGTCTACAACTGTCTCAGATAAGAAATAGACTAGGAATCATAAGGCACTGCCTCATCATCAATGTAAGATAGCTCCAATGCCGCTCCGTACTCCTGTGGAAAATCCTCTAAACCTGGAGAGATAACCAGGTCCTCAGGGGACATAGCAAGATACAAGAAAACACCATGCCATAATAAACTGTGATAATATAATAAGAGAAAAAGGTATGCATGCAATCGGGTTCCTGACCATTCTACTGTGAATATGCAGTTGAGATACAATCCTTCGACGCATGAGCCCTGGCTGAAAATATGATCGACATAGTTCCCATATAGGGTACCAGGGGCCTACATCCATAACGCTCGGAAAGCGTCAGAGGGCACCATGTGCAAGGGGCTACGTCCATAACGCTCTGGATAACGTCAGAGGGCACCTGGAGCCTGCGTCTCCGGCGGAGCGCACAGGTAATCATGAAAGTGTAAAGAAGCCCATACGTCAGGTATTGTTCTCCCCACCCAATGCCTAGTATCATCATCTCCATGACTGATATGAACCTCTAATAACTGCCAAGTCTTCTAATCATGCAATACTATTGGCAGTTACTCCTATCCGTCGCACGCTCCAAACGTATCGGTGGCCAGCCGACTACGCGAAAACGTGTCCTACATGTGACTCACATCACGTGATACAACAAGTGTCAAGGCCGTATAAGATATACCAATACCTCAACATCAGTGGGTGGTCAATAAACTAGGTCAATGCAAGAGAATAAATAAAGCAAGGAAGACGACCGATAGAGTCGCTTGCACCCAAGTGTGACTTGGACGCACAGTTTAAATATCACGAACAATGCTAAAAATAAAAACTAAAAATAAGAATTTAATAATCACAGAGTAGGGTGGCAAGGTATCTTGCCTGGTGGTACAAAGTGGCAAGTCCAAAAGTAGCAAGTGTCCGTACCAAAAACTCACAAATCACAGATGAATCCAAACTCTGAAACAAACATCAAAAATGGTCTCGGTGAAGAAGATATACCTAGAAAACGTTTGTCCAAAAGTCAAATTCTAGAACAGGGGCAAAATCATAATTTCGGGTCAAAACGATATCCGCCGTTGGACCCGCTTTGCACCGAAACGCGTGCCAAAGTCTACGGTCTCTAAAGTCGTCAAACTACATGTCTACGGTTTTAGTTTGAGGAGAGGAACTCAACGGTATGTCCAGTTTTGGATTCCGAGGAGCCGTGTACAAAATCGCCCGTTTGAGTGGGTCGCGGGCCCGCCAAAAGTGGGTCCCGATTCGACCTTCTCAGAATCAAACCAAACTTGGCATGCAAGACCAAAATTTCGATCCGGACCTTTTGGCGCAAGTTTCGTCTCGATTCGATGACTGTACACAAAGTTATGGACAAGTTTGCAAAATACCGATACGGGGGTATCTTGACGGATACACGTTGATTTCGTCGCACACACGCGACGAAGCTGAGTTCCATCAGTTCCCATACTTCCGCAACGTCCATACGCGTCTTTCGATGCGTATAACATACGACCACGTCGTCCGGTTTGTCGGGACGACGTCGTATCGGACAAAATTTCAGAAATTAATATTTTAGAAAACAGTTTTTCTCACAAGTTTAACATCAATTTATTTCCTACACACTAATCGAAACAACGATCCAGAAGATACGTTGTGATCTCGGTTATGTTGTCGTCACATGTGTTTAATTAGTTTTTATGAAAACTTAATGAACAACGAGAGAAGTGGCCGACAAGTTGGCGTTTCAAAACAGTTTTTAGAAATCAGGAAAGTGGGTTTTTCTCCAACTTCGTCTCAATTTTTCGAGCAATCCTTTGGGGTTCCCAGGATTCTATCAGAAGGGGTTTGAAGAGGGTCATGTCTACTACGCACAGCACTCGATAGATCAAATTTTTGTTGAATACAAACGAAAAAAATTGGATTCGAAAGTGGGTACCTGAGTTCTGAACCAAACAGTGTATCCTCTTTTTTCCGTCGATTTCGAGCGATCCCGACGTCGTCGACGGCGAGTAGATGGCCGACTGCGAGCGCTGGGGTGTGCGGAGGATGGTTGGGCGGCCTTGGGGTTGAGGAGTTTTTGGATGAGAGAGGGGTTAGGGTTTTCGGTTTTCGAGCAGTTGATATATATACTGCCGTAATTTGTTTCCGAATGTAAATAGGTATAGGGGTGTACTCGGTTTGTATTAGCAGCTATGCTGCTTGGTGGGCTCTCGGATGTGGGGTCGGGGTCTAAGGGGGTTGCAGCTATTAGCTGTCATCATAATTGTGGGGGGTCGGGCCTCCCCACCCTTTTCTTCCGCAGCTACTGCTGCTAAGTTCACGTAAAGGGGGGTCGGGCCCACCGCTGATGGTGGGGGTCACGGCCACCATCAGTGTTTCTCTTTATTTTTTTTTCAAACAGTTATATATATATATATATATATATATATATTTAAACAAACAATAAACTCCTAAAATTTTCACCATAAATTCCTAAAAATTCCTAGATTCTATCATATTCCGTATTTAATAGAAATACGAACATGCATACATATAATAATATATATATATACACACATGCATTAATTATACTATTAACCTAGTAGCAATAAATCCATAATAAAATACGTAACAGAATTAATTTAAATTATAAAAAATCAAATAAAAATATGGGGGTTTACATCCTACCCAACTTAAAAAAAATTTCGTCCTCGAAATTAAAATAAGGTCGGGGGATCAATGCAATGCATGGAATTATAAATGCAAGACATACCTTCGCCTTCGAACAAATGTGGGTAGCGGTTTCGGATGTCGTCCTCGCGCTCCCAAGTAGACTCCCCTGGCGAGTGATGCTTCCATGCCACGCGAACCAATGGAATAGTTTGGTTCCGTAACACCTTCTTTCGGCGATCGAGGATACCCACCGGTTGCTCTTCGTACGACAAACTCGGTCCGACTGTGATCTAGGAGTGATCAAGCACATGATTGCTGTCTGCCACGTACCTCCTCAGCTGAGATACGTGGAATACGTCATGTACTTCCTCTAGTGACGGTGGCAATGCCAATCTGTAGGCAACCTCTCCAACACGTTTCAAGACATCGAAAGGCCCGATGCACCTTGGACTCAACTTGCCACGTCCTCCGAATCGAATCGTGCCTCTAGTGGGGGATATCTTCAAGAACACATGGTCACCCTCTTTGAACTCCAAGGGTCGACGACGATTATCTGCCCACTGCTTCTGGCGATCCTGCGCTGCTCGCAGGTGGTCCTGAATCTTCTTCACTGTCTTCACTGTGCTCAAGACCAACTCGGGACCCAATAGCTGTCGCTCTCCTATGTCGCTCCAACAAACGGGAGACCGACACTTCCTACCATACAATGCTTCAAACGGAGCCATCTGAATGCTCGCTTGATAGCTATTGTTGTAGGAAAACTCTACAAGATGAAGATGGTCCTCCCACGAACTGCCAAAATCAAGCATACACGCTCTCAACATATCCTCTAGCGTCTGAATGGTATGCTCCGACTGGCCGTCTGTCTGCGGATGATACGATGTTCTAAACTTCAATCGGGTGCCCAAACTCTCTTGCATGCTCCTCCAAAAGTGCGAGGTGAATCTCGAGTCACGGTCCGACACAATACTAACAGGCACTCCGTGTAATCTCACAATCTGCTCCATGTACATCTCCGCCAATACCTCTGTCGACTGGCCCACTCTAAAAGGCAAGAAATGTGCTGACTTCGTGAGTCTATCCACAATCACCCATACTGTGTCACGTCCTCTAGGACTTCGAGGAAAACCCGTGACGAAATCTATAGTAATGTGCTCCCACTTCCACTCGGGAATGGGTAGCGGCTATAATAATTCGGTCGTCCTCTGGTGCTCTGCCTTCACTTGTTGGCATACCAAGCACTTGGCAACGAAACGAGCTTTCTCCCGCTTCATTCCGTGCCACCAATAATACTGTCGTAAGTCATGATACATCTTGGTCCCTCTGGGATGAATAGAGTAAGTCGAACTGTGAGCCTCTGCCATCAGCTCCTGTCGTAGATTTCCATTGGGAACATAAATACGATCACCACATCGCAATGTCCCATCAGTGTGGATCCTCAATCCTGTCTGCTCTCCTGCTTCAGTCCTCTCCTTGAGCCGTCGAAATCTAGCATCATTAGACAATGCTGCCTTGATGCGCTCTACCAATGATGATTGCACTTGAAGGTTGGCTAATACGCCATCTGCTCCCGGTAATACTACCTCAATACCAAGCTGCTTCAAGTCTCTAATCAATTCCTTCTGTGTGGTCAAAAAGTGTGCCATGGGCTTGCGGCTTAATGCGTCTGCCACTACATTAGCCTTGCCCGGATGATAATGTAGCTCAATCTCATAATCCTTCATCAACTCCAACCAATGTCGCTGCCGCATATTTAACTCCTTTTGTGTGAACACGTACTTGAGGCTCTTATGATCAGTGTAGATATCAACCTTCTCGCCATACAAGTAGTGTCTCCATAGCTTCAAGGCAAAGGTAACCGCTGCGAGCTCTAGATCGTGGGTTGGATAATTCTTCTCATACACTCTCAATTGTCGCGATGCATATGCTACTACACGACCATGCTGTATCAATACACATCCTAATCCCTTCCCGGATGCGTCGCTGTCGATCACAAATCCTCCTGGGCCCGATGGTAGTGTCAAGATCGGTGCTGTGGTCAACCGCTTCTTAAACTCGTCAAAAGCGGCTTGACACTCGTCTGTCCATATAAACTCCTGATCCTTGCAAGTCAATCGAGTCATAGGCCCCGCTATTCGAGAGAAATCTTCTACGAACCGTCGGTAGTAACCCGCAAGTCCGAGGAAACTTCTTACTTCAGAAGCTGTTGTGGGAGCGGGCCATGATTTGACTGCTTCGATCTTCTCTGGGTCTACCGATATACCATCGCCCGTAACAATATGACCAAGGAATGATACTTCCTTGAGAAAGAAGTCACACTTGCTAAGCTTCGCAAAGAGTTGCTTCTTCCTCAATGTACCCAAAACTATCCGTAGATGCTGCTCATGCTCCTCTTGACTCTTGGAGTAAATCAAGATATCGTCTATAAAGACTACTATAAATTTGTCCAAGTATTGGTGGAAGATCTTGTTCAGTAAATTCATGAAAACTGCGGGAGCATTGGTCAAACCGAAAGGCATGACCAAGAACTCGTAGTGTCCATACCTCGATCGAAAGGCCGTCTTGGCAATGTCTTCCTTCCGAACCTTCAATTGGTGATAGCCCGATCGTAAGTCAATCTTGGAGAATACTTTTGCTCCACTCAGTTGATCGAATAGATCGTCTATACGCGGCAAGGGATACTTGTTCTTCACCGTCACTGCCTTCAACGCTCTGTAGTCAATACACATGCGCACTGTCCCGTCTTTCTTAGGCACAAAAAGAACGGGTGCTCCCCATGGTGACGCAGTAGCACGAATAAATTCCTTCTCTAACAAGTCATCAATCTGCGTCTTCATCTCTACCAACTCCTTGGGTGCCAGACGATATACTCGAGATGAAATAGGCTCGGCTCCGGGAATAAGCTTAATAGAAAACTCAATATCTCGGTCAGGTGGTAGTCCTGGCAACTCCTCGGGAAATACATCCTCGAACTCGGTGATAATAGGGTGCTGAGGGGTGTCATGCATCATCATATGAGTCCCCGCTGTGGGTGCATCACAACTATCTCCGTCTTCTTTGGTGAACTCAAACTCTGCCACATTCGGTGGTCTAAAGATAATACTGCTCCTATGGCAGTCTATGAGAGCGAAATGCTGGCTCAACCAGTCCATTCCAAGAACCACATCAAATGTTGGCATAGGGAATACAAGAAGTCGTGACATCATCTCCCTGCCATTTATCACTACAGGACAAAGTCTACAAACACCACTAACAGGTACAACTCCTCCTCCAGTAAGGATTTTAACATTCTTAGCTAAGGGTATGATGGGAATACTGTGTCTAGTGGCAAAACTTGTGGCTATGAATGAATGAGTGGCTCCAGTATCAAATAATGTAATAGCAGAAAAAGATGCAACTAGAACCATACCTGCTATAACTTCTGCCTCTGTCTCTATATCCTCAACAGCAAGTGAGAATGCCTGCCCATAGTTCTGTCCCGGGCCCTGAGCTCTGGCCTTGTTGTACTGTGTGCCTTGGGGAGGCAATGGTGGACGAGGTGCTCCTGCTATAGGCCATGGTGCTGGAAGTGCTGGAGCTGTAGGCCTCGGATTTTGCCGAGCTTGTACTATTGCATGTTGCTCAGGACAATCCTTGAGCATGTGCTGATTAGATCCACATCTCAAGCATAATCCAAGGCGAGTCCTGCAGTCATTCTGGATATGTCCTTGTTTACCGTAGTAATGGCAAACAGGCTTCTGATAAGGTGTGGGCCTCTGCTGGAACTGTTCTGTGGTCCTCCTGATAGGTCCACTCTGAGTAGCTCGGGCTGGTGTAACTGCTGGTGTATGGCGCCTCGATGTCGGCTGCTGTTCCTTGCGAAGGATCTCCTGAGCACGAGCTTCTTCCAAGACAGCTGAATGGGAGACACGAGACTGAGTAGTCGTATAAGACTTGAGCTCTGGTGCAAGCTCCTGGTGAAATCTCCTTGCCTTCTCTAACTCTGTCGGAATCAATCCCGCACCAAATCGACTCAGGTGATTGAACTCCGAGTCATACTCGTCAACTGTCATATTCCCTTGCTTCAGATAAAGGAACTGGTCGTAGAGACCATCTCGAACATGAATAGGGAAGAACCTCTCATAAAATACATCATAGAACTACTTCCAAGTGATCCCAGTGCCTAATCGTCTCTCTTTCGCCTTCCACCAGTGGTGAGCATTGTCTTCTAACAGTAAGTCCACTACTGTCATCCAATTTTGAGCTGGCAACTGGGATGCCTTCAGTAGCTTCTCGGTACTAATAAGCCACTGTGACACCTCTAATGGCTTCTCCGTCCCTCTAAAGGCCTTGGGGTTCATATCTGTGAAATCTTTGATAGAGCCTTCATAGGGTTGCAGAGCCGGTGCTGGTACTGGTACTGGAGGTGGTGGTGGGGGTCTAGCCATAGCTGTCATCATCGTCTGTCTCATCAGCTCAGTCTGCTGCCACTGAGCCTGCATCATGGCATACATAAACTGAGTAGTAGGGCTCCCATCAGTCGATGGAGGAGGCATCTGAGGTCCCGACTGTGGAGGAAACTGCTGAGGGAATGGTGGTGGTGGAGGCAGTGGTATATTCTCTCCCGGTGGCATGGTAGTAGTCTGTCCAGCCTGGCTGCCTGGGGGTGCTGCGACCTCTGGGTACTCCGTCGTAGTAGGCTGTGACAGTCCTGGCTGGTAAGGTGTCGCTGGAGTCATGGGAGGATTCTGTCCCTCCGGAGTAATCTCCTCACCAGATGTGAGGGCCAAGGCAGAAGTGCGTCCGCTTCGTAGATTCTTACTGGTGGCACGAGGAAGATAAGTGATATTAGGAAAGATTAGATATGAAGTAAATCGAATAATCAAGGAAGTTTCAAAAAGATTGGAAGTCAAGGGATAGTAGTAGTTCTCGATGAGATATTCCTATTCCTATATGCAGGCTTGTTGGGCACAGTCATATAACCCAACAATATTAAATCTGACCTGCATGGGCCACCACAAAAACATGTAACGCCCCAGTCCCAAAACACATAGGACTAAGCACGTGAACATGCCAGCTGCACATATACGAAGAATACTCCAATATATGAAATCCTCATATATGCACATAAGCTGTAAATAAATAATCACAGGCCAGAATAACATATCTAATCTCATCACAGCTCAACACAGAAGATAATAAAGTCCAAATAAATAAATAAGAGTATCAAAAGATAGCCGGGTGAACAAACTCACTCCAAACAGCTATGAAAAATAGTCTCACAAGATCGGAGTCCGACCTCCACAAAATAGAAAGAAAAAGAGGTGTAAAATAATGTCTACAACTGTCTCAGATAAGAAATAGACTAGGAATCATAAGGCACTGCCTCATCATCAATGTAAGATAGCTCCAATGCCGCTCCGTACTCCTGTGGAAAATCCTCTAAACCTGGAGAGGTAACCAGGTCCTCAGGGGACATAGCAAGATACAAGAAAACACCATGCCATAATAAACTGTGATAATATAATAAGAGAAAAAGGTATGCATGCAATCGGGTTCCTGACCATTCTACTGTGAATATACAGTTGAGATACAATCATTCGACGCATGAGCCCTGTCTGAAAATAGGATCGGCATAGTTCCTATATAGGGTACCAGGGGCCTACGTCCATAACGCTCGGGAAGCGCCAGAGGGCACCATGTGCAAGGGGCTACGTCCATAACGCTCTGGATAACGTCAGAGGGCACCTGGAGCCTGCGACTCCGGCGGAGCGCACAGGTAATCATGGAAGTGTAAAGAAGCCCATACATCAGGTATTGTTCTCCCCACCCAATGCCTAGTATCATCATCTCCATGACTGATATGAACCTCTAATAACTGCCAAGTCTTCTAATCATGCAATACTATTGGCAGTTACTCCTATCCGTCGCACGCTCCATACGTATCGGTGGCCAGCCGACTACGCGGAAACGTGTCCTACATGTGACTCACATCACGTGATACAATAAGTGTCAAGGCCGTATGAGATATACCAATACCTCAACATCAGTGGGTGGTCAATAAACTAGGTCAATGCAAGAGAATAAATAAAGCAAGAAAGACGACCGATAGAGTCGCTTGCACCCAAGTGTGACTTGGACGCACATTTTAAATATCACGAACAATGCTAAAAATAACAACTAAAAATAAGAATATAATAATCAGAGAGTAGGGTGGCAAGGTATCTTGCCTGGTGGTACAAAGTGGCAAGTCCAAAAGTAGCAAGTGTCCGCACCAAAAACTCACAAATCACAGATGACTCCAAACTCTGAAACAAACATCAAAAATGGTCTCGGTGAAGAAGATATACCTAGGAAATGCCTGTCCAAAAGTTAAATTCTGGAACAGGGGCAAAATCGTAATTTGGGGTCAAAACGATGTCCGCCGTTGGACCCGCTTTGCACCGAAATGCGTGCCAAAGTCTACGGTCTCTAAAGTCGTCAAACTACATGTCTAAGGTTTTAGTTTGAGGAGAGGAACAATACACTATGTCCAGTTTTGGATTCCGAGGAGCCGTGTACAAAATCGCCCGTTTGAGTGGGTCGCGGGCCCGCCAAAAGTGGGTCCCGATTCGACCTTCTCAGAATCAAACCAAACTTGGCATGCAGGACCAGAATTTTGATCCGAACCTGTTGGCACAAGTTTTGTCTCGATTCGATGACTGTACACAAAGTTATGGACAAGTTTGCAAAACGTCGATACGGGGGTATCTTGACGGATACACGTTGATTTCGTCGCACACACGCGACGAAGCTGAGTTCCGTCAGTTCCTATACTTCCGCAACGTCCATACGCGTCTTTCGATGCATATAACGCACGACCACATCGTCCGGTTTGTCGGGACGACGTCGTATCGGACAAAATTTCAGAAATTAATATTTTAGAAAACAGTTTTTCTCACAAGTTTAACATCAGTTTATTTCCTACACACTAATCGAAACAATGATCCAGAAGATATGTTGTGATCTCGGTTATGTTGTCGTCACATGTGTTTAATTAGTTTTTACGAAAACTTAATGAACAGCGAGAGAAGTGGCCGACAAGTTGGCGTTTCAAAACAGTTTTTAGAAATCAGGAAAGTGGGTTTTTCTCCAACTTCGTCTCGATTTTTCGAGCAATCCTTTGGGGTTCCCAGGATTCTATCAGAAGGGGTTTGAAGAGGGTCATGTCTACTACGCACAGCACTCGATAGATCAAATTTTCGTTGAATACAAACAAAGAAAATCGGATTCGAAAGTGGGTACCTGAGTTCTGAACCAAACAGTGTATCCTCTGTTTTCCGTCGATTTCGAGCGATCCCGACGTCGTCGACGGCGAGTAGATGGCCGACTGCGAGCGCTGGGGTGTGCGGAGGATGGTTGGGCGGCCTTGGGGTTGAGGAGTTTTTGGATGAGAGAGGGGTTAGGGTTTTCGGTTTTCGAGCAGTTGATATATATACTGCCGCAATTTGTTTCCGAATGTAAATAGGAATAGGGGTGTACTCGGTTTGTATTAGCAGCTATGCTGCTTGGTGGGCTCTCGGATGTGGGGTCGGGGTCTAAGGGGGTTGCAACTATTAGCTGCCATCACAATTGTGGGGGGTCGGGCCTCCCCACCCTTTTCTTCCGCAGCTACTGCTGCTAAGTTCACGTAAAGGGGGGTCGGGCCCACCGCTGATGGTGGGGGTCACGGCCACCATCAGTGTTTCTCTTTATTTTTTTCTTTTTCAAACAGTTATATATATATATATATATATATATATATATATATATATATATATATATATATATATATATATATATATATATATATATTTAAACAAGCAATAAACTCCTAAAATTTTCACCATAAATTCCTAAAAATTCCTAGATTCTATCATATTCCGTATTTAATAGAAATACGAACATGCATACATATAATAATATATATATACACACACATGCATTAATTATACTATTAACCTAGTAGCAATAAATCCATAATAAAATACGTAACAAAATTAATTTAAATTATAAAAAATCAAATAAAAATATGGGGGTTTACATTACCAATATCAGAGTTTACATAAAAATGTCACACATCACATAACAATATCACAAGTTTGTTACCAAAGTCACGCATGAAGTATATAAGTCACAATAGTTATCAAGGTTACAAGTTAGATGAAATGGTTACAAGTTTGATAAATATCACAAGTTACAAGTACGATGTTATATATTACCCTTATATTTAATACATAGCAGTAATATGTAATATCGAACAATTTTATGTAACATACAAACTTTAAAATATGTAACATATAATATAGATTACTATGTTATAAATTACACAATCATTGACTTGATGTTTACTTGTTTATTTGTAACACTCATAAAATTATATGCATGCTAACATTTTTTAAAATTATAATATTTTGAAGAAATCATGATTTTTTGTTGTTGTGTTTTTTCACATTATTTGAAAATTTTGGCTATGATTTGGTTCTCATGAATATAGTTTGCTTTAGACTAATAATTCTAAACCTACAAATTTTATTTTATATCAAATAAAATGATTTAATAGATCTCATATTTGTATCTTTATATCTGATTTTATTTCTATAAATTTTATCTTTTTATAATTGAGATTATTCTAAGAAATAATTTAGTTTCTCTTAACTTAATTTTATACTACACATTTACGAATTTTAGGTATAATTAATATCAGAACAATTATTATAATTAAATTATATTTATTTAGAAAATTTGAAATTTTATTTTTACAGTAAATCTAACTTGTGGTACATTAGTCTACTCATGATATATATATGTCTAATATGTGATATATATGGGTCCGGAGGGAGCGGGGCTTCCATAATAAGTAAATTGCATTTAATCCACTTTATACAACCAAGAAAAGGTTGGGTAGTTTATAAACTTTAAAGCAAATTTTGGAGGAAAATGGAGATGGATAGGGTTGTAATTCTTAGAAAAATGGTTGTTTTAGAAAGTGTATTATTTTAAATATAGATATTATGGAAATTTATTTGTTGCTTGTGCCCATGATTCTAACTACCAATTATATCAAGTTACTTATTGTTTTGCTGAAAATGAAAAATACTGATTCATGAACAGTTTTTAAACAGTTCAAAAGTTTCTTTTAGAAATTTTTTTGATCGAAGGGTTAGAATTTTATTTATATCAAGTAAGCAAAAAGGGTTAATTTGTGAAATGCGTGATACTTTTCCATACTCTCCACTTTTTGTTTTCAACATTTTAAACAAAATATGAGAAGTCGATATAGTAGTACACAAAGATTTCAATTTTAGTTAGATAATTTTGCTCGATCTTATAATGATGTGGATGCGCCAGCCTGGTTTAAATGAATTAGGTCAAAAGATATAAGTGTTTTCAATTGGATTGTTACGATGAAGATCGTAATTTTACACATTGGATAACAACTTATGCATTTTCAAATATTACGTATTGATAGTTTTTTATTTGATATTTGATCATGAAACAAGTAGATGTTATGTGGTACATTTAGACCATAAATGTTGTACAGTGGTCGGTGACAACACACTTTTTGACCATGTTTACATGCTTACTTTGCATGTCATTCTAACTTGCAAATGGAAGTTCTTATCCTGCTGAATTTTCTATTGGAACACTTAAAAGTGCATATGCGCCATGTATGTGTTGGTGTTGCTACTGCTCCTTTTTCAAAAACTAATTTCCTGTCACTTTTTAGTCCCACATCGGCTAGACTAGAAGGTTTTGGTATGCCTATATTACTTCGTTTCCTTTTGCTTCATTGAAGTCTTGTGTGGGTAGCCCTTTGGGCCACATGCACGCGCCATCGTCGTCCGTTCTGGCTTGGCTCGGTTTGGTTCGGCACGCGTAACGAGTACAGGTATGTGCCTACATCTGCGGACGCCGAATGCCGATTCGATTTTCTTTTTCGGTTCGAGCTGAGACCCTAAAAATCTTTTTGCTACTCATTTATTTTTGACCGTTATAATCCATCAATTCTGTAATGTTTGGATACAAGAATTTCTGTCCAGGTTCAATGAACCACATATTTTTCATGTGTTGTAACGTTTTGTAATGTTAGATTTTAATTGAATGATTAAATTATTTTAACTCTCATGTCTGTTGGAAGGTCTTAGCACAGTCTATATATTCCTGAGTTTTTCTCTTCTCGGGATACACTAAAAATTCCTAAGAAAAAATTCTCTCTGTCAAATTCTTGTCGCTCTGAAACTCTGTTGTTCTTTGTTTTGCTCTGGGCAGAGCTAAGTCAAGGTTCACTTTGTCTAAGTTGTGTGTAACAAGGAGATACCGGTGGAGCAAGAATTTTACCACTAGGAGCATTCGAACAAAGTCTGCACATAGACCCGGATTAACTCATAGGGTAGTGCCACGTCCGTGACTTGTTGGTAACATTTACTTATTTTTTATCTTTTGTTGCAGATTTCTAAAAGGAAGAATAAATAAGAATTTCCAACAATCTAAGAGTTAATCATTTTATACAAAATATTTAATTCACTACTAAAATCTGCCCAATTGGCGACATATATTTAGCGACGTTCGATTAACGTCGCTAAATTGTGTACATTAGCGACATTTAGACAAAACGTCGCTAATAGTCGCTACTAGCGACGACCTAAGCGACGTAAAAACGACGTATATTAATCACATGATCCAGTCGTCGCGAAACGTCGCTCGGACGTCGCTAATAGCGACTAACTTACCGACGGTAGTGATAGCGTCGCTAAATTCTAATTATATCCCCCCACCGATTCATTTCCCCCAATTTATCTCTCACTCTCTCTCCTCCCCCTCCGGCACTCTCACTCTCTCCGGCGACGACTCTCACTCTCTCCGGCGACTCTCCTCCCTCTCTGGTACGTGACTCTCCCCCCTCCCTCCCACTCTCTCTCTCTCTCTCTCTGTCTGTTTTGGTTGTTGGTGGTTTAGGAGGGTGCGGGTGGCTCGGGGGGAGGTGCAGGGGGGATGTTGGTGGTTGGGGGTGAGTGGGGTGTGGCTGGAGGGGGGTGGGGCAGGAGGGACGAGAGCGGCTGAGGGAGGAGAGCTAGGGTTAGGTTTAGGGTTAGGGTCCATTTTCTCCATTTTACTCTCTCACTCTCTTTTCTCCCCCCTCCGGCGCTCTCACTCTCTCCGGCGCTCTCACTCTCTCCGGCGACTCTCCTCCCTCTCCGCTACGTGGTACTCTTCCCCTCCCTCTGTCTCTCTGTCTCTCTCTCTCCGGCTGTTTTGGTTGTTAGTGGTTGGGGGTTCACGTGGCTCGGGGGGAGGGGTAGGGGGGATGCGGGTGGTTCGGGGGTGAGTGGGGGGTGGCTGGGGGGTGGGGCAGGGGGACGAGGGCGGCTGGAGGAGGAGCGCTAGGGGTAGGGCTCGGGTTAAGGGTGGGTATGTGTGGGCGGCTGGGGGAGAGGAGCGGGGGGGGGGGGGGGGTGGGTACGGCTGGGGAAGGAAAGCAGGGGGGAGTGGAGGGTTAGGGTTCGGGTTAGGGGTGGTGTAGGGGGGGCTTGGTCAGGGGCACCGATAGTGCCGAAAAATTTAATAATTTAGTAATAATTATTTGTTTTTCGACACCGAAAAATGTGATACTCCGATTAGAACGCACCGATAGTGCCGATATTTGTAATAAGTAGCTTTGTTGGTTGGTTAATTGGCAACATGGTGATCGAAACATATAGTCCTTGCATCCATTCGACTGGTGAGACAGAAACTATGGTACGACATGGTGATCAGGACATAGTCCCTGCAGCCATTCGACTGGTAAGGCAGAAACTATGTAGCCGTAGATAAAGTTGACTGCCCTCCGACCCTCATCCCTCGGTAATGATGATATGACAACCTATCACTATATCTTATATAGTAGTAGATGAGGTCTTAGTATTACATTATGTGAGTTCATCTTGATTCTGTTACATTCTTCAGATACTAGATACGATAAGAACATATACTACACCATATGTACAGAACATAGTTGATTCACACTAATGTATGCTAGAATGAATTTTGGGTTGTGTTCTGAACCATCCGTTCTCACACTTGGTGATCAGGACATATAGTCCTTGCAGCCATTCGACTGGCGAGACAGAAACTATGGTATGACATGGTGATCAGGACATAGTCCCTGCAGCCATTCGACTGGCGAGGCAGAAACTATGTAACCGTAGATAAAGTTGACTGCCCTCCGACCCTCATCCTTCGACAATGATGATACAACAACCTATCACTATATCTTATATAGTAGTAGATGATGTCTTAGTATTATATTATGTAAGTTAATCTTGATTCTGTTACGTTCTTCAGATACTAGATACTAGATTCGATAAGAACGTATACTACACCATATGTACAGAACATAGCATGAGTTGTAACGTTTTGACGTTGATAGCATGAGAGAGGGGGAATGGAGGGAGGGAAGTGGCTGCAAGCCTTTGGCTCACTCGAGCGGTATTTGTGCGTCATCTGGTGGCACTCCTCCAGCTCCAGCACCGTGTCCAGCTCCAGCTCCAGGCGATCAGTAGTTTCGTTTTTGCATTTTTGGACTATACTATATTTTTGATTTTGTACGTATTTGGGGATATTCAGTTTTTTCGTTGAGGATACTGAGTTTGTACCTATTTGCGGATATTGATTTGGTTTGTTGAGAATATTATATATTAACATTGTTCATTGCGGATAGTATTTTTTTCTTAATATTTTTTGTATATTCTGGAATGTATTGTGCATGCCGGTGTTGAGTGTTCCACCGAGGGGGTCGACGATCCCAGGGATTGGATTTTGTATTTCGTATTCTGTAGTTTGGCTCAGGCTCCAGCTCTATTTGCATTAATCTTCGGTACGACATGGTGATCAGGACATAGTTCCTGCAGCCATTCGACTGGCGAGACAGAAACTATGTAGCCGTAGATAAAGTTGACTGTCCTCCGACCCTCATCTCTCGGGAATGATGATACGACAACCTATCACTATATCTCATATAGTAGTAGATGATGTCTTAGTATTACATTATGTGAGTTCATCTTGATTCTGTTACATTCTTCAGATACTAGATACGATAAGAACATATACTACACCATATGTACAGAACATAATGATCCACACGAATGTATGCTAGAATGAATTTTGGGTTGTGTTCTGAGCCATCCATTCTCACACTTAAGTACTGTGAGAGCGCCGGAGAGAGTGAGAGCGCCGGAGGGGGGAGGAGAGAGAGTGAGAGAGTAAAATGGGGGAAATGAATTGGTGGGGAATATAATTAGAATTTAGTGACTTTCATACTAATGTCGCTAAATTAGTCGCTATTAGCGACGTCATAGCGACGTTTCGCGACATATAGTGCCGATATTTGTAACAAGTAGTTTTGTTGGTTGGTTAATTGGTAACATGGTGATCGGGAAATATAGTCCCTGCAGCCATTCGACTGGCGAGGCAAAAACTATAGTACGACATGGTGATCAGGGCATAGTCCCTACAACCATTCGACTGACGAGTCAAAAACTATGTAGCCGTAGATAAAGTTGACTGTCCTCCAACCCTCATCCCTCGGCAATGATGATACAACAACCTATCACTATATCTTATATAGTAGTAGATGATATTTTAGTTTTATATTATGTGTGTTCATCTTGATTCTGTTACATTCTTCAGATACTAGATACTAGATTCGATAAGAACGTATACTACACCATATGTACAGAACATAGATGATTCACACTAATGTATGCTAGAATGAATTTTGGATTGTGTTCTGAGCCATCCGTTCTCACACTTAAAACACATACGAATTAGTACTGTGTGTCAATCGTTGTTTTTGTATTTTCGGCGAACCCAGGGATTAGATTCTGTATTTTGTATTTTGACTTTGTACGTATTTAGAGATATTCAGTTTTTTCGTTGAGGATACTGAGTTTGTACGTATTTGCGGATATTGATTTGGTTTGTTGAGGATATTATATATTGACATTGTTCGTTGCGGATTGTATTTTTTTTATATTTTTTGTATATTCCGGAATGTATTGTGCGTGCCGGTGTTGAGTGTTCCACCGAGGGGGTCGGCGAACCCAGGGATTAGATTCTGTATTTTGTAATTTGGCTCAGGCTCCAGCTCCAGCACCATTTGCATTCTGGAACCTATTTTTTATATATTTTTAATTTAGCGACATTTTTAGCGACGTAACCATTAGTCGTTAAATATTAGCGACGTTAATAAATGTCGCTAAATGCGTCGCTAAATGCTGACGTGGCAACACGTGGCACCATAATCTCATGTCAGCTCGTCGTCGCCAAAACGTCGCAATAGTGTCGCTAAACGGCGACAACACAATAACGTCGCCTTTTACGTCGCTAATTAGCGCAATGAACAAACGTCGCAAATAACGTCGTTAATTAGCGACGTTAATAACGTCGCCCTAGCGACGTTTTGCGACGTTTTCTCGTTTAGCGACACATTTTTTTCCGTCGTTTCCGAAACGTCGCCCTAAACGTCGTTAAATTGATTTAGCGACGTTTTCAGCGAGGTTAGCGACGTTTTTAACCTTCGCTAATCTGACAAATTTTTGTAGTGATTAATGTTATAAATATTTACTTGCTGCCACACTAGTAACAAAATACGTAAATATTTACTTGCCCCCACAACATTTGCCACAACAATTACTTGCTACCATACTAGTAGCAAAATACTCAATTGCTGTTACAAATTGACTATTGTTTTATATTTGCTGCTACTGTTATTCATTTACTTGCTGTCACACTAGTAACAAGTTCACTATTGTACGAAAATTGCTTCTAAGTTATAGTTGCGGCTACTGTTATTCATTAAACTATTGTTGTATTTAAACGAATATTATTTCTTACTAAAATTTTCGTTATAGACAATTTTCTTATATAGTTCTCATATAAGTAGCCTTGTTAAAGTATTGTTCAAAAAAATCATGGTTAGCTATTGTTAAATAAGTTGTTTAATATTTGTCATACTAGTAAAAAATTTATTACATTTTGGTTAAATAATATTTGTTACTTTATAGGACCACAATTGCTATAATCACTTGTGATTTTAGAAATTGGTCAACTTTCATAAGCAATATTGGATCAACACATTTGTGACATCATTTATCTTGGATTATTCAATAACTTAAGTTAGAAAAAAAGGAAATAGTTCATTTATCTTGCAAATTTTTTTAAATTTTAAAGTTTTAACAGTAGAGATTTGTTTGGGTACAAGCCGAAAGACCCTTATGTCAACAAGACATAAATCGTTTAAGCGACCAGTATTTAAGCGTCCCTCGTGGACATCTGCTTGCTAGGATCCGGCCCCTACAGCTAACCCAACCTGATCAAAACTTGAAAAACTAAAAGTTTAAAGGAGAATTACTAAGATCATTTAACTGTTATTCTTTAACTTAAATCCATCTTATTGAGTAAATATAAATTTCTACAGAGTTTTAGAAAACATGACTGCCAAGGAAGAGACCTTCAAAGCAAAATCTTCAAAGTTCAATGGTACATAGTTCAAATGGTGGCAGAGCCAAATAAAATTTTGGCTTACCACTTTAAGTATGATTTCTGCTATTGATGGGTACACGCCATTCACAAATGATTCTGATGAGACTCTAACATAAGGGTATCCAAGTCCTCTTCTTCCTCCAAACCTAAGACCCCTAAGGAAATAGACTATCACTGTTTCCATAGAATCTTAAGCGCTTTGTCTGAGTCTCTCTATGATATATTTTTTAATACAAAAGTGCTAAAGAATTCTGGAATGTTTGGAAGATGAATATGGTTGTGTTGATGCTGGAATTAAAGGATTCAATTCCACCACATTCAACAGATATGTCATGGTAGATAATAAATCTATCAATGACCAAATTCATGAATTCGAAGAACACCTTAGGTATGTTCAATCCAAAGGTACATTCTATCACGCCCCGATCCTGGAGGATCGAAAACCAGCCACTGGACGTGATGCCGTACAAGTCTAGATTGCACTTGCATAAGGCAAAACTATTACAGTTCCTGGTATTTCTCAGATAAGAACGACAATGTAGCAAAACCAAGTAGACAAATTAAAGTCACACAAGATCTGAACAAATATATCATCTTCATTGATAATTGCAATAGATTACAAGACTTGCCATTGAAAACAGAGTTTACAATAGATTACAAGACTCTTGAATAGCCAACTAAATATATACTTGCCATTTAGGCTTTACAACCGAACATGTCGACTTTGCGTACAATCGCACTGGTACCACTGGGTTATACTGTTCCATACATTATGTCCCATATAGTAGAAGACATCGTCTTGTAACAAGGGCTTTTGCGCACCCATCCGATTCATCAATGCCAAGCACTGATCAAACAATTTCTTCCATGCACGAGCACTTAAAATATTGCCCACAACGTGGGTCGGTACATCATCAATGTACTGGCGAGCGGTGCTGGCCCAACTCGCCTATGAAGACAATACTAAGTAATCATGTTATAGAACATTATTAAAAGTGGTATTTCTCATTGCCTTAGGGTCGATTTTATATTCATATCTGATTGAAGTAAAGCATGCATTTATTTCTTAGCTAGCATAACGTAAAGCATATAGTTATTACACTTGGTGATTCTTACCTACGGTTGTATAGCTATTCCTATGCATTTATAATACTTACTCAACCCGCATAAAACATTGTTAGGAACAATATCATGTTATCATAAATATTACTATTCTAGTGATTCTTACTAACAGTCGACATCCTTCCCTGCTACTCTTTCTGCATAAGACATCATTAGCACTGGATCTATCTATATGAAGGTCACCAACTACACGCCATCTTGGACTTATGGTTAGATGGCTCCCCTTCAGCGGCGGGTAGCTAGCCCAGTCCGGAATGTTTCCAAATCACCGTGCTACTAGTTCAGCACTGTGCTACTACTTCAACACGAGGTTCCCCTAGGCCGAATCGATTTCCAAGGCCTTGGAATACCGTTCCTTGTCGACAAGTTGTCTATGACCATGCAAATATGCAGCTTATCTATGAAAATATATATAATGCATGATAAGGAAAACTAAGTAAATAAGCCATCTTTCTCAATAAGCCATCTTTCTCAATAAGCCATCTTTTCCATCTTGTCTTGAGCCAATGCTCACATATACCAATTGCCCAATACAGGGACTTAGTGTAATCAACATTCTACATCGGCAATAGGATAATAGAATGCTGATTACTCAATCTCTTTCCCACATCTTTGATACTATACATCTTTCCAACCAAAACTCAATGTACTCACCGTCTAATTCTTGGGACTTAGCATCTGTTTTAGCATACGTTCATCAAATTGAGGCTCGACATACTCACGCCCAAGTATTTAGGACTTTTTCTTCACCTGTCATGTGTTTCATTGCAAAGCACGCAAGTATACCATTCATTGACTTGATTCGAAGCACACAAATTGATAATATGCTTGACAAAAGTTTTTGTATGTGATTAATTATCTTTCATTATCTTTTCAGCATTCATCAAGGTGTTATTCAGCAACTCAACGAGTAAACATAGCATACTATCCTTTTTATTAAGCGTGAAGCTAAAGGATCTTCGAAGGATTCAATACTACTCACTTTTATAGGATGGTTTCCGTCACGATCGCCTAGCCTTCCAAGCGATCCTTCGTATGTTTCCAAGTCCAACAAGGCTTCATCGAACCAACTATCTATTATAAGGCATCTTGTGGGTCGGGGCACTATACTTTCTTTTCTACTGAGCATAAAATAGCATGCTTGATAGACAAACTCCCTCATTTTTCCTCTGATACTGCCAAATATCTTACCTATTTATAAGGAACTCTTACCTATCCTCAAGTTCTAAAGAAATTTAGAACATAAGAAGAGTTTAGGTTAAAGTCCAAAGCTAGGTCTGATTCCATAGCTAGGGTAAATCTTGTAGAAAGTCGTAGCAAACCCAATCTAACCACCATCTTAAATCTAAGAAAAACTCCTTAAAAAAGAAGCAGAATTTTCAACCACATCACCGAAACCCTCATCACCAACAATCCCAGAAACCTAAAAACTTTGGTCAGACTCAGGATCAGCAAAGATTTTATTTGTTTGTGGTAAGACAAACCAACGACCATCAACTGCTTCCATAGGAAGAAAAAAGTTGTCAAGACTTCCTACAAAGGGAAAGGGTCAGCCAAGCCAGACGCTAACATGATTCTGAATGGGTCTTCTAGCTCCTTCAGAAGTTAGGTGGAGGAGACGTGACCCTAGAGATGGCTCAACGACACAGATCGTAGAAGAGGAAGAATAGATCTAAAGGTGACATCGGAGAATATTCTACCTCTCCATGATGTGCTTCATGTGCCGTCGGTTAGGAGGAATCTAGTTAGTGGGTCTCTACTTGTAGCCTCAGGATACAAGATTGTAATGGAGGCTAATAAAGTAGTTTTTTTTTTCAAGAATGACTTATTTATAGGAAAAGAATTTGTAAAGGATGGTCTTTTTATTTTAAGTACTAGGAATAAAATTTTAAATCCTTCTTTTGTTGTTGTAAATGTTAAATCCTCCAATGTTTGGCATGGCAGACTAGGTCATGTGAACTTAGGATCTCTTAAAAGAACGATAAACTTAGATCTTATGCCTAAGACCATTATTGATGAAAAACACAAATGTGAGATATGTGTTTAAGCTAAACATACTAGATTATCTTTCAAATCTGTCTAAAGAGATTCTGAAATTCTAGAACTTATCTATAGTGACGTTTGCAATTCCAATAGAGTTTTGACCCGAGGTAGTAGGAAATACTTTATCACTTTTATACATGATCATTCAAGTATTGTTACACCTACCTTCTGAAGACCAAAGATGAAGTTCTTGACCGATTCAAGGTCTATAAGTCTGAAGCTGAGAACCAGTTAGTTAGAAAGATTAAGATTATTAGATTAGATCATGGTGGAGAGTATACCTCAAAGAAAATGACCAACTTCTGTGAAAAGTATGGGATAATTCATGAGGTAACTACTTCTTATTCACCACAGTCCAACGGAGCTACTGAAAGAAAGAATCACACTCCGTTAGACATGGTAAATACAATGCTTCTCAGTTCAGGTGCCCCTGATAATCTGTGAGAAAAAGCCTTATTGTCAGCCTGTTATATCCTTAACAGGATATCCAGTAAGACTAATGACAAGACACCATATGAGTTATGGAAAGGTCGAACTCCTAGGATCAATTACCTCAAAGTTTGGGGATGTCTAGCTAAGATAGGGATTCCTGAACCCAAAAAGAGGAAGATTGGACCTAAGAATGTAGATGTTGTGTTCATCGGATATGTCCTAGATAGTAATGTCAAAAGATTTCTTGTAACTCATTCTGAAGTATATGTAATCTCTAATAACACAATATAGAAGCTAGAGATGCAGTTTACTTTGAGAATATATTTCCCTTTAAGGATAGAAATTATTCATCTTTCTTCAACCCTTCTCTTACTCCATCTACTAGTTCTCATGTTCAAATATCAAGTTCTTAACCAGAACATTATATAGAACCTAGAATGAGTAAAAGATAAAGCATTAAAAAGAATTTAGGAGAAGGGTTTTTTCATATTTTGATAGAGGGTAATCCCTCAACTTATGAAAAAAAACTATATCTTCTCCTGATTTCTCTTTCTGGAAAGAAGCTATTAACAATAAGTATAACTCTATTATGGAGAATAATACTTAGTTTTTAGCAGACCTACCTTTAGGTAGTAAATCTATAGTTTGTAAGTGGTTCTTCAAAAAAAAAACTTAGAGCCGATGGTACCATAGAAAAATACAAGGCTAGACTAGTAGCCAAAGGTTTTACCCAGAAAAAGAGATTAGACTACTTTGATACCTACTCTCCTGTAGCTAGGATCACTTCTATTAGAACCCTTCAAGCCTTAGCTTCCATTCATGATATGCTGATCGATCAAATGGATGTAAAGACAACATTTCTAAATGGAGATTTAGAGAAAGAAATATATATAGAGCAAACAGAAGGTTTTATTGCTAAAGGTCAAGAAAAGAAGGTTTGTCGATTAGTAAAATTACTCTATAGCCTAAAGCAAGCTCCAAGCATTGACTTAACAAATTTGACAAAGTCATTCTAGAATTTGGTTTTGTACCAAATTAATATGACAAATATTTGTATTCTAAAAATACAAATAGAAGTTGTGTCATCGTATGCTTGTATGTTGATGATATCCTTACTCTAGGATCTTTACTGGAATTGATGAATAATACTAAGAATTATTTATCTAACCAGTTTGATATGATAGACCTAGATGAAGCAAACCTGATCCTAGGAATGCAAGTATCCAAATACAATGAGGAATATACTCTATCATTAGCACATTCAATTGAAAAAAATGCTAAGAAAGTTTGAATATTTTGACAAAAACCTGCCTTTACTCTTTATGATAGTAATTGTCACGAACTGCACCCAGTGTAAGGGCACGAGACCGTGGGCACATACAACCTACGCTGCAGTGTCGGCAGTAAAACGCTGTCCTAGGTCTCAATCAAAAGCTAAACACAATATAATGTACCTATCCAATATAGATATACTCTCCAAATGGAGGACAATCTCAGAAGGATACAACTCAATCACAACGTAACTAAAGAGAAATAACAGCACGATATGGAATAGATAGAAGGATATCACAGTACAATACAACCGAATTTAGATAATAAGTTAAAGTGTTATCATTACATCCCAAAGTAGAGTATTATATATACATCACATGAAAATAACTGAAAAGCAACCCAGACAATATCTCAACAATCTACTCTAAGCACTACTGGTGTCTCCTCTAGGCTAGCTTTATCCTCTAAGTTTTCTGTAAAATTTATCAACATATTCAGTCAGGATTGTAGCGAATACATGTTTGCAAAAATAAAAGTATGAACTTTATTGATACAAACTTTGTAAAGATTACAAGAATTCTAGAAAAGTACAACTGTAGGAATCCACTCTAGAAGACGATTGCTTTATCCCTTGGACGATGTGAACTTTGAAGACAATAGCCTCTGAATTTGAAGGCAAAAGCCTCGGAAGAATGCAGCAGCACTTGGGCAAGAACTTCTGAACTCTCTGATATTTCTGAACTTTTTATGTCTGATCCTCCTTGAATGAAGACTTGAAACTCTATTTATAGAGTTCTGGAAATAACTAACTTTTAGTTATTCTGAATGGCGCAAGTTGGATTGCGCAGGCACTGGATTGTGCAGCATCAGACTGCGCAGGCAGTTGTCTGATCGTAGGCCAACTGTCTTGGACACATGGCATCTTTTGATCGAAATGCACATGATCGTGCACAGACGGTTGCCACGTAATGAACAATTGATGGCATGAATGCCACGTGTACTTTTGTCAGTTGTCTTGATAAAGTGCGCTGACTTTGGATTGCGCTAGAATGGATGGCGCTGGCATAGATTGCGCTGCAGACAGATTGTGCTTCATGTACAGCTGTCCTCGAACACTGTACGGCACAACAAACGAACAGTCTCCTCGTTCTTTGTGCTGTCAGTTGTCAGAAGATTTGATTGTGTCAGGTAATGATGACATGGCCACGTCAGCTTGCGCACTTGAGAGTGTGCACAGTCCAGTCTGCACCATCTGGATGATGCGCAATCTGATGTCTGCGCAGTTCATTTGAAAGCTATTTTTTTATTTTCATGACTTTTTTGATGGGTGCAACTTGATTTTTTAGGACCTACAAGACCCCCTTCAAAGTTTTCGAAAGTTGAATTTATTCAAAATTTTAAAATACTTTGAATTTTGAATTTTAAATCAAGTTGCGCATATGTTGAGCTGTCTGCGCAATCGAATGAATCAATCCCTGCTTTTTCGGCGCAATCTGTGGCGGCCGTTTGTTTTTTTTGAAAAATATAAATAGTTCTATCGATCCTTCAAATTATTTTTTATTTGCTTTCATTGAAAGAGAGAGAAACCCCGAGCATACTCCGGCTTCATTCTTTCTTCCCCGTCGATCTCATGGCCCCCAAGCGTTCCTCCGCCGCCGACAAGGGCAAAGCCTCCGCCGAGTCTTCGGCTCGGGTTGTGCCACGTCCTTCACGACATGAAGCTGCGCACCCCGCTTTGAGAGGTAGAGAACTCAATAGAAAACTCTTTTTAGGGTCTTTCGACTTTACTGAATCTTAGAATCTATCTCTTTTTAGAGATGAGATCATACTGCACCACCCTGTTTAGGGTTTTGGTTGCACGAACTCATTATTCTTCATTTTTATGAAGAATATCTTCTCGCGCAATCGGTTGAATTGCGCTGGCAGAAGTCAGCATAATCGGCTGTTTTACGCGAGATTGTCAGCGCAATCCGATGCTTGCGCAGACTGATATCTGCGCAATCTGATGCTTGCGCAGTCTGATATTTGTGCAATCTGATGCTTGTGCAGTTTGATATCTGCACAATCTGATGCTTGTGCAGTCTGATATCTGCACAATCTGATGCTTGTGCAGTCTGATATCTGCGCAATCTGATACTTTGTGCAATCTGATGACAGAATTTCTGACTTGATTTTGAACTAAAGTTTGTTTTTCTCTGTTTGATACAGTTGATACCAGAGGGGATCCTAATTACGAAATCTTCATAGGAACTTTATCTGAACCAGATTTCAAGAAGGACTTATCTCATGTACTCTTCCCGCAGTATGCCCTTCCATCATCCCGTCAAGCTATCCTAATAGCTCAGGACAACGAAACTTTGCTAAGTCTGATAAATGGACAGCCTCTACAATCTGCTGATGTTGTCACTCATAAGAAGCCGATGTTCCTCTTTGGCGACGCCATTGATAAAAGTTTTCAACCAAGACCTCGAGTTGAGTCGAGAACCTTCCCAAGGAAGGATAAATTGGTCAAGTTACCAGACCTAGCTCGATGCCTCCCCTTAGCACGGTATGCTCATGCGAGCCATCCTAGGAGGATGGATTGGGACATCACTCCCCTCCAACATGCACGGACGAAAAAAATCTACGTCAAGAAGGGCCCGAACAAAAGGGACATATTTTATAGCTCATCTGAGCGTCATGGCATTCTACTGAAAGGGTTGAAGCCAGGGTGCATCCCTACTGAAAACTCATCTCTGTTGCTACCGGTAAGAACACCGATTTTTGCTAATGAATATGCCAAGGCAGAAGGTAGATATCCGGATCAAGATATCCGGTTAACAGGTCTGGTAAACCCAGACATCAAAAGATGGAGTTGCATAGCCAACTGGATATTGGTCCAGTTTGAAAATAAACTCAGAGAAATTGATCTGTATAATGCGGTACACGCTACTGTCTATGGCTTATTTCCAAATCCTCATCTGTTTTTGGCTCTGGCAGAGAGGTACAACTACAGGACAGGGACATTTATGACGCCCTGTGGGGAGATGGGCTTAGCTCTACATGAGATGAAGTATATCTCATATTTACCAATGGGTGAGTCGCCTTACGAGGAGTACGTCCCGACCAACGACGAACTAGATAGACTTCGTCGAGAGAATTCAAAGATGGTGGAAGTCTTCGATGAGCTTCTGTGCCACTATAACATATGCTCTTTGTATTACCAAAGTGGCTCTGCTGGCACATGCTATTCATCCAAATGGTTGACTTATCTTTTTCACAACTGCATTATTGAGAAAAAGACAAAAGATCATGATTCATGCAATCCTGATTTCTTCTATCCCCTCAGCAATAGTGAAGTGATAAAGCTGATGGAGGAGAATAACAGAATGGATATCGAAGTTGAGGATGAACACCAATATCCTCCTCTTAAGGCTGGAGAATTTATGGAGAGCTTTATAAGAATGGGCTACAGGTCCATGTCTAAACATGCTCAGCTGTCAGGATTTCTGATGTACTGGCTACGTCGCTTCGTCGTGCCTGGAGCAAGTGTTGTAGACCGCTTCCATTGCGGTGTTCTTTTTGCTACTGTCCGGTTAGTTTTTGGCTACCGGATGGACTTACTATCAGCGATGACCTGTAGGATAAACGCAGGTCTTCGTCTGTACGTTGATTCTATGCTCAAGTGCAAGGGTGATAAGGGAAACTTCCCCAGGCTGGAATTACCTTACACCTACTTGTTCGGATGGTTGCTCTTGCATCATCCATCATTGATGAACCCTGCCATGGGAGCAGTTGGTGGCAGTTTTTTGCGCAGATTCTCACAGAGCAGGTGGATATACACTTGTCTGAGTGACTGCAGACGAACTCTGAACCTCGAAAAAGGATAGAATTTTCTGTGCTCTCCTCCTCCAACTGGTTATGAGCATATGGCAGCAAATTTGATTAATCTTGGGAGGCAACCAAGAGGTCGAGTATCTTTTGAATGGCTGAAGACGATCAGACCATCTCATTTAGTATACAGATTTGAAGAAGAATGCTATTTAGAACCTTATTTGTCGAGTCGCTTCGCCCGTCAGTTCGGTTATGACCAATTTCATGGGGGCAAAACAACCACTTGCCTTCAAGGGAAAGGATACCTGATCGACGGTGCGAGAGCATGGGCATATTATAATGCTCGAGACACTAAGGCGGTATTCTTGATGCCAAACAAAACTGATGCTGGTCCTAGAATGCTGTATACTTATTCATAGTTTTACACAGCTACCAATACATTTGCTAAGAATTTTAACCTGGTAGATAGCTTCTCCACAGCAATCCTTCTGAGAAAAGGAGCCACTGCTATATCAGCTCCAGCCAATGACGAACAGCATGAACCGATAGACGATCCACTAGAAGCTTCCAAAGAAGTAAACTTTCCAGAGGAAGTCAATCAACCATTAAGAATTTCTCTGAAGGTTGTGAAGTCTCCGGTCAAGGAGAAGAAGAGAAGGAGAGAAGAGCCTTCTTCCCCAGCTGTGAAGAAGAAATTAATCTTGGAACATTCTTCAGAGAAAGTCACTACGAGATCGCAATCTAGAGAATTGGTCGAGTCCACTCGAGATGAAGCAGCTACACCGACCTCTGTTCAGAAGCAGGTCGAAGTAATAAATGTAGAGAGTCCTGAGAGGCCTCTACATAGAAAGAAGAAGCTAGCTCACAAAAGAAAGAAGAGCACAATTTCTCCTCAAAGGCAAATTTTGTCTTCGGTGGTGATGATCGCTGTGGCTGGAATCACCATGCCATCTCCTACCCCTTTTTCTGAGTCTGGGCATAAAACTCTTAGTCCAGAACAGAGGGAGGATATCGAACAGAGAGAAGAGGTTGACCAGAGAAATGAGGCCGTAGAGCCCAGAGAAGAAATTGAGCAGAAAGAAGAGGCTGCAGAGCCCATAGAAGAGGAAACTGTACGAACACCTTCACCAATTGCAGTAATGACTCATCTTTCTGTTACACCGAGAGCAACCCGTGAGGAGGAAGATCGTCTCATGATCGAGGCATTGAATGATTGTGACTTTGGTTATCAAGAAGAAACTGATCATGCCGCTGCTGCTGCTAGTGAAGAGGCTCCTGAAGACAGTGAGAGCGAGGAGAGAACCTCATCAAAGGCTATTGATGAGACACAAAATCCGGAAGAGGACGTTGAGTTCCAGACATCTTCCCGAGCTGTTGATGACACTCTGACTCCTGAAAAGGAGGCTGAGGTGCCGATATCTCCAGAGAAGATTGCAGAGGAAGAAATGAACCTGGAGGAAACTCCTGTTGTTGCTCCCGAAGGTATAAAATGAAATTAGCAATCTTCTTTTAATAGATAGATTGATAGCTGACATCTTTATTCTTATCCATACAGAATTCGGATCTTCTCCAACTCCTCCAGCGTGCATGGACATAGTACTTGCGACGACAATTGCTAGTAGCAGTCGCCATTTATCCTGTGGCTCCGAAGCAGAAAGTAGTCAGGCAATAATGTCTGAAGCTACTTCTGTTCAGCTAGAATCTATCCCAACGGATGATAGGCTAGTCGCCGGATCGAACCATGGTAAGACTGTTTTCACTTTTGATCTTCTTTGATAGTAGCAAATGATAGGCAAAATGACAATATTTAATTTTACAGAGGAACAACCAGGAGGAGCGACTAGCTCCACTTTAGTTCCTTTATTCAAAGAGCCTTCCGTCCAAATACAAGAAACTGAACGTCCTGCTGTCTCGTCATCAACAGGAGTAGCTGCGACTCCTGGAGCTCTGGCGACCAATCAGTTCGTCATTCAATCATTTACCAAATTTTTCTTCGATTCATTGGGGCCATTGATCAATAGGGTGATGGAAAAAGAGGATGCTGATTTTTACACAGTTAGAGGTCCAACCTCTTTCTTAATTCATGCTATCCGTGAGCAAGGTGACGAGCCTCAGGCCATATTTCTTGAACACATATTAAATGAGCTAGAGACTTCAATAAAGAACTACAAAGAGCTCAATAAGGGGGAGGCAGAGCCCTTAGTTCAAGCGAAATATGAGCGGATGGCTCAGGAAGCTGCAGTGGAGAGAGTAAATTTCCAGATTCTCTTGGATGCTTTTGCTACTAAATCTGCTGAGTACAATTCCAAGGTGGAATCGATGACATCCACTGCTGAAAGAAAAGAGAAAAGAATTGCTGAACTGAGAGCGAAGATTGCTCGTCTTCAACAAGAACTGGAAGATGAGGTTACCAAGCATCAAACTGCAATCCAACAACTCGGTGCTCTAATCCAAGAAAGAGTCGAATATACCGCAGTTCATAATGATGAAGTCACTCGTAGAATGGAAACCATGCCAATTTTTAACGAGACATCTGGGATGGAAGAGGCCAGAAAGAGAGTGATGGAATCCCGTGAAGAGCGTCTGCAGACTCTGAAGCAACAGATTGCCAATCTGATGACACCACCAGCTTAGTAGAAAGATTCCTTATAACTTCTTATTTTTGCAATATGTATGTTTTTGTAATGTCTTGAATTTTGATCAAATAAAAAGACATTTTGTTGTGGCTCTTATTATTTATTGCGTATCTTATTCAGATACAAATAATAGAGATAGAAAATATATTCAGAGGTACAAGACAAGATATATTTCTTGATTCTGTAAAATAATCATATTCAAATATATCTGCTCAGAGGTACTATGGACGTCGCAAATATAATTTATTGAATATCATTATTTTAATAGACAACTTAATCGAAAATGATAAGTTGCTGATGTGGATAAACGAACGAAATGAATCGTCAAAATGTGTGAACGAAGTGAATCGTCAGGATGAACGGATGAACCGTCAAATGAGTGGAATGAACGAACGAATCGTCAGATTGATTGAATGAATGGGTAAATCGTCGGATGAATATGATGAATGAACGAATGAAATAGTGATGAAATGAACGGGTGATCCATCAGATGAATTGAATGAACGGGTGAACCGTCGGATGATAGATGAGTGAAATGGTGATAAAATGAACGGATGAACCGTCAGATGAACGGGTGAACCGTCGAATAATGAACGGACGAACCGTCAGATGATGATGAACGGAAAAACCGTCAGATAATGATGAACGGACAAACCGTCAGATAATGATGAACGAACAAACCGTCAGATGATAATGAACGGACAAACCGTCAGATGATTGTGTCGTTTCGTTTGTTTTGAGAATCTCCGCCTACAAATAGAACAAAAATCTGGAAGGAATGATCATTTCCACTTTTCAACATAAAGATATCGTCTGGAGATGCATCCAAGAAGGCTGAGATTACCCCAAAGCTGAAAGCGGGTACTGGGGAACATTCAGTCGATCTAGTCCAGCTAAAGCAGGCAGAAGTAGGCGAAGGTTCGTCTGCACCCAAACCACCAAGGGACATCCTGAATTTCCTGCTTGAACCCGGGACGACAAAAGAAGAAGAAGCCATGAGGATAGCTGCCTGCAAATTCCTGGTGGGTTCCAGCAAAGATGTTCTTGGCTCTTTTGCTGATTGTGTCTTTTATAAGAACGGCAGTGATCCGGGTCCCAATGTCGAAAAGGATGACAGTGACCTTCCTTGATATCATGTAACATCATTTATGATGTAATAAAAATCAAACTTTAATTATGAACTGTCTGATCACATTTACATAAAATCTCTGTTATATTTGTACATACTTGAGGAATTTGCCATTGATAGGCATCATTGCAACTCGACCATCTAACTCCGAAAGTTGATAAGCTCCGTTTGAAAAGACTTTACTAACAATATAAGGCCCTTCCCACTTCGCATCGAACTTGCCTTTACTCGAGTGAGTCATAGTCATAGGACGTCTTATTGTTAGAACAAGTTCTCCTTGTTGAAAGGCTCTGATTATAACTTTGCGGTTGAAAGTCTTCGAGATGCGGGCTTGATACAACTCAATATGCTGTTGGGCTAATAGCCGTTTCTCATCGAGTGCTTCTAACTCTTGAAGTCGAAGAAGATCGTTGCTCTCTGTAGTGAGTTCATTGGCGATGGCAATCCTCAGAGATGGAATTTGGAGTTCCAGAGGCAGAACTGCTTCACAGTTGTACACCAAAGAGAAGGGCGTAAAGCCTGTGGGATTGCGGACCGTAGTTTGATAGGCCCAAAGACATTCTCCAAGCTTTTCACTCCAGTTTCATTTGTTAGTAGATACAAACTTCTTGAGGAGCTTGATAATAGTCTTGTTGAAAGCTTCAGCTAATCCATTAGCGGTAGGATTATAGGCTATAGAAGCAACATTGTTAATCCGATGATCATCACAGAATCTCATAAACTTCTGACTGATGAATTGTGGTCCGTTGTCATGGATGATCCTTCGAGGTACACCAAATCGATAGATGACATGGTGTTTAACGAAGTTGATGACGCTGCTGGTCTTGACTTCAGCCAATGGTATAGCTTCAGCCCATTTAGAGAAGTAGTCGGTTATTGCTAGTATGAACCGATGTCCTCTAGAAGAAGGAGGATTGATGGGACCGATGATGTCCATGCCCCAAGCTTCAAAAGGCCATGAAGCAGCCGTCGAATGCAGAAATTTTGATGGTTGATGAATAAAATCTGCGTAGATTTGACAAGCTCGACACTTTCTTGCATATTCGATGGCATCAGATACCATAGAGGGCCAATAATAACCCATGCGTCGGATGCGATCCTGTAGTTTAGGACCGGGCTGATGTGCTCCGTAAACACCATCGTGAGCCTCACGCAATACCTGCTTCGCTTTATCACCAGCAAGCCAGCGCAAGAGTAGGCCATCATAAGTTTGCCGGTAGAGAATTTTGGTGGTCTGATTGTAGTAGAACCGCAAAGACCGTCGACGAATACTCGTAGCCTCCTTGGGATCTTCAGGGAGTATGTCATGAACCACAAAGTCGATGAACGGAGTTCTCTAATCTTCATTGATAACATTGACTTCAGTATCATTACTGAACTCAATATTACGATTATTTTTGATGCAGAATAATTCTCGATTAGAGATGACCCCCACCTGTTGTCTTCTAATGGGGATGGCTAAGACTGCTGCAAGATTGGCCAAAGCATCTGCCTCAGTATTGCAAGCTCGGCGTATATATTCGATGAAGAAGGCTTTGAATAATGTAGCCATGTTGATTGCTGCTTCAAATTAAGGCAATAGATCTTGATGGCGAACTTCATAAGTTCCTCTAACCTGGTTAACAACCAACTTAGAGTCACCATAGACTTCAAGATACTCGACGTCAAGTTATTTGGCTAATTGAAGACCGATGAGTAGAGCATTGTACTCTACCACATTATTGGAGCAGGGTTCATCTAAGGAGTATGCTCCTTGGATAGCTGACCCATATGGAGAAACAAGGACAACTCCAACTCCTATGACGATGGCACCATTGGGTCCAATCTTGGATGCACCATCAAAGAAGAGGCGCCAAGTAGGAAATTCTTCAGAAATTGTATTAGATTCCAAAGTCTCGTCTGGAATTTCATCATATAGTTTGGACGTCTCTGGAACAGGATGAGCGGCTAAGAAATCCGCCAGTACTTGACCTTTGACAGACTTTTGAAGAACATATACCATGTCATATTGGGCTAGCAGAATGGCCCATGTAGCCAGCCGAGAATTAAGTGTGCTAGGCTTCTTCATCAATACCCGAAGAGGATTAATTCGGGATATGACATGAATAGTTTGGCCAATGATGTAATGCCGGGTCTTTTGAACAGCAAACATAAGAGCTAGACATTCTTTTTCGACCGGACTATAACGATGTTCAGCACCAATCATAGTACGACTGAGATAGTAGATGGTCTGTACATGGTCTTCTTTGTTCTTTTAGGCAAGTAAGGCGCCCAATGAATGATCATAGCACGGACATACATTAAGAATGGTATGCCAGAGATTGGTGGCACTAAGACTGGTGGATTCATGAGATACCGCTTTATGTCGTCAAATGATCGTTGACATTCTTCGGTCCAAATGAAAGATACACCCTTCTTCATGAGTTGAGTGAATGGTCTGCAGCGACCAGACAGATTCGAAATGAATCTCCTGATGTACGCAAGTCGACCTTGGAATCCTCGTAGTTCTTTTAGGTTGTGTGGAGGACACATCTCTTGAATGGCTTTGATCTTCTCGGGATCCACGTGTATACCCTTAGAGGTAATGACGAAGCCAAGAAATTTGCCACTAGAAACACCCAAGAATGACTTGGTGGGATTCATTTTGAGTTGATGTTGGCGCATGAGATTGAAGATAGTTCTCAAGTCCTGGATGTGATCTTCCTTTAGACGACTTTTGACAGCGATATCGTCAACATAGCATTCAACAGTCTTGCGCAGATGATCTCGAAAGATGGTACTCATGGCTCGTTGGTATGTTGCACCAGCGTTCTTGAGACCAAATGGCATTACAGTGTAGTAGTAGACTCCGCGAGGAGTGCGGAAAGAAGTATGCTTTTCGCCTTCAGGATGCATCCGAATCTGATTGTATCCAGAGAATCCGTCCATGAAAGATATTCTTTCGAACCCACAGGTGTTGTCGATCATGATATCCATGATAGGAAGAGGAAATTCATCTTTTGGACATGATTAAGATCCCGAAAGTCGATGCAGACTCGAACTTTGTCGGTTTTTTTAGAACTGGGACAACATTAGCTACCCAATCAGGATGCTGTTCTTCTCGAATAAAGCCACAAGCGATGAGCTTCTTGACTTCATCCTCGATTGCGTCTATTATTTCTGGCTTGAAGCGCCGTTATTGCTGTTTGACCGGTTTTGCATTAGGAAAGATGTTCAATTTGTGAGTAGCAACTTTGGGATCCAGACCTGGCGTGTCTTCATAACTCCAGGCAAAGATATCAATGTATTCTTTAATCAGAAGAATTAGTTCCTGCTTATCTGCCTCTGGAAGATTATTGCTGATGAATATTGGACGAGGTGACCCGCTCTCTCCTACATCAACTTGAACTAATTGATCTTCGGTAGGAGGTTCCCTTTGTTCGAATCGGAGTTCCCACTGGATATCCATTCGCTGAACCAAAGGATCTGTTTCAGGACTTTCTTCAATATCCTCGTCATAACCTTCTGGAAGTTCGACGGAGACCATGTTAGAAGATACAGTCAATCGATGGACTTGACCGATGCTAGTGTCAGAATCCCATGATCTGGAATCAGAAGAGTTAGAGCGTTCTTTACTATCAGATTCAGAGCCTGCTGGAGATAATACCGGAGGAGAAGCATATCCAAGACCTCTTTTGGTCCTGCTGTAGTACATCTTTGACTTTCCTTGTGGAACAGCCGTACGGAGAGGAGTTTTTCTACCCTTACCGTAGTTGAGGCCACTCTTGAAATCGTAACCCATCTTTCGGATGATGTCTTATGATTGTTGACTGTAACGACGGAGTTGAAGATGCCCCGTATCATTAATTTTGCTATCATCCGTATAACTGAATTGTTGTTCCGATCCTTTATTAAAAAGTATTGGACTCTCGCCTTTCTTACGAGCGGGAACAATGCGATATGAATCCTTTGGGTGTTCAAGTGAGACTTCTGTTTGAAGAGATTGTACAACTTCTATTATAAATGATTGATAGCTATCAAACATATCCAAATAGCATTTAGCATGATAAATAACATCAGTATACTGGAAAGTAGATACTTTTTCATTGATTTATACATTCGTATTTACAGCAGGACCTTTAGCCATAGCAGGCTTGGTCAGATTGATTACAAGAGGGGGAGAAGAAGAACGTGGAGGAGGATTGGCTTTGTTACGACAAAGGTCGATAACAAGCAGCTCAGAGGAGGTGAGCTCCCTTTTTTCCTTGTTATGAGATAGATCTATAACAAGTGGCTCAGAAGAGGTGAGATGCCTTTTTTCTTTGTTACGACGTAAGTCAATAACAAGTGGCTCAGAAGAGGTGAGCTCCCTTTTGTCCTGAACATCAATTGATTGCTTCTGGACTGGCAAGTGAATAGCCAGTGGTTTGGAAGACTGGGGACGAGAAACAAGCCCTTTGACAGGAATGATAAGGGTATCATTGGGCACTGTTTCTTGCTCTTCTCAGTGTCCAGAGACAGGACAACCTTCATGAATTCTTCCTTGTACATACGTGCATCATTGCAGTATGCTTCGATGCCTTTGAAAGGATAGAGATCAGCAACCTCCTTTTGTACCTCTCCATTGTCATCAACATATTTAAAACATTGATGGAGAGTTGAAGGGACAATGTTATGCTCATGCAGAAATGGTCTTCCCAACAAAGCATTGTAGGAACAACCATGATTGTCGATGATATAGAAGGTAACCTTTGTGCAAAAATTGCCTATTTGGAGTTTTAGGCGAATCTTGCCCAGAGTCTCACTTCTTCCCTGATTGAACCCAAGGATGGTGGTGATTGTACTGGAGAGACTATGCACTGGGATTTTCAGCGCATCCAACATTGTCTTCGGCATAATGCTGAGAGCGGAGCCTGGATCTATCAGAATACGATCGACCTTCATCGAATCGACGTATCCTGTATAGTAGAGAGGACGATCGTGCCTGTTATCTTCCATCAACATGTCATCTTGTGTGAAAGTTATATTTGGAATCAACTCCAACACACTATGACAATGGAGGCAAGAAACTGGTTCTGCTTTCGGCTTCTTAAGAAGAGCTTGGCAGGTTTCAGCTTGCATGAGAGCCTCGCTCAGAGTTTCCCGAGTCTCTTTAGAGAGGCGTAAGAGCTCGAAGATAGACAGCCGGGCCGGTGTATTGGCCAACTGAGCCAAGATATCAAAGTTATAAGGCTTTTCAAGTCCGTAGGGAGCTGACTTCTTCAAAGGTTTGTCGAAGCGGACTTGCTGTTTGCCTTTGTCAGCGACCGTCGGCTTAGGAGGAATGGACATTACAACCGGTGAGGATGCAATAGGAATATCCTCACTGGAAGCAGGCTGCATTGGAGTAGGCTCAGAAGAAGAAGCAGGATTCTCTTGAGCTTCGGGGTAATCCTTTAGATAAGCTTTCCCCGACCTGGTGCCCAGCAGGATTTCTTCATCAACTATGGGGTCAAAAGACACCATATTGCAAATCTTCGTCTTGCCTTTGGAACGGTCTTTCTTCTTTGAGGAAGAGGGAAGTTCAAACTCCGAAGCAAGATCTGGATGGATCAACATAATCTCGCCATTGTCAAGAGACAAAGGGACGAGACCTTCACTTCGTGGAGGAGGGAGATTCTCGATCTCGAGAGTAGCTTTGGGGATAGGAATGACACCGTGCTGCACCATCTGGGGCAGGAAGTCACCGAACTGAACTGATACCATATTTGCAGTGACAGTCTTCTCATCTTGCTGCAAAGTGACAACACCAGTGTTGACCAGCTCCTGAATTTTGCTTTTGAGCACATAACATGCTCGAGTGGGATGTCCGCTGAACCTGTGATAGACACAGTACTTGGGATGATCAGTCTTACCGACTTCATCAGGCTTCTTGGGATCTGGAAGTTGGATTTTATTGATTTTGATCAAGCAATCAAAGATGCTAGCAGTGTCATTCTCGTCAAAAGAATACTCCACTTTCGGGCGAGGTTCTCTTGGTGGAGGTACTGAATGAGTGGGAGTAGATGTAGGAGGAGCTACATTGACCGCCAGAGATTCTTTATTCTTGTTCCAGTTAATGTTCAAAGTTTTTTTCCCTTGCGGTTGTTCTGACGATTGCCACTACCTGATATCTGGTGTTTGTCCCGGTCGGGGTTAGACATTTGTACCCCTAGCTGCTTGAATTTGTCGGCGCTAACTTCAGCTGCTTTAGCGTTGACAATGAAAGATGGCCAATCTTGGAATTGGATAGACCCTGTCCACATACTGATGATAGGCAAAAGATTTGCCTTGCAAGTGTCTATGGTGACAGCGGCCGGAGTCCCAGGAGGCATTTTCAAAGCTTTCCGACGGAACCTTTCAATGAAACTCTCAGCGGTTTCATTGTGTCTTTGTTTGATTTTGCTGAGGGCTGACATAGTCATGTCATTGATCCCTTTATAGAATCGTTCCAGGAAGATTTACTTTAGGCCAGAGAAGGAGGTGATACAACCATCAGCTAAGCTTCTATACCAATCGTATGCTACGCCAGCTAAACAGCCAACGAATACTCTGGTAAGAAGAGCGTCATTTGGTTGAAGTTGTACAGTCATAACCACAAAGTGGTTAATGAACTGACTGGGAGAAGTGCTACCATCAAACAGCGAGATGGTTGGGATCTTGTACTTCGGAGGAAATGGAACTTCATTCCATTCAACTGGGTAAGGTTGCTTGATCCCTAACCTTTGCAAGTTATCCTTCTCCTTGAAAGCTTCAAACTGAGTGCGCAGGAGCTTAACAGCTTCATTGGCATATTCTACTGATATAGAAGGAGCAGGCTGAACCACAGTATTGGGAGGAGGAACAGCATGATAAGCACTACCCCCAGCACCTGATTGACTGGGTGTAGGTTAGATGTGTACAGGAGGTACTTGAGTAGATGCTACCCCCAGTCCTGCATTGACAGGCACCGACGATGCTATGATTTCAGTATTTGTAGGTGGTACGGTCGGTGGTACTGTATGCTGGGCCACAATGATGGAATGCATACTTGCGACCATTTCGGCCATGGTCTTTAGCTTATCTTCTAGTGCAGCTATTTTTTGTTCTTGGCTGGCTGAACTGGAAGCATCGGGATGTTTATTGACAACATAAGCTGTCACTTCCCTGGGTACAGTGGAGGACATGACTGTCTGTTCTGAGCTTTTACTGTATGCATCGTAGTCAGAGAAGGAATCATCTCCTGAGTGGGAAAGAAGAAGATAACCAGAGGGATCTTAAAGATTCCTTTGACCGATTGTGTCTCGGCTTCGGGAACGGGTATGTTGGAATACTCCTTCAGAAGATTCTTGGAGTAGATCCAAATACCGCTGGCTTGGCCTACGAGGTTTCCTGTGCTTAGAGCACTTCCTACCCCCAGTGTTTCTAGAAGTCATGTTGACGGAGGCGTACAAAACCTCGTCTTCATCCTCAGACATAGGTTCAGAGTTAGGAAAGTTCAGACGATCGAAGACAGATCGTCTTGTTGTCTGACAACAACATTTGATGACCACTTTGTGATTGCAGTGATGTCCAAGTGGTTGTAATGGGGATGTTGGGATGTTGTCCCATTTTTGCTTGAGGTGTTCTCGAAGATCAGAAACAGCAACGGGACGAACAGAAGTTCGAGGGACATGTTCTTTGACAATATTCGGAACATGGTTCCGGTTCTTCAAATGTTTTGTCCCCTGAGTGTACAGGGAAGTGCTCATTTCATTGGCATAAGTGTCCTGATTCTTGATCAGGAAAATTTGCTTCTGACGTTGGTTGGTCTTCGGCATTGGCTGTTTGCGTTTGACCGAAGTTGGTCGATTGAGATATGTTTTTAAATCAGCAAACTCACCTCCAGGGGTTTCTATTTGAGACACCAGCAATTTTCTCTGTCTTGATTGGAAGATCTGAAGAGTTGGGAGATCTTGGAACTCTGCTATTGGAGTAGGCAGAATACCTCTTGGATCAGTACACTTCTCTTTGACAAGGAGAGAAGAGGAATCCTTGTGAGAAAGAGTTTTTGTACCGACTGGTGCCGGAGCATATTTAGTTTGATCTTCAACGGTAAAAACCGAGGAAGACTGAGAAAAGACCAAAGGGCCTTTTCCTTTGTTTTGGAAAGAAGGGTTAGCTAAAGAGCATTTCCCTCTGTTGTCTTCCAAGTCATGAGACGAGAAAGTTTGAGAAAATACCAAAGGGCCTTTTTCTTTGTTCTGGAGAGGAGGAGGAATAGCCAAAATACTACCCCCAGTGGATTGCGCAGGAGCAACAGGGTGTTTGAGGAGAGGAGTAGAGCTTTTCTTCTTGGTGTGAGAAGATGAGAGATTAGCCAAAGGGCTGTCTCTCCTGGATTGTGCAGACACAATTTTCGTATGGGCAAATGGCGCATTGGCAGATTGCGCAGGAGGAGTTCTGGTAGAATGTCTTCTGGTCTCAACCAGAGTGATTTGTGCAGTAGGAGCCTTGTTGCCAGAGTGTTTGTGTTGCATTCTGGTTGCTGGAGTAGTGGACTGCGCAGGCAGAGTAGCAGCTAACTGCGCCAGTAGAACATGTGTTTTGTACTTTGACAGAGCAGCATATGATGTAGTTAGTGCACTGGCAACAACAGACTGCGCATGAATGGCAGAGACAGATTGTGCAACAGCAGAGACATTAGACTGTACAACAGTCTTGGTGGCAGAGACCTTAGACTGCGCAGCAGTCTTAGGCACAGAATCAACAGACTGCACAGCAGTCTTTGGGATCCACACTGGGCACACTTTCCTCGTGGCAGAAGTTGTTGTAGTACGAGGAGTGGTCCTGGAGTTGATCATGGCTTCATAGGCTGTCTGGTTGACCTTCACAACCAGCGTCTTCTGCGTCTTCCCAATAGACGCAACATCACATTGAGTTGTCACTTCCTCGTCGGAGGAGAAAGTCGTCCCTAGCAGAGTCGCCATTTTGTTTACAAAAACAAAAGTATAAACTTTATTGATACAAACTTTATAAAGATTACAAGAATTCTGGAAAAGTACAACTATAGAAATCCAATCTAGAAGACGATTGCTTTATCCCTTGGACGATGTAAAATTTGAAGACAATAGCCTCTGAATTTGAAGGCAAAAGCCTCGGAAGAATGCAGCAGCACTTGGGCAAGAACTTCTGAACTCTCTGATATTTCTGAATTTTTTATGTCTGATCCCCCTTGAATGAAGACTTGAAACTCTATTTATAGAGTTCTGGAAATAACTAACTTTCAATTATTCTGAATGGCGCAAGTTGGATTGCACAGGTACTGGATTACGCAGCCTCAGACTGCACAGGCAGTTGTCTGATCGTGGGCCAACTGTCTTGGATACATGGTATCTTTTGATTGAAATGCGCATGATCGTGCACAGACGGTTGCCACGTAACGAGCAATTGATGGCATGAATGCCACGTGTACTTTTGTCAGTTGTCTTGATGAAGTGCGCTGACTTTGGATTGTGCTAGAATGGATGGCGCTGGCATGGATTGCGCTGCATATACAGCTGTCCTCGAGCACTGTACGGCACAACAAACGAACAGTTTCCTCGTTCTTTGTGCTGTCAGTTGTCAGAAGATTTGATTGTGTCAGGTAATGATGACATGGCCACATCAGCTTGTGCACTTGAGAGTGTGCGCAGTCCAGTCTGCGCCATCTGGATGATGCACAATCTGATGTCTACGCAGTTCATTTGAAAGCTATTTTTCTTGATTTTCATGACTTTGTTGATGGGTGCAACTTGATTTTTTAGGACCTACAATACATAACTCTGAAAGCAGTTCCAATGCATGGTAGGAAATATAGAGCCATCAATAGAATAAAGTACATGACGTACTTTGAAAGAAGTACATGAATACAGGAGATATCGATAAGTAAACTGAGTACGTAAAATAGAATAGAGAATCTATGAACTGTAAATAATATAAGTATTTCAGAGCACAAGATGGTTATGTAATCGTTTTAGGTTGTACATGATTATTCTATGGTAACTCGATTATACGTGAAGGCATAATCGATATATACATGATTACACTATTAGGATTTAATCACATAACCACTTCTACTCCTCCTACCCCAATCAATACACATGGATCCGATACGTTACGTACATGATTGTTAGTTTATACATGAAGTACATATGAGAACAGGGGAGTACATGAAAGCACATGAATGCACATGAGAGAACATGAGTGTACATGAATAATACGGATACAAGGAGTACAAGATGTACATGATGAAGTACATGAACATGAAATACCTGATGCACCCGTTAAGGGGATAACATCTTATGATAAGATCCATAGAGTACTGGTCCGTGATAACAATGTGTCAGCATCAAGTAGAATAGTCTAGAGCAGACAATATAGATACTATCATAAATAAAAGCTAACAGAGAATGTACTCGCTGATATCCTGAGAAACTGATATGTATCAGTGTCCGAACTGGAGTCACAGAGTCCTATTATGAGAAGTTAGGGTTACAGAGTGTTCTAAATTAAATAATTGATTAAATACATACTGCTAGGTTACCCTAGGTCAATGAAGTCCAATTGGTCAAACTAGGTCAAACTATAGCTACTAGGTCAACATTTGGTCAACTTGGCCCATCCTAATTCAATAGTCCACTTGGTCAACTTGGTCTAGTTAGTCAACAACTAGTTAAGGCTAGTGAAACTGCTATTACCAATATATAGATCTCACTAATTGAATTACTATACTACATATCATATAATATGCCTAGGCCCTATTATACCGCTAGTTTCTACCCTATATATGACATACATATATATATAGTATTACAAATGCCTAATC
Source organism: Iris pallida (assembly GCA_029216955.1). Taxonomy (NCBI): domain Eukaryota; kingdom Viridiplantae; phylum Streptophyta; class Magnoliopsida; order Asparagales; family Iridaceae; genus Iris; species Iris pallida. Next base: position 46,900,909 of record JANAVB010007399.1, read on the forward strand.
TATAATGTCAATATTAACCCTTATCTTAGCCTTTTTCTATCCTCCTTATTATACCATACCAAATGTATATCCATGTATTACCTTGCATTATCCCATATCCAAATATTTGTTAAAACCACTAAATAGATATAAATCATGAAGTATAGTCCCAATCCCCAAATATACTCACACCTCATGACACACTCAAACCAATAGACATCAGTCCTAACTCCTCTCACTACTCCCTATACATTCACTCTCCTCATCTATACAACTGTTGCCCCTATTCCAATAACACTCTAACACATATATCTCACCCTCTCATGCACACACCACTCCAAATCTGATACTAGCTATACAAGAAAAGTAACATGGTAGGACATGACAATATATATCTGAACATAACCAGGGGACAAGGATATCTTAACCTCAGGTTCTGAATTGTACACCTCAGTGAACAAGTCATATTGTAATGGAATGAACATAAGGAATACTTGGGCTGACCAAATGATGTTGAACATAAGAGGATTGAAGGCAATATATATATATATATATATATATTTTATATATATATACACACACACACACATATATATATATATATATATATATATATATATATATTAAAATATATATATATATATATAGGAAACTGAACTTCCATGTTCAGGTATGGTCAATAGGATGACTGAACAAAATAGAGGAGGGGACCGAGTCACATATTTGTTCAAAGACAACACATTAGTTGCTCGAGTTTAGAACATTATAGATGTCCAGAGTTAGAGAAAAATGAAAATGAAGTTAAGCAATGCAGGGTACCTATATGACTGAATATGGAAGACTAAACTCTAGAAGGATAACTGAATATCAACATGATATGAACTGAACTCTTATGGTTCATCCCAAACCTAGGCCATAACTTCCCATCTCTTTTACTGATACAAGGGAAACTCTAGACCTATAGCTGACACTCCAAGGAACATATGCATAGATGAAAGGCCAGAGCACAGAACATGTAGATGAATGAAACTAATAGGACAAATACTGCAGTAAATCAAATAAGTAAGGGTCATGCTCTACCACTGAGCTAATAGGAATGACTGATAGCAAGGAGACTGAACAAAAGAAGGGTTTGACACTTCATATAAATGGACTGAACTCAAACACAAGGAGAACTTAACTAAATTATTAAAATGGGACTGGACATTAGGATATGCAGGGTAATATTTAATGTAGAGGATATGAAGAATGCAACTGTGAGTGTCCTGAGGATTTGGTGTCATGATGGACTGTATCAAGAGGAATGCAGTGAACATTGTATAGGTGATGTAGGGCATATGAAGCTATGACTGAACTCAAAGATTTACAGGTAATTAAACTAAAGACCATGCAGTGGGTTGAATATCCATGCAACAAAATTGAAATAGACAGGTAATGTTCAATGTGGTGATCTAGACTTGATGGGCAGAAACAAAATACACCTAATGGGACTCACGAATTGAACATTACAAATATAGATATATATAGACTGAATATGTAAAGAGGTGGGCTACATACTAATATGACTGAAAGATAGAGCATATATTACAGTTGACTGATTTAGAAAGTAGAGTACAATGTTTAAAGAGATTAAACTCAATAAAATACAAGGATTAAACCAAGGTTCTGTAGGAACGAAGTCATAAAGAAGAATACTCTAGAGGGGGGTAAATAGAGTAGGTAGCAAAATATTGCTAATTAAAAACTTGTCCAATCACAAAATAATAACCGTAAAAGAAATGAGATCAAAAGGCAAATGTAAACACAACAATGTATACTGGTTTCCCTTTTGTAATGACTAGTCCAATCGGAAGAACACTAGCTTCCAATTGAATCCACTATTGGAAAATCCCGCAAGTTTTTATACGAAGTCCTTGCAAATTCTACGGACGCGAGCTTTGATACGAAAAACTCGACCAACTTCAATTTTGAAGAGACTTTCATCAATCTAGCCTCTGACTATAATTACTCTGAAATCTTCTAGACCGCACCGTACCGACAAATTGACTAGAAAATTGTAACTGGCTTGGGATTTGAGAATGAAAGCTTTGTAGAACTCTTTGGAATAGAAACGTAAGCTTAGAAGAGAAGAGACGAAAGTGAATGAGTGATTGAAATGATCAGAATTCTTCTCTATTTATAGTTTTTCTAAAGTCAGAACTCTAGCAGAATTCAGGCAGAATTCGGACAGAACTCTATGAGAAAATCTCGTAAAAATTTACAACTAAAGGGAGACCAAGTTTTCAAACGTTCAAAAATCAAACGGTCACTAATCGAACTCTGGCCGAACTCGGACCGAGTTCTGTTAGGGTTGGTCAAGGTTTTTTAAAATTGATTTTTGGGCTTTTTGAAATCCTTCAGAAGCTTTTGTAAATAAGGAATGTTTTTCAAAACATAGGTCATTTTTTAATACGATTTTGGATAGCCTATTTGCCAGTAAGACTCGGTATACAACGTATTTCTAAACTCAATAAAAGTAAAAATTATGTTGCATAAAGAAATACAGTCTCGAGTGGCAAACACAACTTCGATCTGGAATTGAGTAGATATCCGATCTTGATCAGTGTCCAAGTATCCAAAACGTCTTTAGTAAACATCAGAGTAGCTCTGTATATCGAGACAGAGTTTGATCAATTATTAAAATCAGGTTTGACCATGACCAATGGGCCAACAATCTTCTCTATTTTGATAGTTGACAAAACTTGACTGATATAACATCTTTGGTATCTTTGATAAGACAAAAAATAAATTTTGGTATGAAAAAAAATTTGGTCCTGTAATCTTATAAAAAGATGTTAGATCTTATTTTTTCCCTGTTGTCACTTAGCAAAATAATTATAAAAGAGAAAGCTCTCCCGCAATATATGCATAAACAACAATCAATGAAATATTTACATGCATGGTATAAATTTTTTTTTACAGGCAAAAAGATATATAAAATATTTATCACAGGCAATTAAAAGTATTCACAGGCATGGTATAAATTTTTTTTCACAGGCAGTTGGTATCGAAGCATAATAAAGAGTGCAATAACAAGATATGCTAAATAGAATGATTATAAATATCTAAAGTAGAGAATAGAAAACAATATTTAACAGACAAACATCATAGAAAATGTAACCAAAACTTCTAAAACTAGCACAAATAAAAGTACTGATACTAGCTTAGAATGTCGGAGCATTTCCAAGTAAACAAAGACAATTAACAGTGTCAATAGTACGACAAACTAGACAAAATGTCTAAATCACATCTCATCCTAATCATCATCATCATCATCATCCTCAGCAGTAGTACTGTTTGCCATGAAATATAAAAGAACAGAACAATTATCGGAGGACTGGACTTTTACTTCACAATACAAACTCGCTTGTACAAAGAAAGCATAGGGACGAAAACCTAGGTATAGCAATCTAAGTACAATTGTTTATTTTAGATTCTGGGGGGTGACGGTAGAGGCTCGGGAAAGCGACGACAACACTGCCTTACACCTTGGATGATCGGATGCAGCCTTGGCTTCGGGGAAGAAATGCTCTCAGGATACCCTCTGTGTGGGCCTTTGTCTCTCTGCTCTCTCTCTTTTCAAGTCTCTCCAGGTGCTCTGGTGCTCTTCGAAAAGGTCCTTCTTCTTTTTTTGCAAGGAAATGTCACCTTGCTATTTATAGGAGTGGGATACAATCATTAGGGTTTGCAATGATTGCCTCCTTGATAAGTCGGCGGTTCAGGATCAATTAATCTGGGCCATTAATTCTGATTGTAGCAAATCTAGGCAATTAATGTGGATTGCATCAAATAACTGTGGGCAATTAATGATGATTGCCATAAATCTTCATGATTTGTTATGCCAAGCTCGGATCTCCCGCCACGTGTTCAATTTGTATGATTGCAAATGATCTGATTTGATCCCAGTAATTATGAGGATGGCACTAAATCTGGTTGTTGGGATTCGTTGATGAATCTTGATTGATTTGATGCCACGTGTCCCATTATTATTATGCTGCTAGCTGTAGGGACGCGAGAAAAACTAATATTCTGCCGCGTGTCTTAACCGCACGCCACTTAGGAAATTCGAACCACATGAGGATTATTCCCTACTGAGCTGCATAAGACTGGCCACTTATGAAAATGATCTGAGCCGCATGAGCGTAGGCGACCGCATGATGGGTGGCTTCTCAGTGAGCCGCATGAAGATAGTTCTCGTGAGCGGCATAGGGTAGACTCTGCCTGAGCCGCATGGGGTGGCCTCTGCCTGAGCCGCATGCGACTGTCCACGTCTCAAGGCCGCATGAAAGATTTTGGGATTTGTGTCAGAGATTTCCTTCGGTTCCCTAGGAGTCTACTATTATGACAGAGTCTTTATGGCAGCTTTATGTCAGAGCCGTCAGAGCCGTCAGTTCTTCTTTATGTCAGAGCATTAAATAGGGCCTTTGCTTAATGGCCAATTGTAGAAGCGAACCGCAGAAGGCCACGTGGTGTTGCTCGAGCCGCATGTCCAAGTTGTTAACTTTTGAGCCGCATGATGCTCATGAGCCGCATGAAGCTCGTCTATTTTTGAACCGTATGGGTTTTTCTGTTCTGAGCCACGTGGGTAATCATGTTCTTTTCCATGCTTTTACAAGACCCTCTTCAAAGTTTTTCAATTTACAAAATTGAAATACTTTGAATAAGAAGCATGGCTATGTGAGCTCCGCTGGCCGCATAGGATGCTCTGGCCGTATGAACCTCTTTGCCGCATAACCTGTCTAGCCGCATAAATTTCCTAGCCGCATGGGCTCCCTTCCACGTGTATGTGTCATTAATGGCCTTTGATTTCCCAGACGGTTAAAGTGGTCAGGAAGGTCAGAGATCACCTCCGAGTTGCCCAGGACCGCCAGCGCCATTGGGCCGATGCACATCGGCATCCCTTAGAATTTGCTGTCGGCGATCATGTATTCCTTAGGATCTCGCCTAACCGCGGCGTCATTCGGTTCGACGTACGGGGAAAGCTTAGTCCTAGGTATATAGGGCCGTTCGATATTCTAGAGCGAGTAGGAGATGTATCCTATCGTCTCGCTCTTCCGCCGTCACTAAGTGAGGTGTATGATGTATTCCATGTGTCCCAATTACGACGGTATATTCCGGACCCGAGCCACATCCTAGACCATTCAGAATTGGTTGTTGGTACCAACCTTTCGTATGAGGAGAGGCCCGTGTCTATTTTGGACCGAAGGAAAAAGATGCTCAAGAACAAGACTATTAAATTAGTCCGTGTTGCTTGGGGTCATCACTCTCTGGGTGAGTCAACGTGGGAGCGTGAGGACGAAATCCGATCACGATATCCCTATCTGTTTGACTCGTGAGGTATAATGTCTTTCTTATGCCTTATATTTTCCCTTCCTTGCTTGCATTGTATGATTGGACTGCTTAGTGTAGCTTGCCTGTGCTTCGTGTAGCTTGTCGTGGCAATCTTTAGCTCTTTGATTAAATTCCGAGGACGAAATTCTTTTAAGGTGGGTAGAGTTGTCACCCTCATTTCCCGTATTTCTCGCATTTCGTATTTATACTCGTATCTGGATTTTTGGCATGTATTTTTATTTTTCTCAAACTTGGGGAATTTTGGTATTTCTCATATTTTGGGTTTTTGGCATGGCTTAGTTTTATTGGGTTGGTTCGGTTTGGTTTGGTTTATGAGTGTTGGATCACCTTAACCTATGCTACCCCTCAACCCACCACAACTCACCCTCTTTATAACCCCCACCTACCACTCTCTCTCCGCATAACTTCCACCATTAATTTTCTTCTTCTTCTTCTTCTCCTTCCTCCACAACTCTCCTAACCCTAGGCAAGTGCACCATGCCACTTCATGAGAGCCCTATTTTCTTGGTTCATTTGCTAGATTAGGACATGGTGATCAACATTAGAACATGGTGTTTTGTGATTTGAATTCTCATTTGCGCTAGATCTAAGTTATTTCTATTCTCGGATTTTGCATGGTTTGATCTCTTTAAGTTGGATTTTCATGGGTTTTGGTGTTTCCAAGTGGAAGAGCATTCAATTCTACCCAAGTTGGAACTTTGAAAATTTGGATTTGGAGTTCGGATGGCCAAGTTATGATGCTTTGAAGCCTTGGGTTCATCCATGGTGTTCTTGCTGTTTGGAGAAGACAGTGAGCAGTGTGCAGAGCTGTTTTGCTTACGCACACTGAGCTGCGCACGCTCTTTAGCGTACGTTCGCAGACTTGGATACGCTTCCTGTTGGAAGCGTGTCTCCCTCAGCGTGCGTGACTTTTCACCTACGCTGCTCCCTGTAGCGTGCGTGACTTTTCACCTACGCTGCTCTCTCAGCGTGCATGACTTTTTACCTACGCTGCTCTCTCAGCGTGCGTGACTTTTCACCTACGCTGCTCTCTCAGCGTGCGTGACTTTTCACCTAACGCTGCTCTCTCAGCGTGCGTGACTTTTCACGAACGCTGCTCCCTTGAGCGTGGGTGACTTTTTATGTATGCCGCTCCCTTGAGCGTGAGTGACTTTTCACGAACGCTGCTCCCTTGAGCGTGCGTGACTTTTCATGTACGCCGCTCCCTTGAGTGTGCGTGACTTTTCACGAACGCTGCTCCCTTGAGCGTGCGTGACTTTTCATGTACGCTGCTCCCTTGAGCGTGCGTGACTTTTCACGAACGCTGCTCCCCTTGGGCGTGCGTGACTTTTCATGTACGCTGCTCCCCTTGAGTGTGCCTTGGTACGCAGACTTGAGTGTGCCTTGGTACGCAGACTTGAGTGTGCCTTGGTACGCAGACTTGAGCGAGCCTTGCGTGCGTGCTTTTGTGCGTACGCAGCTTCCCTACGTGCGTGCTTTTGCACGTATGCTGTCCCTTGACCCCTTTCTTAATCCATTGGCTCTTAGAGTTTTGGTTTTATATCTTTAAGCTTGGCTCTTCTATAACCCTGTAGTGGTATGGAAAGGAATGACAAGTACCCCGACATAATTTATCTTTTATATCTTTTGTCATGAACTTGATTTTACTTAATATGTTTGGAATGACTATTGTATATGGCTTGGTATGGAAAGGAACTTACATAACACGACAGTGACCCGTAGTGGTACACTCCTGACATGACCAACCTGACATAGTAGTGGCCCGTCGTGGCGCACTCCTGACAAGTACCCTGACATGATTTATCTTGATAACTTGATAGTGGCCTGTGGCGGCGCACTCCTGACTTGACATGACCTGATAACTTAGCTTGACCTGTCTTAACACCGTGGGTGGTTCTTTCTTGCTTGCTTGTTAAATCCACTTGTCCAGTCTCGTATCATGTCTAGAATGGGACTCCTGAGTACCACGGTCAGGAGTACCTACTAAAATGGATTAAGGCTAATAACTAGAATAACACAGTAGTCATGAAGAGATGACGCAGCTACAGGCAATCCCGTTACCTGGGCGCTCCAGGGATTTGTAGCCTGCCGTCGAGTAGGGCGCATATCCAGCACACTGTCAGGTGTTGCACCCTCTAAGTCACCTAAGGGTACATGCGTCTCCTGGACGATGTACCCACCTGAATTCAACCCTAATCTTTCGTCCTGGCAACCTGGATGGTCTACAGGGCTTGTGGCTGTAGAACAATCTCACTGCATCTTGTTAGTAATTAGGCCTGTGATAACCCTAGTTAGTTAAAGTAGTAAGCCGTAGGATCTGCTTGGCCGTGATTGATTGAATGAGGTATAACCAGTCTAGTCATGTCTTGATCCCATGTAAGGTTGCTTCCTGTCTTGATTACTTACATTACTTATCTTGCCGATAAATGGTGGGAAACCAAGCTCTGTTCAGATGAAGGGTTACAACCCCGGTTCTTGTTTGGTTTACGGGTTGTAACTTGGCTATCGAAATAGTTCCATGGTTATCTCGTCGTATATCATCCTGACATGTTTTCGTAATTTTAGTTTTAATATTAGATTTTCTGTGCTGATTGCTAGCTTTTGTTCTTATTTCGTGGCCCTCTTGTGGTACTTGCTCTTTCTGGGGTTGACCCAGCTGATTTTTTGTGGCCAGATTTCGGAGCAGCTCCCGAGGATCTACCAAGCTTCCAGCCCAATGGTGAACACTAGACGGAATCCGGGCCAAGAGTGGGTTTTCTATTTTGTTTCGCTCACTCTATTGTAAAAATTATTCTTTTAAGGCGTTTAGCCGACGAGCACCTGTTAGCTCGAAGCACTTTTACTTACTGTCTGCCTACGGGCTGTAAACATGATTGACAAATCCTAGGGTTGATCATGTATGACTAAACTCTTGCTTGTCCTAACATTTTGTAACGACTAGCTTCATGATCAGCTGAATATATAATATTTGGGACGCCTTATTATTGTATATTTAATGATCATACATCTTGCGACTTTACTTACTTGTGGTGATTGAGACACTAGGCTTGTTCATGACCATAAGAGACTGTTGGCTTGTAGAAAACCCTCACATATCTAGACAGCCGTGACTGTATATCGAGGTGGTTTCCATTTCAATATACGTAGCTGGCTATGTCTGCCCCCGTTCTCCAGTATTCTGGTTCTGGGGCGTGACAGCGGGTACATAACTCAATAATCTGGAATTGAGAATATGAGTTCAGCGGTACCGGCGGGTACATAACTCAATAATCTGGAATTAGGACAATGTCGTTTAGACATAATATTTCTTCAGGAACTTGCCGTTGACGGGCAACATGAGCAAGTCTCCGTTTTGTTTTGCGAGACGGTAAGCACCGTTGGAGAATACGGCCTCAATGATAAATGGACCATCGACCTCCGAACTGCCAGAACGAGATCACCCACTTGGAATGTTCTGATTTTAACCTTCTTATTGAAGGCTCCGGAGATGCGTACTTGGTAAAGCTCGATTCGTTGCTGAGCCAAGAGGCGCTTTTCATCTAAGGCCTCCAACTCTTGTAACCGGCGACGTTAGTTATCGTCTGTCGTCAATTGGTAAGTGAGAGCGACGCGGAGCGAGGGTATTTGAGTCTCCAATGGGAGAACTGCCTCACTCACGTACACCAGGAAGAATGGTGTGTTTCCTGTGGCTGTTCGGACTGTAGTACGGTACGCCCATAAGCATTCACCAAGCTTCTCGTTCCAGTCGTATTTGTTGGATGATACGAACTTCTTGAGAAGTTTGATGATTGTTTTGTTGAATGCTTCTGCCAACCCATTCACTGCTGGGTTGTATGGCGTTGAAGCAATATTCTGGATGCGGTGCTTATCGCAGAACCGATAGAAGGCATGGCTTACGAACTGCGGACCATTATCATGGATGATCCTTCGGGGCAGTCTAAAGCGATAGATGACGTGATGCTTGAGGAAGCTGATCACGTTTGAAGTCTTTACTTCAGTAAGCGGAACAGCTTCCGTCCATTTGGAGAAGTAATCTGTGATGGCAAGTATGAAGCGATGTCCTCGGAAAGAAGGTGGAGCGATCGGACCTATGATATCCATTCCCTATGCTTCGAATGGCCAGGACACCACTGTCGGATGTAAAAATTCGGATGGCTGGTGGATGAAGTCCGCGTGGACTTGGCATGATTTGCACTTTCTTGTATAGTCTATCGCATCTGCTACCATCGTGGGCCAGTAGTAGCCCATTCGGCGAAGACGGTCTTGCAATTTTGGGCCAGGATGATGGGCCCCACAGATACCGTCATGGGCTTCGCGTACGGCTTCTTCTACCAAAATACACTCATTTAGCGACGGATTATTAGCGACGGACTTATTCCGTCGGTATTAGCGACGGTTTCGTGGCCGCTCAGCGACTGCTTACCGACTACAATCCTTTGTCATTTTTATTTTAATTTTAGGGGGAGGAAAGGTCGCACATCCGTCGCTAGAGTGTCGGTGTTTAGCGACGGAGTTTTAGTCGTCGCTACACAGTCGATTATTTTGGCAAAAATTGTGTAGAAAATTGGCGGGACATATTTTCGACGCCTTATCGACGGATGTGCAGTCGACACTTATCCAAAAAGGCGACCGATTGGCGACGGTTTTTTACCAGTCGCTCGTCCATCGCTAAATAAACGTTCCAGACTTTAAATGGAACGGCGGGGGGAACTTTTCGTATTCCCCCCAAATTTACTCTCTCTCCTCTCTCTCTCTCTCGCCGGTGTTGGCTTCGGTGATCGGCGTCGGTGTCATCGTCGGCGTCGGCGTCCTCTCCTCTCTCTCTCCCGAAGGTAACCCCCCTCTCTCTCTCTCTCGATCTCGGTTATAGGGTCTGGGCGGCGCGATTGGGGCTGGGCCGTCCGTGGCTTGGCGGCTGGCTTGGGTCAGGGGCTGGGCGATGGGCTTGGGACAGAGGCGTCGGGGTCTGGGAGGCGGGCTTGGGGTTGGGGCGTCGGGGGCTGGGCGGGGGCGTCGGGGTCTGGGAGGCTGGCTTGGGGTTGGGGTGTCGGGGGCTGGGCGGCTGGCTTGGGTCGGGGTCTGGGCGGTGGGCTTGGGGCGGGGGCGTCGGGGTCTGGGAGGCGGGTGGGCTTGGGGCGGCGGGCTGGGCGGTGGGCTTGGGGTTGGGGCGTCGGGGGCTGGGCGGCTGGCTTGGGGCGGGAGCGTCGGGGGCTGGACGGCTGGCTTGGGACGGGGGCGTCGGGGGCTGGGCGGCTGGCTTGGGTTGGGGGCTGGGCGGCTGGCTTGGGGCGGCGGCGACGGAGGCTGGGCGGCTGGCTTGGGTTGGGGGCTGGGCGACTGGCTTGGGTCGGGGGCTGGGCGGCTGGCTTGGGCCGGCGGCGTCGGGGGCTGGGCGGCTGGCTTGGGGCGGGTGCGTCGGGGCTATTTGCAACCGACGCACACCCATAAGCACTCTTCATATATATATGCAACCGAACTACTGGGCGGCGGGCTTGGGGCGGCGGGCTTTGGTCGGGGGCGGCGGGTGGCTTTGCTTCTCAAATTCATCTGAGTTTATATATTGGCTAAATAATGTGTTATCCATATTGGGTGTTCCATTAGTTTGGTGGTGTTTGGATTAGTAAATGTGAATATATATGGGGTTTGGATTCATGGTGTATATGTTCACTGTCTCAAGGACAGTACGAGTTCTATCAGTTGTGTGCTTCTGTATAGATGTATATATCTATACATCTAGCTGTGATATACATATATGTATGTGACAATCTCAGTTAGCGACGGACTAGTTACCGGTTAGCGACGGATATTTCCAGCTCCATTAATTACATTAATCTACGGTACGACATGGTGACGGATATTCCCTGCAGCCATTCGACTGGCGAGGCAGAAACTATGTGGCCGTAGATAAAGTTGCCTGTCCTCCGACCCTCATCCCTCGGCAATAATGATACGACGACCTATCACTATATCTTATATAGTAGTAGATGATGTCTTAGTATTACATTAGTGAGTTCATCTTGATTCTGTTACGTACGTCCTTCAGATACTAGATACGATAAGGTTAACATATACTACATGATATGTATACAGAATATAAATGATTCACACTAATGTATGCTAGAATGAATCTTGGGTTGTGTTCTGAGCCATCCGTTCTCACACTTAAAACACATAGGGATTAGTAGTGTGAGAGCGCCAGAGAGAGTGAGAGCGCCGGAGGGGGGGAGAAGGAGAGAGTAAAATGGTACGACATGGTGAAGTAGTACTGTATTTTGGCTCCAGTTCCAGCTCCATTTGATCTACGGTACGACATGGTGATCAGGACATAGTACCTGCAGCCATTCGACTGGCGAGGCAGAAACTATGTAGCCGTAGATAAAGTTGACTGTCTTCCGACCCTCATCCCTCGGCAATGATGATACGACAACCTATCACTATATCTTATATAGTAGTAGATGATGTCTTAGTATTACATTATGTGAGTTCATCTTGATTCTGTTACGTACGTCCTTCAGATACTAGATACGATAAGAACATATACTACACCATATGTACAGAACATAGATGATTCACACTAATGTATGCTTGAATGAATCTTGGGTTTTCTTCTGAGCCATCCGTTCTCACACTTGGCAAAAAATCGAATTTTTTATACTTTATCAGCTTTCAAAAATGTACTCAAATTACGTGATGGTTCCTTTAGTTAGCTTGCTTCTGTTACAATTATATTATTTGTGACTATCGATCTTACCAGATGGCACCCATGACCCGAGGAGCGACACGTCGTTTGAGGAAAATAGTGAATGCTGAGGTGGCTCCTCCTACAGTTAAGAAGGAAGTGGCATCGGTTGCTAGTGAGACCGAGAGTTCTATTCATCCATTACCGGTAGCTAGTGAGACCGAGAGGACTCTTCATGCAATCCTTGCAATGGACGACAGCTCTCCTCGCGCCAAAAATCTTGCTTTTTCGAGGTGGTTGCGTGAACGTATCACTGAGCGTTTGCGTGAGCAGCGTGGTTCTCATTAGCTATTAGTACTTATTTGTATTGGACTATTTGTACTGGGTTGTTTTTGTATTAGACTATTTGTATTGGACTACATATTGAGTTGTTTTTGTATTAGACTATTTGTACTGTCCTCCGACCCTCATCCCTCGGCAATGATGATACGACAACCAACAAGAGAGAATACTAGATCCATCTCAGTATGACGTATACTCTGATAGATCATAATTACAAGAATGATATCAGTAGTGGGATTGAGTGCTGGAGGAGATATTATCAGAGAATACGTCCTACTCAGATGGGTCTCCCACCTTTACTAATTTTTTCTAACAGCATAGTAGATGTGCTCCGTCAACAGATTCTTGCTCCGAACCAAAACTTTGTCCCGGAGCTCAAGTGGACATCCTTCGTGTAGAGCTCGAGTGAGAGGTTCCTGACAGCATGGTGGTCTCATTTGTCAAAGTATCCGTGCTCATCCCACATTGGTTGTGGGACGAACACGGATACTTTGACAAAGGAGACCACCATGCTGTCAGGAACCTCTCACTCGAGCTCTACACGAAGGATGTCCACTTGAGCTCCGGGGCAAAGTTTTGGTTTGGAGTCAGATTCTGTTGATGGAGCACATCTACCATGCTGTCAGAAAAAAATAGTAACGGTGAGAGACCCATCTGAGTAGGACGTATACTCTGATAGTATCCCCTCCAGCACTCAATCCCACTACTGATATCATTCTTGTAAAGGTGATCTCTCAGAGTATACGTCCTACTCAGATGGATCTCTCAGAGTATCCTCTCCGGTTGGTTGTGTTCTGAGCCATCCGTTCTCACTATTGTATGCTAGAATGAATCTTGGCTTGTGTTCTGAGCCGTCCGTTCTGATCAAACATCTTCCTTCTCCTCGTCCTCCACCATGGCTCTGAACAAATCTGCTCCTCCCTCTACTTTTCTTCTTCTTATTTGACTCTCTCAGCAACATATGACATCCACCTCAAGTGTAGAGTCGAGGGAGAAGAAGTGGACAGAAAGAGGAGGGGAAGCAGCACAGCCGGCGGCACGACCCGGAGGAAGTACAGAGGTTTTCTTAAACAGCCGTAGGAGAACTATAAGGATATATCTTTTTAGCGACATGTCATCTTGTCAAAGACCCTTCATGTGAATATCATTTTACCGCGGTGTCGGAAGACTAACATGTCATAAGTTTTTAAGTCGTGTGATATAATCTTCCCAAATCTTTCCTCCTCTGTAGTAATCTTGCATTATTACATAACAGGAAAGAGTTTTGAGGATTATGTCAAAACACACGGCTTAGAATCTCGCTTGACATGTTAGTCTTCCGACACCGCGGTAACATGATTGTCACATTAAGGGTCTTTGACAATGTGATATGTAGCTAAAAAGATATATCCTTATAGTTCTCCTACGGCTGTTGAAGAAAACCTCTGTACTTCCTCCGGGTCATGCCGCCGGCTGTGCTGCTTCCCCCTCCTCTTTCTGCCCACTTCTTCTCCTCTGACTCTACACTTGAGCTGGATGTCATATGTTGCTGAGAGAGTCAAATAAGAAGAAGGGAAGTAGAGGGAGGAGCAGATTTGTTCAGAGCCATGGTGGAGGAGAGGAGAAGGAAGATGCTTGATCAGAACGGATGACTCAGAACACAAGCCGAGATTCATTCTAGCATACATTAGTATGAATCATCTATGTTCTGTACATATGGTGTAGTATATGTTCTTATCGTATCTAGTATCTGAAGGACGTAACAGAATCAAGATGAACTCACTAATATATGCTAGAATGAATCTCGGGTTGTGTTCTGAGCCATTCGTTCCGATACTTGGCAATTAAGCCATTCGACTGGCGAGGCAAAAACTATAAGGCTACTTGCACGTTCTTCCAACTTTAAATTACAAGATTACTATATTAGGTTAAATAAATCACTAATCTCATCACGGTGAGTCTTGGTGTAGCACTCAAATGTGGGGCACCTGTAATCTATGTGAGTTCATCTTGATTCTGTTACATCTTTCAGATACTAGATACGATAAGAATATATACTACACTATATGTACCGAACGTAGATGATTCACACTAATGTATGCTAGAATGAATTTTGGGTTGTGTTCTGAGCCATTCGTTCCCATACTTGGCAATTAAGCATGTGAAATAGAACTGATTATGTTTAGTTTGTCTTACGATACAGATTTTCACATCCAAATTGAAATGGATCGTTACTTCGTTGATCGTACATGGGTGTACTATAGCGGATCAACCTCCTGGACCGTAGGTACTTATAAGTATTGACCGTATCGGATTAGTATCGATCTATCGTTTTGGTATGGGCCGTATCGGTTGGTATTGGTCTTAGCGAATTGGTATCGTCCTATCCGATATGTATCGGCCGTATAGCTAGGATTCATATTGGCCTTATCGATTTGGTATCTGTCATATCCGATAGGTATTGGCCGTGTTGGATTATTATATACCATTTCGGATTAGTTTCGTAGAAGGTTTAGTAACAACTGTACTTGGATTTCTCTCTTCTAGAGCTAGATTACCATTGCAAGAGAGTCACGAGAGCGTAAATGGCCAGTTACAGAACATACATACTTCTTTTTCAATTTTGCTTTTCCTGATGGAAAAGGAAGTATGTATGTTACTGTAACTGGCCAATCACGATTTGGTGATTCTCTTGCAATGGTATTCTAGCTCGAGAAGAGAGAAATCCAAGTACAGTTGTTACTAAACCTTCCATGAAACTAATCCGAAATAGTATATAATAATCCAACACGGCCGATACATATCGGATATGACCGATACCAAATCGATAAGGCTAATATGAATCCTAGCTATACGGCCGATACATGTACATATCGGATATAGGACGATACCAATTTGTTAAGGCCAATACCAATATGATACGTCCTATACCAATCCGATAGACCGATACAGGCTTGATACACTAGATACTAAGTACATCTGGCCTATACCAGCAGATCCACAAATTACTGCACGATAGGCCCAACGACTCCAGTTACATCCGGTTATTGGTGAGTACATGATTACATAGTAATTCTGTTAGTCTTGTGATACAGATTTTTACTCATGCTACCAACGTCACAACTTTTCCAGTGCTGCTCCCTCTAATGATGATGAACGCAAAAAACCAACGTCACAACTTTTATAACTTGAGTAAATTTCTTTACCCTATATGAAAATTTCTGTTATCAGAAAGATGGCTCCTAGGACTCGTCGAGGTGGTGCTGCTAGTCGAGGAAGGGGTCGAGGCAAGAAACCCTTGGAGGTCGACACGGAGGAAGTCTTCGTCGTCAAAAAAGAGCCGGTGACTGTTAAGGTGAAGGTGTTACCAAAGGTCGAGGTCAAGGAAGAACCGATGACCATCAGGAAAGAGATTGCTCCCAAGCTTGAAGCTAAGGAGGAGCCACCGTCAGAGAGTAGTAGCATCGGGACCGACCCTCCTGTCCCTACAGAAGACCTCAACCAGATGGAGCCTTCGTATGGAAAGTGGCTGATAGAATGGTACATGCCTCAACGCAACTATCATCCCTGGCTGTGAGAATTCATCGTCTGACTTGTGGTCATTGTTGAGGCGAAAGTCAATTTTCCTATGTGTTTTGAAATATTTGTGAAAATTTTGGAATATTTGTGTTATGATCGGTCGCCAGGATTGGATATTAGGTTACTGTAACTGGCCAACTCTTTCCTATGTGTTTTGGAATATTTGTGAAAAATTTGGAATATTTGTGCAATGATCGGATTATAACGATGGATATTAGGTTACTCTTTCGGATAATTGATGTCTATTTTATATTAATTTGGTTTGGTCTATATGATTCTTGGATAATTGGTGTGCATTAAATTCGTATGTGCATTACTTGGTCTATGTGATTCTTGGATAATGTGACTGCATTATATATTTGGTCTGTGTGATTGTTGGATAATTGGTGTGCATTATATATTAGTTTGGTTTATGCATATATTTGTGAACAGGGAAAGTGCTACAATTTTTTTCCAAAAAACCCAGTTAGCGATGGACTAGTGACCGTGTAGCGACGGATACTCCCAGTTTCCGACGGGTTGTCGACGGGTAATCCGTCGCTATCTGGAGTTTTTAAAATGTTTCCAGGCAGCGACGGGTTATCGACGGATTATCCGTCGATAACGTTCTGCTGGTATAAGCTTCGACGGACTAGCGACGGAACGGCCGTCGCCAGGGCGACTGGTAGACAGCCGCTAATCAGTCCCTCTAAATAGTGACGGCGTAGCGACGGCAAATCCGTCGACATGGTTCTGCAAATGTATGACATTTTCAGAACCATGGCGACGGATAATCAGTCAGAACTCCGTCGCTGTGGCGTCGCAGTAGCAACGGGTTAGCGACTACGATTCTGTCGCCATGGTGCTGGAAATGCCAAGCTTTTCCAGAACCTGCTCGACGGATAGTCCGTCAGGAATCCGTCGGAAAGCGATCGTTAATTACCGACGCCTTGTGACGCATTAGCGACGGAATGATTCAATCTGATACGCTGTTACGACGGGTTACCGACGGAAATGTACGTCGCTATAGCCTACACAGTTCAGTACTTAAAAGCTGAAGTGGACGACAGTCCGTCGGACATCCGTCGCTGAGGCTTCGTATTGTAACGTCGAATATCCATCGCTAGTCCGTCATGTGACGACAACTTAGCGACGGAAGGTTATTAGCGACGAGCTGATTGCCGACGGATGTTTTTGGCCAATATCCGTCGGTACTCGGTCGCTAATTGTATTTACCGTCGTCTTAGCGACGGATGTGGCCGTCGCTAAAACGATAAATTTTGGTAGTAAATTTGGCTTCTGCGTTTGATAGACATCGAAGCAATAATCTATCGTAGGATCGGCGAAACAGTATTTTCATCTCTGTATCGTAGAAGAATCTGAGAGAACGCCTTCTGATAGAGGTGGCTTCCTTTGGGTCCTCAGGCAGAATGTCGTAGACTACGAAGTCAATGAATGGTTGTCTCCAGTCTGGTGCTTCATCGATCGTCTGAGTGGCATAACTCGCCATGAATTGAATATTGTTCTTGGGACAGACCAGTTCATGGCCTATCACATCCACCTATTGATGAGCATAGTTCGGAACTGCTAGGGAAGCGGCAAGGCCAGCTAAGGCATCGGCTTTGATATTTTGGAGTCTAGGGACATGTTCGATGAAGAACCCCTCGAACGACGAGATAATGTTGATCGCTATTTGGTGATAGGGGATCATGTCTTCATGGCGGACTTCGTACGAACCCCGGATCTGATTGACGATTAATTGTGAATCGCCGTATGCTTCAAGATATTCTACCCCCCAGCTCTCTTGCAAGTTGGAGGCCAATGACTAAAGCGTTGTACTCGGCCATATTGTTAGAGCACGATTCCGTGAGGGAGTAGGCACGATTGATCACAAATTCGGAAGGAGAAACCAGCACCACCCCGACTCCGACGACGATGTTGCCCCTAGGTCCGGTCCTCGAGGCGCCATCGAAGAACATTCGCCATATATCATCTTGAGAGGTTGCATGCGAGTCGGTGACCTCATCTGGGATGTCTTCGTATATTTTGGCTGACTCCGGGCCTAGATGGGATGCTAAAAAGTCTGCCAGAGCCTGACCTTTAACTGCCTTTGTGGGACGAAGATCATATGGTAGGGGGACAGTAATATTGCCCATGTAGCGAGGCGAGAGCTGAGTGCCCCTGGTTTAGTCATGAGGACCCTGAGGGGGTTGACTCGTGATATCACATGTATGGTTTGCCCCGTGACATAGTGTCGCGTCTTTTGAATGACGAATACCAGGGCGAGGTATTCCTTCTCCACGACAGTATATCGGTGCTCTGGCCCGATCATCATTCGGCTTAGGTAATATATAGCTTGCTCGTGGCCTGCATCATTGTTTTGTGCTAGCAGAGCGCCGAGGGAATGCTCCATTGCTCGTACATAGAGTAGGAACAGTTTTCCAGCAACCGGGGCCACCAGGACTGGAGGGTTCGACAAATATTTTTTGATGCTATCGAAGGCACGCTGGCATTCTTCATCCCATACGAATGAGACGCCCTTCTTTATGAGATGGATGAATGGCAGACATCGCCCGGAGAGGTTGGAGATGAACCTCCTGATGTAAGCTAACCTCCCTTGAAGGCCTCGGAATTCTCGAAGATTTCTCAGAGGACTCATCTACATAATTGCCTTCGTCTTTTTAGGGTCTACGTGGATACCCTGTGTCACGCCCTGATTCCGTAGAATCGATAGTCATCCCCCGGGCATGATGCCGTGCAAGCCTAAGTTGTGCTCGCACAAGGCATAGTCATAAGGTTATCCGAAACACAACAACAAGAGAATGTGCAGGGTAAATTAAACACACATTATAGAAAAGGAAATTTAAGCTTTATTGATAATGAACGTCTTTTTTACAGACTCGATACGAGGGCGCCGCGCGGGCTTTTTACAAACTGACTCTATTACAAAATGAACGTCGACGAGATAGCCATTCCATACATTCATCCCTTGATTATACAACCAAAATTACAAAAACACCTGGGATGGTGGAAAGTCGCTCCATCTGTCTTCGATCTTCAACAGCGGAGTCTTCAAAGGTTTGATCCAAGCTTCGATGCACGGACGAAGCTTCAAAACATACGAGCGTTGCCTTCCTTCATGTAGCATGCTCCTCCCGATCTATCGCACCTGTAGAGAGAGCGAGGATCAATACAATCAACATGTACTGGCGAGTGGCTAATTAATTTCCAGGCTCTCATTTGGTTCAAGAATTTAGATAAAATCATACAACATGCTTTTAGTGGTCTTTCTAGCCATCCTAGATATTTTCATAAGAAGTATTAAGTTACACCAAGATTTCCTCCGGCAGAGCGCGCCATGCAACATAAAACTTACCATCACCTTCCCTGTTAGTTGATCACAATTTATATTAAGTGTTTGATATAGAGGTCACTGGCATTAACTAGCCATATTGGACATAGCCTGGTAATACGGGACCCTTGCAACACAAGTAGCGACCTCCGATGCAAGTCCACGTCTTACCGATTGCCTATTACCCAGCTCGGCTATAACCTGTTTCTTTCTAGGCTGAGTCGGTCCCATGGCCCCGGGTGGTCGCTCGAAGAAACCATCGTCCTTGTCGACATGTTGTCCCTGACCATGATAGGTTAACAAGGTGTATTTTCGGGTACCATTGGAGCTTGTTATGTAATCAATTCATTTACTTGGTCGTTTTGCAGGCCTAAACTAATTCTATCTCTTTTCAACACAACACATTTCTTTTTTTTTTCACTTCTAACATACAGAACTTGTATTCTGCAAGTGAATCATTCAATTTTAATATCATTACCCGAGTTCTCATTTTGAAATAGAGGGTCGAGACGAAGGAGGTCAGCCACTCACCTTAGTATTTACTTGAGGCGAGAAACTGGTTGGCCGTGCTAGATGTTGCCTACGCGGTCACCTGAAATCGCACAAGCAACCGATTAGAATACTGTATTATTCAAAGAAATTTGATATGAATGCAAAGTTCGAAATGTAAGCCATGAAAACCATCGAAAACATTCACGAAAACGCATTCAGAAAACAAAGCCAAAACCAACGCAAGCGGCGTGAAAAGCAAAGCAACGGGAGGTCTCTTCCGACTCAGCCGCAGAGTCAATCCTTGAGGTGCAGCCCGCTGAATATGGGACTTGGTTCCGAAGAAGCCATTCCATAACGAGAAATGGATCTTAATTCAACCGTTCCCGTTCGATCGATTCGATCGATCCCGACCTATCGGTCCCGACCGAGTCGATAGCGACAGTGTTCCTTTCTCGCGCACCCCGTAGACGAACAACGGGGCACGATGTAGGGATGGGGCACTACACCCTGGGAGGTGATGATGAAACCCAAGAACTTTCTGCTCGATGCGCCCAAGAAGGATTTCGTGGGGTTCATTTTTAAATTGTGCGCTCGCATCAGGTCGAACACTATCCTTAGATCATGCAGATGATCTTCCTTAGAGCGGCTTTTGACGGCGATGTCATCAACATATCACTCCACGGTCTTGCACAAGTGATCCCTGAAGATGATGCTCATAGCTCTCTGATAGGTGGCGCCAGCGTTCTTTAAACCGAAAGGCATGACTGTGTAGCAGAATGTGCCTATTGGTGTTCGGAATGATGTATGCTTTTCGTCGTCGAGAGACATCTTAATTTGGTTGTACCCCGAGAAGCCATCCATGAACGACATACGTTCGAAGCCGCAGGTGTTGTCAATCATAATGTCTGCGATAGGGAAGGAAAACTCATCTTTGGGACACGCCTCGTTCAGATTGCGGAAGTCGATGCAGATTCGAATCTTCCCATTCTTTTTGAGGACTGGTACTATGTTGGCGACCCAGTCCGGATGTTGTTCCTCATGAATGACGCCATTGGCTATCAGTTTGTTGACTTCGGCTTCGATCGCATCTATGATGCCTGGGAGGAAGCGTCGTTGTTGTTGTTTGATTGGCTTTGCATCTGGCCGAATGTTGAGCTTGTAAAGAGCAATATCGGGATTTAACCCTGGCATGTCTTCATAGTTCCAAGCGAACACATCAATATATTCTTTGACGAGTTCCAGTAGCGATTCTTGCTCTTCGTCTGTCAGGCTTTTACTAACGAAGATTGATTTTGGAGAAGAGTCGCTGCCTAGATCCACTTGCATGACCTCATCTTCAGTATGAGGCTCTCTTTGTTCAAACCGCTTCTCCCATTACGCATCCAACTGTTGGGCCCACGGCTCTAATTTAAGGAGTTCAGGAAAGTCTTCACCTTCTTCGTAAGCATCTGCGAATGCCATATTGACATACAGGAGCTGTCTGAATACGTCTCCGATGCTGATATCCGAATCAGAAGTTGGTGATCCGGTTGAGTCTGACTGCCATTCGCATTCCTCATCTGAGCTTTCAGGGGTCGTTGTAGGCGTGACATACCCCAGTCCGCATCGGGTCTTGTTGTAGTAGTCTTGTGGTTTGCCAGCCGGGACCGGCGACTTTAAAGGTAATCGTCGACCAGTGCCATACCTCAAACCTGGCGTAGTCTCCAGATCATACCCCTGTTTTTGTATGAGATATTTGGACTGGGGGCTATATAGATAGAGAGGCAGTCTCCCGGCGTCCGATTCGAGATCGATTTCTTCTATGGTGAAGGGTTGTGGATCATTCTTTCGACCGAAGATGATTGGATGATCCCCACCCTCGATTATGCGGTAAGCATCTTTCGCGGGAGTGAGATGATTTGCGGCGTAAACATTTGTCACATGTGTATGTAGGTGAGTTCCTATACCATATTCCATAGCATACATTGTACAGAGCTTATCAAGCTCTATGTAGTTCAAAGATAGCCCCAGTGCCGGACTTTAGATTTTGGGGCCTGAGGCGAACTCTAAATGTGGCACCCCCAAAGCTTAATGTTCATAATATTTTTTTTCTGCTCCAGCCGATTATTTTCTTATAGGAGGCATGCTTGCTTCTCTAATCTAATTTGCAACATATCACATTTGCAAATGAATAATCTAGACATGAACACTATGCAATCAAATGACCCTATCATAACTTTCCAACAAATAATAATAATTAATGACAAATAAACAATCAACAACAAATATACAAATACTTTTTTTCTTAGTTTCTATATTAGTTGATTTCAATCTCAATAGAAATAACTACACAATCAAATGACATGAACATATTTTCAAAGAAATTAGTCAAACACAAGTAAAGAGAATCAACAACAATTCTTAGGCAAGAACATATATTCAAAGAAATTAGTCAAACACAAATAAAGAGAATCAACAACAATTCATAGGCAAGAACATATATTTTTTCAATATATTATAATTTATACGTCCACAACAATTTTAGACTTCACTTACCTATGATTGTAAAAAATAATTATGAGGCTTTATTGATAATGTAAGTGACTCCTCAAAATGTAATAGAAAGACATCATTGACACAACAATTAAGAAATAGATCAAAATATGAGTGCATTAAGCAAAATCTAAAAATTAACAAAATTTATATTATTATAAATAAAAAATCAAAGTTTTACCTGTGGAAACATGTGGAAAGGGAGGGAGTGATTGATTTGTGGCTTCTAAAAAGATATTCCACAATCGGCCATAAACAAGCGTATTTCTCTAAAAAAAATCCTAAAAAAATAACTTAGTCAGCGGCCACAAGACTCTAATATTTTTCTCTTCAAATTCCGGCCACAAGAGTTGCTTTACAAATCCGGACCTTTTTAGTGTCATGTGGACATGAAACCACTTGTCTCTTCAATTCAAATTTGGAAAGTATAAGTCCACATAATACTTACTACTTGTCTTTTCAGTCGGTGGAACATTTTAGTTGCCATAGCAGCAACAAGCTCTCTAACATTTCAAATTCTGACCTTTTTAGTTGGGCTTATATATACTAAAAATTTTTTTGGTGCCCTTTAAAATTTTGGGCCAGAGGCGACTGCCTCATGTGCCTCATATTAAGTCTGGGCCTGGATAGCCCTTTATTGATGAAGTAAGGTATCTTTTCTAGCAGGATTACATCATCTGCGGATGGAACATCAGTGTGAGCGGCCACATATTTGGCCAGTTCTGGTTCTTCTTCGGCCACCCCCTTTATAAATGAAGACTGAGAGGATGGCTTGGACAACTTGATCATCAGGGGTTCTGCTGGTGGAGCAGAACGTGGAGTCGTTAGCAAACTAGCGACCCCCAGTTTGGTACTCGATGCTGGACGACGAGTGGTTGGCTCGCTAGAAGCCCCAGACTTTGCATCGGACTGACGATTCTTTTTGGGAAGACGTATCGTCATTGGCTTGTCGGAGGGATTGAGCTTCTCCGTTTGTGGCCGACCAACTCTAGGCAGTCTGACTGTCAGTAGCTCCGTTGTGGGTCTTGGCGCTTGGCCGGACCTTGGCAGCCGGATTATCATTTTCCCTTATTGTGCCGAGAGGCTGATTGTGTCCTCACGCAGAGCGGCCGTAAGGGGTGCGGGCTTGCCAGGTTTGCGAGCTTGGAGGTGGATCGTCAGAGGTTCTTCTAATCCTGTGGCCGCCTCAGTACTAGCTTGCACATCTCTTTCACCAAGGTGCCTCTTCGATTTTTTGTATAGGAAGAAGTCTGCGTAGTAGGATTTAACCCCTTTGAAGGGATCGATGTCGGCGAATTCTGTCCTCACGAAGCCATATTTGTCGACATATTTGAAGCACTGGTGCAGCATGGAAGGCACGATCATGTAATCGTGTATCCAAGGGCGCCCCAAGAGGATATTGTAGGAAGTGTCCGCATCTACGACGTAACAGGTCACTTCTGACTGAAGATCGCCAATTTGGCACTTCAAGTGAATCTTCCCAATCGGGTAGCTCCTGCCCGAATTGAAACTGCTGATGGTGGTACTTGTTGGTGTCAGGCGATGCATAGGAATACAGAGATGATGTAACAGACCCTTCGGGATGATGCTTATGGAAGAAGCAGGATCAATGTGCATCCGATCCACCTTCACGTCGCCGATGTATCCAGTGTAATATTACGGTCGATCGTGCAGGTTGGTTTTGATGAGCATGTCCTGTGGAGTGAAGATAATGTTGGACATCGCTCCTGTACAAGCGCTGTCTTGGAGATCTGCAGGCGGGCTCTCTTCCGTGAGGTTGACCTGAGCTAGATATGCGTCGGCGTTCTGGAGTGCGTCGCTCAAAGTCGCGTGAACATCCTTGGAGAGTCTCAGGAGCTCGTATAATGACAATTTTGCCGGTGTGTTGGCCAATTGCGCTAAGATGTCAAAATTGTAGGGCCTTTCTAGCCCATGAGGTGCCTCTTTTTGGAGGGATTTGTCAAAGCGAGTCTCCTTCGGCCTAGGCTTGTCGGTCATCGGAGGTTGGAAAGGTCCCAGAGTGTCAGCAGCAGCCGGCTGATGTTCTTCAGTCGGGTTATCTGGCATAGGTTGGGATTGAGCACCAGACCGAGTGATGACAGCTGTGGCTTCTTCGACATCTGCCAAAATTGTGCGGCAGGATCTGACCTTTCTACTCTTCTTCTTGCCAATGGGGAGTGGTATGGACCGAGTCACTTCAGGCACCAAGCCCGGATGGACCCACATGACCTCCCCTTGTGATATTGTGAGGGGCACTAGACCAGCAGCCTGATCTCGAGGAGGTAGGAGATTAGCAATCTCCATTGTCGCCCGTGGGATGGGTATTACGCCGTCTTGAGTATCTGTCGGAGGGAAGCTACCAAATTGTACGGACACCATGTTGGCTGCTACAGTTACCTCCTCGAAATGAATGGCCAGAGCCTTCGAATCGATGAGATGTTGGATATATTGCTTCAATTGGTAGCAGTCGTGTGTAGCATGGTGGACGTAGCGGTGGTAATGGCAGTACTTTGGGCTCTCCATTTTTGCCGGTCGAGATACCCGTCTTGGTGGAGGGAGCTGAATTCTATCTCCTTGTATGAGCATGTCCAAGATGGGCTTGACATGGCCGTCTTCGAAGGAGTAGGTCATTTGCGGCCATTGCTTGTCTGCCGATTTTGACTCAGGTTTCTGGGCTGTGTCGGCCACCATAGCCTGCTTGCCTTTGTTGTCCCGATTGTTGGAGGAGTTACCACTATTGTTGTTGTTGGTATTAGGGCGCTTGCCCTTGTCCTCTCCCACTGAGAAGTGCAATCCCAGTTGGCAAGCCTTCTTCAACCTGTCCTCGGCGCTAGTGGCACTGATGATGAACGTCTTCCTGTCCTTGAATTGACTTTCACCCATCCAAAGGCTGATTGTTGGAAGCAGCCTCTTTTGGCAAATTTCAATTAAGGAGGAATCCGGATTACCGGACGGCAACTTCATGGCGGTTTGGCGGAATCGCTCAATATAGTTCCTTGTCAGCACTTTCTCCCCTTGAAGGACGTCCATGAGGGTGGATATTGTGATGTCCTATCCTACTTCGTAGAATCTCTCCAAGAACATGCGCTTGAAGCTGGTGAAGGAGTGGATGCAGTTGTCTGGCAGGTTACGGTACCAGTCGAAGGCGACCCCTTCCATTTCCCCAATGAATAATCGCGTAAGGATGGCATCGTCAAGGGGTAGATGGTCGGTGGTGACCTCAAAGTAAGTGATGTACCGACTTACGGAGGTCTTTCCATCATATGGATTGATGTGGAATGGTTTATACTTTGGTGGGAAGGGAACATCTCTCCACGCAGCGGGATATGGTTGTCGTATCCTGAGGTCTTGGCAGTTTTTTCGGGCATGGAACATGGCCCGGAGCTCCTGGACCTCTCTTTTTGCCTCCCTGGAGCTGACATTTTAGGAAGATTATTGCCCGGGTTCGGTGCCGTTGAGTTCGAGTCTGCATTGACCGCGGGACCCAAGTTTGTTTGGCCAGGCGTCCCTCCTTGCAGAGTAGGAAGGGCTGCTATGATCTCGTCCACGGATTTGACCAAAGTGTGCAGTATGGCCTCCAGAGTGTCGATGCGTTGGCGATCACTGGGACCATCTTGTTTGTTGTTCGTCATGAATGCCGTCCTCACATGAGTAGAAGTGGAAGGGATGGTGGATGACGTACCCTCCGAATCATACCCCTGTAACGAGAAGTCATCGGGGTACGTGGGAATGTTCTCCTCTAATTCGGACTCAGAAGGAACAGTACCCCCAGCTTCCGAGCACGCCTCGTCATGGGAGTTGTGGACGTCCTCGGGGACGTTGGCACCTGCTGCATCTGATGGGAGAGTTGTTTCCCCCGGCTCGTCTCCTTGGAACATCGGATTATCGTGGATATTCGGAGGAGTGCTACCCCCAGTTCCAGCAACCCCCAGTGATATGGATGATGAATCTCCTACTGTAGCAGATTTCGTCTTTGAGCGGGTACCTTAGAAAACTCCGGTGTTGGGCAACCGCTTAGACGACAGTCTTTTAGTCATAGTAGTTGAAATCTTCGGGCTGGAAATATTTGTTTTCTTCGCTTTCCCGTCGGCGGGGATTCTCTGTACAGAGTTGCAGGAGACGACGGGAAGTGCTTCATCCTCTGAACATGGTTGTTGCAGTCTTTGGAAGACGAACTGCCGGTCTTCTCGTACCGTTGCATTGTTGCAACAGCAGTTGATGATGACCTGGGTGCAGCGACGCCCGTGGGAGGACTCTTTGCAACCCGAGGCCTCTTCTCTTTCCTTGTGCTTGTGGAGGATGGCCTCACGCAAGTCAGATGGGTCTGGAATGACCATGTTTGCTCCCTGGATTTTGGAAGACTTTTGGGAACCACTCTGTCCGTTTGCCGTCGGGGGCTGGACTCGAGTGGTTCTATACAACTTTCCATCAGAGGCCCGCATAACAGTATGTGGAACGCTCGGATGGTCAGAGGTCGGGACAGTGGACTGAGCTTGCCAAGCTTGCGCTGCCCTAGACTTCTTTACTCTAGTGCGTGAGGGCACATAGTAGGAAGAGTCTAAGTGGTGCTGGAGAGAGTCAGACATATTTTCTCGGAAGCACGAGAGATCAGGACCATAGGAGAGGCGATCGAAGACCGAGCCGCTTGAAGCAGGCGGCATGCGGCTGGAATCAACAGGCTTCATGCGGCTGGCAATCGTAGCCGCATGGGCTTTCTTCATGCAGCTGGGTGTCTCAGCCGCATAGGTCTTCTCCATGCGGCTGGAAATCTTAGCCGCATGAGTGTTATGCATTCGGATGACAGTTTCGGCTGCATGGACATCATACATGCGGCTAGCAATCTCGGCCGCATGAGTCTTCAGCCTGCGGCTAGTGCCTTTGTTCGGCTTCTTCCTGGAGCACATATAATCACTCTTTGCCCCTGCAAGTCCAACATCGTAGTGCTTTCTTCTGCCGGACTTGGGGGCAGCAGAGTCTTCTATGGCTTGAAGTGGAGCCGCATGAGACTTGCCTTCGCTGTCTTGGGCAGCAGAGAGTACTCCGTCCAGAGCTTGGGGAGGAGCAAATGACTTTTGCCTCCACTCCCTGCGAGCTTTCTTCGTGCGAGTTCGCTTCTGGACCGGGCCAGCGCTCCCGTCGGAGAGCATTTCTTCAAACGCCTGTTGGTCGAAACGGACGACCATCTTCTGTTGTATGGAGCCAAGTTTGGCTGCATCCGATTGTGTCACCAACTCCTCAGCCGTGGAGAAGTTTGTTCCCAGCAGAGTCGCCAACGTGTTTGCCATAAAATATAAAAGAACAGAACAATTATCGGAGGACTGGACTTTTACTTCATAATACAAACTCGCTTGTACAAAGAAAGACTAGGGACGAAAACCAAGGTACAGCAATCTAAGTACAATTATTTATTTTATATTCTGGGGGTGACGGTAGAGGCTCGGGAAAGCGACGGCAGCTCTGCCTTACTCCTTGGACGATCGGATGCAGTCTTGGCTCCAGAAAAGAAATGCTCTCAGGATACCCTCTGTGTGGGCCTTTGTCTCTCTGCTCTCTCTCTCTTCAAGTCTCTCCAGGTGCTCTGGTGCTCTTCGAAAAGGTCCTTATTTTTTTTGCAAGGGAATGGCACCTTGCTATTTATAGGAGTAGGATGCAATCATTAGGGTTTGCAATGATTGTCTCCTTGATAAGTCGGCAGTTAAGGATCAATTAATCTAGGCCATTAATTCTGATTGTAGCAAATCTAGACAATTAATATGGATTACATCAAATCTCTATGGGCAATTAATGATGATTGCCATAAATCTTTATAATTTTTTATGCCAAGCTCGAATCTCCCACCACGTGTTCAATTTGCATGATTGCAAATGATCTGATTTGATCCCAGTAATTATGAGGATGGCACTAAATCTGGTTGTTGGGATTCGTTGATAAATCTTGATTGATTTGATGCCACGTGTCCCATTATTATTATGCTGCTAGTTGTAGGAACGCGAAAAAAATAATCTTCTGCCACGTGTCTTAACTGCGCGCCACTTAGAAATTCCGAACCGCATGAGGATTGTTCCCTACTGAGCCACATAAGACTGGCCACGTATGGAAATGATCTGAGCCACATGAGCGTAGACGACCGCATGATGGGTGGCTTCTCAGTGAGCCGCATGAAGATAGTTCTCATGAGCCGCATATGGTAGACTCTGCCTGAGCCGTTTGGGGTGGCCTCTGTCTGAGCCGCATGCGACTGTCCACGTCTCAAGGCCGCATGAAGGATTTTAGGGTTTGTGTCAGAGATTTCCTTCGGCTCCCTAGGAGTCTACCATTATGACAGAGTCTTTATGGCAGCTTTATGTCAGAGCCGTCAGCGCCGTCAGTTCTCCTTTATGTCAGAGCATTAAATAGGGCCTTTGCTTAATGGCCAATTGTAGAAACGAACCGCAGAAGGCCACGTGGTGTTGCTCGAGCCGCATGTCCAAGTTGGTGACTTTTGAACCACATGATGCTCATGAGCCGCATGAAGCTCGTCTGTTTTTGAACCGCATGTGTTTTTCTGTTCTGAGCCGCATGGGCAATCATGTTCTTTTCTATGCTTCTATAAGTCCCAGCACGACCACCACGTCCAAAAGGACCAGCTCCAGATGTGCCAGCTCCAGAGGTGTGTGGAGTAGCCCCCGAACCACGGTACCAATCACAAGCATTATCTAGCTGGAATAGAGAGTGTACCGTCTCATCCTTAATGCGGCAACCCGATACAACAGGGTCTCTAGGAAGAGAACTGGCAGAATGACCCGTCTGAGCAAATCGGAGATCGACAAACGAGTTGGCAATAGCCTGGAACCGAGTCACGTCACGAAACTCATGTTCCCTAGAAGTGTCAACAAAGAAAGTCTGCATATCCGAAAGGTGCTGATGGATACCCTCAAAAGTCATAGGGTAGGTCTGAGGAGGAACATGGGCAGAAGGAACAAGAGCAGGAGGTGCCGGAGCATCGGCAGTGCTGCGACGAGAATGCTGAAGATACTTGGGCTCAGGATCCAGAGTGCAAGTGGATAAATCGATATCAAAACGTTGAAAGATATGAGGGATAAACATCGCATAGAAGAGATTGCGGTCTCTTTCGCGACATCTTCCCATCATCCGGATGATAGTCTTAGGGGCAAAAAAAGGAATCCCCTTAAGAATATGATAGAGGGAAGATAGCTTAAGTGTAGTGACATCATCTTTTGAAGTGGATTTCGAAAGAATAGTGGAATAGATGATGCGATGTAACTCGTAGTTAAACAAGTTCAAGTTATTGGCCTTGAAATTTCTAGGACGAGCACGTGCTGGCGCACAAAGCTCATTCTTGAAACTAACAAGAGTCGTGCCCTTGGGAAGGTCGAAGTCGATGATGTCATCGAGTGGGGCACCTTTGTTTAGAATACCAAGGATTTCTGCTAGCAACACATCATCGAACTCGATATCGATCCCGCCAACATAAGTTCTTGCGGTAAAAGTGTCTAACACGAAGTTACAGTAAAATAGTCGAAGGGCATTAGTATCTATAGGGAATTTTTGGGTAACGAGACGGTGTAACCCTAATGCCTCAAACAAAGTATGATGATCTGGAAATACAGTCCATTTGATTGGAGCGTCGATGCGTATTGTACGCATGGTAAAGTCCGTATACCATAACAATGCTTGGTCATGAGTTTTGAAGTAAAACTCATCCGACACGCCGTCACCCGATTGGAATGAAGAAAAAAAGGAATCCGTATTCGGATCGGAAGATGAAGCCTCTTCACTGCATTCTTTTTTCTCTTGAAATGATTGAATTTCTTAGGCATTTTTTCCCAAAACTAGATAACCCTACAAAATTGAAAGTGGAGGAAAGAAGGATTTAGGGGACCTTCGGGCGGCTGCTGCTGTTTTGATGAAGTTTGGAAGAGATGAAGAGGAGGGGGCCTCGGGTTCTGACTTAAGAGTATATAACACCAACAGAACTTTGGCTGAATTGGGACCGAACTCGGGCCAAATTGGCCTAGGATTCTCCTGGGTTTTTAAATGAAAAGCTTGTGGGCCACATCCTTTTCATCAACTCATTTCAAATATTTAATTCAAAGTTTAGTAATTTTAAACTTCAAATAATATAATTAATATTATTTTATAAATTAAATTTTATTACTCAGCGACTGTTTTAGATTAGCTGTAGGAGTACTGTCCCAGCTAATGGAAGTTTACCGGGGAACAATTAAGTTCCGCTTCGCTTTGACCGTAGTCATGGTGACAGACAGACTCTTTGTAGGCTTGTCTCAAAAACAGTTATTAAGTATTAAAAAATTAATTAATAAAATAAAATAAATTAATATTATTTACATCTAAAATTCCTAATTCTCGATGTAAATAATTTTAACGATCTTTCGCTAGAGGTTTTTTGAAAATGTCAGCCAATGATTCTGTGTGTCTATGTATACAAGGTCTATATCTCTATTTTGTTGATGATCTCTAAGAAAATGATGTCGAATCTCGATATGCTTTGTACGAGAATGACATACTGGATTCTTAGTCAAATTAATAGAACTAGTGTTATCACAGAAAATTGGTATGTGTGTGAAGTGTAAGCCAAAGTCTTCTAAAGTTTGTTTCATCCACAAAATTTGTGTACAACAACGTCCTGCGGCGATATACTCAGCCTCAGTTGTTGATAATGCGACATAATTTTGCTTCTTGCTAAACCAAGAGACTAGGGCTTTTTCTAGGAAATAACGTGTGCCGCTGGTACTTTTTCTATCTACTTTGTATCCAGCAAAATTAGCATCAGAATAACCGGTTAGGTCAAACGATGTAGTTTTAGGATACCATAAGCCGACAAAAGAAGTACCTCTAAGGTATCGGAAGATACGCTTAACTGCGCACAGATGTGATTCCTTAGGATTGGCTTGAAAATGTACAAACAAGCAAACATTAAACATAATATCAGGTCGACTAGCAGTTAAGTACAGTAAGCTACCGATCATACCTGGATACTTACGTATGTCGACGGGTTTGCCTTGTTCATCAATATCAAGCTTGGTTGAAGGCGCCATTGGAGTGCTAAGTGGTTTGACTGCTTCCAGGTCAAACTTCTTTAATAAATCTTTTGTGTAATTTACTTGATTTATGAACGTCCCATTGTTGGTTTGTTTGATTTGCAGTCCGAGAACGAATTTTAGCTCTCCCATCATGCTCATTTCAAACTTATTCTATATACACTTTGAAAATTCTTGACAAAGAGATTCATCAGGGGATCCAAAAATAATATCATCTACATAGATTTGAATCAAAAGAAGATTGCTATTCAAAGATTTTATAAACAGTGTAGTGTCAACCTTTTCCTTTAAAAAACTGTTGCCAAGTAAGAAAGAGCTTAGACGATCGTACCAAGCACGCGGGGCTTGTTTCAAACCGTATAAGGCTTTCTTCAACATGAAAACATAATCAGGATTTTTAAAATCAGTAAAACTTGGAGGTTAAGCTACATAAACTTCTTCTTTTATAAAACCATTTAAAAATACGCTTTTAACATCCATTTGAAATAATTTGAAACTATAAAAACATGCAAATGCACATAACATGCTTATAGATTATAATCTCGCAACTGGGGCATAAGTCTCATCGTAGTCGAATTGGTTTCCAATGACCGGATGATAAATGGGCTTGGGAACAAGTTTTCAAACTTAATTCCGTTCGAATTGGTTTAATTCCTCTTGCATAGCATCTAACCAAAAATTATCACTACATGCTTCTTTAATGTCTTTGGGTTCAAGCTGTGAGATAAAAGCAACACAGGAAGCTATATCTTTATTAGAGGAACGAGTACTTACACCCTTGGTAATCTCACCAATTACCAAGTCCTTTGGATGATCTGCCAAGAATCTTATCTCTTTTGGCATATCCTCAGGATTACTGGTTCCGGCTTCTGGTTCTGTATATGATTTTCTTAAAGACTCAGCTGGTGGAGGTTTGCTTGGAGGCTCAGTTGGTGCTTCGTACGAAGGTTCTGCATCTTTATGTGAAGGTTTTGCAGTAGCTGTACTTGGTTACTTACGTCTTCATCACCGTCATTGACCGAATATTGATCTAGTTCATCAAACTTGACATTAATTGATTCTTCGATGATCATGGTTCTCTTATTGAACACTCTGTACTCTTTGCTCTTTGTCGCATAACCTAAAAAGATACCATCATTGGCCTTTTCATCAAATTTACTCAGGTTGTCTTTAGTATTAAGAATAAAGCATTTACAACCAAATATCTTGAAATATGAAACAGTGGGTGTTCTATCAAACCATAACTCATAGGGAGTCTTCTTTAATATAGGTCGAATCAGAACCCTATTGAGAACATAGCATGCTGTATTGACAGCTTCAGCCCAAAAGTATCTAGGTAGACTAAACTGGTTCAAGATTACTCTAGCCATTTTAGATAGAGTCCTGTTCTTACATTCAACAACTCCATTTTGTTGTGGGGTCATTCGGCAGGAAAACTTATACAAATAATCGTGTGTGTCACAGAATTGCTTGAACTCTGCATTCTCAAATTCGCCGCCATGATCTCTACGAATGCGAGTAATCATGAAACCTTTTTCATTCTGTACTTTCTTGCAAAATGTGTCGAATTTTGACAAAGCATCGTTATTGCGTGTATGAAAATATACCCACGTGTATATAGAGAAATCATCTACAATGACAAATACATATAACTTACCACCTAGACTAGCAATTCTACTAGGTCCAAATAAATCTATATGCAATAATTGTAGAGGTCTAGTAGTACTTACAACGTTCTTGGACTTAAAGACGGATCTGGTCGCTTTGTTCTTTTTATATTCGCTACATACCGTATCCTTCATGAAAGATGTTCGGTAAGTTGCGTACCAACTTCTTTGTGGATAGCCTTGAAATTGCATCCATGTTTGCATGAACAAATCTCATATGTTATAGTTGACTCTCAATGCTCTTGGCCATCAAACATCTACCTGCTTTGTTAGCATCTTCTAACAGATAGAAAACATATATGTTGTCTTTCCTGATACCTTCAAAGATAGTACTACCAATTGAGCTATCAACTATAGTATATTTGTCTTTGACGAAGTTAATGCCATAACCGTGATCAGCTAAATGGCTTATGCTGAGCAGATTATGTTTTAACTCGGTAACTAGACAGACATCTTTAACCACAGTGTATGGAGCCTTACCAATGTCATCTATACCGATTATATACCCTCTCAAATTATTACCGAAGGAGACGTATAATTCTTTATTCTTCTACAGTGTTGCGAATAATGATGCATCACCGGTCATGTGCCGTGAGCAACCGCTGTCGAGGATCCATTTGCTTCTAGCATGTGAAGGGCGTCCCACCTATAAAATAATTTATAGATGAAACTCTTGGTACCCATTTCTTGTAGGGTCATGACATGTTAGTCTTCGGTATCCATGCATAAACATTTAAATCTACTAACTTTTTGATTCTACATACAGAGAATATATGACCAATGATGCCACAATAATGACATTTTGCATGTTGAGTGTTGTCACGCCCCGCACCCGCTTTTCGGAAAGA
Organism: Iris pallida; assembly: GCA_029216955.1. Classification (NCBI taxonomy): domain Eukaryota; kingdom Viridiplantae; phylum Streptophyta; class Magnoliopsida; order Asparagales; family Iridaceae; genus Iris; species Iris pallida. The sequence continues at coordinate 46,934,790 of JANAVB010007399.1, forward strand.
AGACGTGTCCAAGCCAGCCTGCGCCCCAGAGTCGACCGTAGAACGATGTCACGGCCAAGATGCTTAAAATCACAAAATATATATTTATTGCTCATTCACATTATTAAATCAAGTTTACAAATTACAACTTTTAACAACTTCACATTTTCTAGAAAATACAATGTCTCACAAATAGAAAAGATAACTAACTCAACTATCTAGGTTGACCTCATCATACCCATGCCTTCCCAATGCTAAAAGTGATCGCGGCTAAACATGAAAAATATTGGTTTCCAGTCAGGAATAGAACGAGTACATTCTCACAACAGAATCAATAAATGACGAAATCCATAAATTTATAATAATATTGAGATACATGATAAGTGGATAAACAGGAAATCATGGTAGGAATCATGCGAGTAAAAGTAGGAAGACATGTTACACAAGACATGCAATGACAAGGAACTGTAATTTAGCAAGACTATATCTAACAAGTGATTTGAAATACACTTTCGACATGTAAACGACTAAGGGGTAAATCCGGCACCCCGCACGTGAGTTGTGCGACTGCTATTAAGCAAGAATAGACATTTTGGGATACTTTTGGGTATGTTTACATGTATACTAATGTACTTCCCCGTCCAGCTAGTACCTATGGATTCAAACTGGTCACGAACACGAAAATATATTGGTTACGAACAACATGCAAGAATTTATAACTACTATCTCGTGTGACAAGCGTGTCAAGAATCAACGTGTTATCAATGTAAAATATTATTAAATACAGGAAGTATAGAGATAATCAAATACGAAAACTATCAGAGATGTACTCGCCTGAGATCCTGTACTGGTGAAACCGATAATACTATACCACTCAGTGAGCCACAACAGTCAACACATGCAAAAGTTTTTGGATGCTGAAATAAATATTACCAATATTTTTAAAATAGTCAAATTAGCTAGAATTTCCTGTCCTTAAGTCAAATTCTGGACACAGCGACAAAACGATAATTTTGGACCAAAACTGTATCCGCCGTTGGACCCGCTTTGCACCAAAAAATGTGCTAAAGTCTATGGCCTCTAAAGTCTTCAAACTATATGTCTACAGGTCCAGTTTTTCGATATGAACCCAACCGTATGTCCAAAGTTAGATTCCGACGGGCCGTGCACAAAATCGTCCGTTGAGTCGGATCGTGGGGTCCACAAAACGGCGATCCGGTCAACTATCTCAGAATCGTACCGAACTTGGAATACAGGACCAAAAAAATAATGCAGTTCTGTTGGCACAAGTTTCGTCTCGATCTGATGAACGTGCACAAAGTAATTAAAGTTTGTGCAAAGTGGTTGATACGGTAAATTTTGACGGATACGTATCAAATTCGTCGTGCACACGAAACCAATTTAAATTCTGTCAATGCCCACACGTTCGCGAAGCCATTATGAACCTTTCAATGCTTTCGGTTCGCGATCACGTTGCCCAGATTGGCAGGACGCACGTGGTATCGGAATTTTTTTTCGAATTTCCAAAACACATTTCATAGATTTTTTCAATTTCAAATCGATTAACTTGATATAAATAGATGAAATCAGAATCTAAAAGAACTGTTTAAAAGCCGTATAGGTTGTTGTTAAACATATTCAAACACTTTACTAAAATAATCGATGGACCGGCGAATATTCGCCTTCCAAAGTAGGGTCGGGGAATAGCATTCTGTTTCGTTTTGAAACAGTTTTTCGTTAACTTTTGAGTTGATTTATCGTACAACCTTGGGCATATAAATTCAAAGTAATTGAAAGGATTGGGCGCCATTTAGGTTGTGCACATACCCGAGAAGACGATTTATAAAACGAACAATCATGAGCCAAAGAATCACAGCGCGAAGTTCTGGTCAATGGGCTGCCAATACTGCTGCTGTGCTCCGGCTGTTCTGTCCGCGCGCGACCGTCTGTCGTCAGTCGGCGGTGGCTGCGGCGCCGCACAGCCGCCTGGGCGACGCGCCGGGCCTGGGGTCGGGGCTGGGAAGTTAGGGTTTTGGTTTTTTGTTTCTTTTTTTTATTTTTTCTTCGATACATACTATTCCGAGGGTCGGGTTGTAATGAGGGAGTTCGGCCAGGGCTGGGTTACCCTTCTGTTCGGGTGGGCTTGGGTTGCACTGTGCGGGCTTGGGGTTGCTTGGGCTGGGACCTGGGTTTGAGATTGCTCTTCTTTTCCTCTTTGTCTTCTATTCATTATATATTTATATAGATACATTATATATATACAACTATTTATACTCTAACTGTATATATATATATATATTTATATATATACGCATATATTATATTTATATAAAAAGAAACTATCAAACGAGCAAATATACATATACGCCGTTTTAGTTACATATAAGAAATATTTATGAAATTTATATAATTAAAATATGTTAATATTCTCATAGTGCCTAATACATGTGTATTGTAAATATATGTACATATATATTTACAAATATACATAACCTAACAATTCTCAAAATCTCAAAGACATATGTGGGGCATGTTACCATATACTCAGGAACCAATTATCAATCTCTATATAAATACACATATGCTATATACAATACCCATTTATATAAAATTTTCTATTTATTTATTAAACTAGATACACTGACTAAATCTCACTCATAATTATCTATATGGACCTCTGTTGATGTTCTACATGCCTATATGGGCTGGGGCTTGGTTTGGGTTCAGTCTGGGCCAACTTGGTACAACCGAGTCTCCTAAAATTATTTATATTAATAAATACCTAATTAAAATTATTTATAGAGGTTAACTCATAACTTGGCCTGGTTTTCCTAGTTGGGACACACTTATGTCTTGGTATTCCTTAGCATGGCTAATACACTAGTCAAAGCACGCGATTGGACTATCCGCGTCATGATTCTTGGTCATCTTGTACTCCAAATTTAATCGTGACTAAAGGCATGTACCGTAATAATTAACTTATTAATTATTTATAAAAATTCTAAAAATCACCCTTTTAATCAACTATATAATAATAATAAAAAAAGTATTTCAAAAAAATCTCTGGGAAGGGGAGCTACAAATCTACCCACCTTAAAAATAAATTCGTCATCAAATTTAAGGACTACTAGGATATGCCGACTTGGTAGATTGGTGAAAGGTAGTGGAAATTTATGATAAAAGAACTTGATCGAATAAAATAAATAAAACAGAAGAAAATATTTGAAACACTAAAAGCCTTAAAATGCACTCAACTTTAACTTTGAAACAAGTTTGTTAAGAAAAATAGTCATAAACAAAGTATCGACGAAATCTGCCTTCCGCCACGACAATAAAATATGTGACTAAATAAATGAATAAAAAAAATTCTGAAACACCGGAAAAGAGAATCTAGGGATTTGACCCAATCATGCCCCAAATTATTCATAAAATATTATCTAAAATAATACTTATTACTTTAAATAATCCTAGTAATAAATCAATTGTCAAAATATTGTTAAGAATAATTCAGATACTTATAGCTGTATATTTTTCACAAATACAATATCTTCTAAAATAATATAGTAGTAATTTGAATTTAATATAACTCTTGATAAAATAGTAATTCCAATAATCCTAGAATAAAATATCTTCTAAAGTTATGCAAATCTCTCCTCACTTTTTTTTCCAAAATATATAAAACATAAATATAATAAAAATTATTTCCCGGTTTGGAAAAATAATTAAACTAAAATAAACTAAATGGAGAATGTAAGAAAACTAAAAATGGGTTTACGACCTACCCACCTTAGAATGATTCGTCCTCGAGTTTAAGGACTAGGATGATCAAATCTTCCTAAGATTTAAATAAATATTGGATTTAACAAATCAAAATCAATCCATAATAATTTAAAAAATAATTCAAGGTTTTATTAAAATATTAAAATTGTATTTGATCGAATCTAAATATAATAGAATATTAATTTAAATGAATAATATATTTATCAAATGACTTGGAAAATATTGTGTATATTATCTAAACAGTACATATCTTTGTTAGTCCAAGACTGAATCAAACTAATTATAATATAACAAAATGAATTTAATTTATAATTAATATTAGAAAATAATTTAAACGATGTTTTATAAATTCTAAATCCAAAAAAGTTTGAAAAAAATTCTGTTGTCATCAAAATATATTCGAGAGTGGTTACAAATAAAATCTATTTTCTAACTAAAATTTATTAAAATAAACAAAATAAAATTTTTGAAAGGAGGGATGTGGGTTTACAATTCTACCCACCTTAAGATATTTCGTCTTCAAAATTTCAAAGAGCACGATTAGGCACGACTATGAAGAATAATTAAGAAATCAAATTTTTAATTGATATAAATAAAACAACGAATGGTATAATCAAGGGAGTGATATGATTCATGATCTAATTAGTCACGGGTAAAAAAATAATAGGCAAAAGGAGAGTGTGATTTGGTACGACCAATATTCGGTCAAATGGTCTGGTTGACAAGCAAATATTTTTAAGAACGATCAAGAGTGAAATGGTTGGGCACGACCAATTTATGGTCAGCATGGTTGAGTCATTTCCAGCTTTTTAAGGAATGACCAAAGTTCTCGGTGAAATCTAAACAGGATTTTAGTCGTATTTAAGATGCAGTCACGATCAAGGCTAATCGTGCAAGTCATCCAAGTAGGGTGAAAATAGGATGTTGGTACGAGCATGATCATGATCAAAATAGTCATGACCATAGTTAGAATGAAAGTATAACCTTAGCTATGATTTAGTTGAAATTATAGACATGGTTATAATTTTGTCTTGATAAAAATGGTTTAAGATCGATCAAAATTGAAATCATCTTGGTACGAACAACTCGTTAAACAAAATTATTTAGGCACGATCATGAAACTGAATTCTAGGATGATAGGTGGATTGGCCCGATCGAAATAGAATCGAATAGTTTGGTTGTGATCAAAAGGTATTTAAGGATGATCCAAATCGAAATCGTTCTAACACGATCGATTGTGTAGGCATGTTTATAGAATCAAACCTAGGAAAGGATACAAACTGACTCGATCGAAATATAATAAAAGAAGTCTAGTCATGATCAAAATTGTTCAAGGATGATCAAATCCAAAATCGTTTTGGTATGCGTAAGATATTTATCCACAATTATTTAGGCACGAGTTTAGAATCAAAATCTAGATAAGTTTAGGAATCCAGTCGATATTACATTAAAAGATGACAATCTGAAAAATAGGAGGATAAGAAAGGAAGGGAGAGTTACTGGTTTATCGAGAAGATTTTGACTAGGAATAAGCACAATCAATTTGAAAACTTAATAGTTATATGCCATTAAGACGTAGTCTCTATGGTATTCGAGACTCGTAAACATAACCGAAGTCATTTTACCGAAAATTTATGCCTCGCCAATGTACATCTAGCTACATAAACCCTTGGTTCCACAACTCAAGCTATGTTGCGGTAATGAATACCCTATCCACTCTATCTAACCTTGACATAACAACTCAAGGATGAAATAAGACGACCAAGACATAATTTTAATAATGTTCGATCACCTATGCTTACTTGAAATTATTTCAACTTAGGGGTCATGTCACGCCAGTTCGCTGTCGGCTGCAGTGAACCTGCAGTCTCGATAATTCAAATAAGTGACGACAGTGCGCTGCTGTCTTGTCATCGCAAGTCATCAAAATTATTTCAACTATATCCCCAAGAATATCAAAGGAGTTTAAAACATCATACAAGTTGTTAAAGATAGAAAAAGTGTACGTATCTGTTCTTCAAGTATAAGATCAGCTTCTTGAAAAGAAAAAAAACAATTGATTAGGAAGGATAATGATCGAAGTCAAAATTAGTAAAAATCTTATAATCCTCATTTCACGAACATTCAATATTCAATGAATGAGAGAAAAATTTCGAATCCAAAAACTTAACTCGAGATTAATAGATAATTGAGTGAGAAGTTATTTTAAAAATAATAATTCCTTAGGTCCAAGAAAAAGAATATAAGTGATACGAACTTATGATATGGCGATGTTTAGAAAAGACATAAGATAAAGTTGTACAAATGATCATGATTAGGGAGAAAATGACCGAAGGCAAAAGAAATATAAACTTAAATTTATATTTCTCTAATATTCAAGATCGAAGGAAAAATATGTGAAAAGCACTATGTCTACCTATTATGAATATATTTATACACAAGTATATATGTATCGCCTAAGCAAATCCCAAAAATTCCAAAATATTATTCTAAGAGAAGGTTATTCTATTTCCAAGTAAAATATAAATTTAAATAGCAATAGTACATATACTATATTCAATATATAATTTATAGAAATTATTCACAATACTAGAAATGAACTACCAATATATATACACATCTATATATCTACATGGACGACGTTGGTCGCTCTACATGACCACTAGGACTTAGGTTGGATTCGGGCTAGTTTGGAACAACCAGGTCTTCTAAAAGCCAATAATCATAATAATAAGTAATTAAATTATTCCTAGGGTTATGTCACGATTTGGCCTAATTTTCTTAGTTAGTGCACACCTATGACTCGGCCTCCTCTACCATGGCTAGAACACTAGTCAAAGCACTCGACCACACTCTTAGTGCCAAAATTCTTGGTTATCTTACACACCGAAACTTAACCGTGACTAAGGCCGTCTATACTAGATATTTATAAAATTCTAAAATCACATTTTAATTCAAACAAATAAATAAGAGGATATTTTTTAAACTTTCGGGGAGATGTTACGAATCTACCCTCCTGAGAATTATCGTCGAATCAAAATGCGAAAGTGTATCCTTCTATGAAAGTCATCTAGTGAGACCTATGTAGCAACCTTAACTACCCAAATGTCAATTTAAATTAGGGACTCCTAGTCCTAACCATTCTCTTAAAATTGATTTACTCCTAGTTGTGAATGAGCATTTCCTAGTCGCAAGCTCGTAGTAGTACGACTAATATGATACTACCACGAGTTTGCACAATTTGCAAAAATAGACCTGCATGGGCCACCACAAAAACTTGTCATGCCCTGCACCCGTTTTTCGGATACGAGACGTGTCCAAGCCAGCCTACGCCGCAGAGTCGACGGTAGAATGCTGTCACGACCAAGATGCTTAAAATCACAAAATATACATTTATTGCTCATTCACATTATTAAATCAAGTTTACAAATTACAAGAATCAATAAATGACGAAATCCTTAAATCTGTAATAATACCGAGATACATGATAAGTGGATAAACATGGAATCATAGTAGAAATCATGTGAGTAAAAGCAGGAATACATGGTACATAAGATATGCAAAGACAAGGAACTGTAATATAGCAAGACTATATCTAACAAGTGATTTGAAATACACTTTCGATATGTAAACGGCTAAGGGATAAATTCGGCACCCCGTACGTTAGTTGTGCGACTGCTATTAGGCAAGAATAGACATTTTGGGACATTTTTGAGTATGTTTACATGTCTACTAATATACTTCTCCGCCCGGCAAGTACCCATGAATTCAAACAGGTCACGAACACAAAAATATATTGGTCACGAACAACATGCAAGAATCCATAACTACTATCTTGTGTGACAAGCGTGTCAAGAATCAATGTATTATCAATGTAAAATATTATTAAATACAGGAAGTATAGAGATAATCAAATACGAAAACTATCAGAGATGTACTTGCCTGAGATACTGTGCTGGTAAAATCGATAATACTATACCACTCAGTGAGCCACAATAGTCAACACATGCAGAAGTCACCGGATGCTAAAATAAACATTACTAATATTTTTAGAATAGTCAAATTAGCTATAATTGCCTATCCTTAAGTTCAATTCTAGACACAACGGCAAAACGGCAATTTTGGGCCAAAACGGTGTCCACCGTTGGACCCGTTTTGCACCGAAAAGCATGCCAAAGTCTATGGTCTCTAAAGTCGTCAAACTATATGTCTACAGGTCCAGTTTTTTGATACAAACCCAATCGTATGTCCAAAGTTAGATTCTGGCGTACCGTGCATAAAATCGTCCGTTGAGTCGGATCGTGGGACCCACAAAACGGCGATCCGGTCAACTGTCTCAGAATTGGACCAAACTTACCATACAAGACCAAAAAAATGATACAATTCTGTTAGCATAAGTTTCGTCTCAATCTGACGAACGTGCACAAAGTAATTAGAGTTTGTGCAAAGTGGTCGATACGGTAATTTTTGACGGATACGCATCAAATTCGTCGCGCACACGCAACCAATTTGAATTCCGTCAAAGCCCACATGGCCGCGAAGCCATTACGCACCTTTCGATGCTTTCGATTTGTGACCACGTCTCCCGGATTGGCAGGACGCTTGTGGTATCGAAAGTTTTTCTTGAATTTTCGAAACACATTTCATAGATTTTTCTTCAACTTCAAATCGATTTAACTTGATATAAAATAGACGAAATCAGAATCTAAAAGAACTGTTTAGAAGCCTTATAGGTTGTTGTTAAACGATTCAAACACTTTACTAGAATAATCGATGGACCGGCGAATAATTGTCTTCCAAAGTAGGGTCGGGGAATAGCGTTCTGTTTCGTTTCGAAACAGTTTTCGTTAAGTTTTGAGTTGATTTATTGTGCAACCTAGAGCCTATAAATTCAAAGTAATTGAAAGGATTGGGAGCCGTTTAGGTTGTGCACTTACCCGAGTAGGTTCGTAAAATGAATAATCATGCGCCAAACAATCGTGACGCGAAGTTCTGGTCGATGGGCTGCCAATACTGCTGCTGTGCTGCGGCTGTTCTGTCCGCGCACGACCGTTTGCTGTCGACCGGCAGTGGCTGCGGCGCCGCACAGCCGCCAGGGTGGCACACCGAGCCTGGGGTCGGGGCTGGGAAGTTAGGGTTTTGTTTTTTCCTTTTTCTTTGATACATACTATACTGAGGGTCGGGTTCCAATGGGGGAGTTCGTACAGGGGTGGGTTTCCCTTCTGTTCGGGTGGGCACGGGTTGCACTGTGCGGTCTTGGGGTTTCTTGGGCTGGGACCTTGGTTTGGGATTGCTCTTCTTTTCCTCTTCGTCTTTTATTCATTATATATTTATATAGATACATTATATATGTACAACTATTTATACATTATATATATATATATATATATATATATATATATATATATATATATATATATATATATATATATATTTTATATATATATATATATATATATATATATATATATATATATATATATATATAAAGAAACTACGAAACGAGCAAATATACATATACACCCTTTTAGTTACATATAAGAAGTATTTATGAAATTTATATAATTAAAATATGTTAATATTCTCATAGGGCCTAATACTTGTATACTGCAAATATAGGTACATATATATTTACAAATATATATATAACCTAACAATTCTCAAAATCTCAAAGACATATCTGGGGCATGTTACCATATACTCAGGAACCAATTATCAATCTCTATATAAATACACATATACTATATACAATACCCATTTATATAAAATTTCTTATTTATTTATTAAAATAGATACACTGACTAAATCTCACTTATAATATATGGACCTCTGTGGATGTTCTACATGCCTGTGGATGTTCTACATGCCTACATAGGCTGGGGCTTGGTTTGGGTTATATATATATATATATATATATATATATATATATATATATATATATATATATATATATATATATATATATATATATATATATATATATATATGTATATATTATATTTATATAAAAAGAAACTACCAAACGAGCAAATATACATATACACCCTTTTAGTTACATATAAGAAATATTTATGAAATTTATATAATTAAAATAGGTTAATATTCTCATAGTGCCTAATACTTGTATACTGCAAATATAGGTACATATATATTTACAAATATATATATAACCTAACAATTCTTAAAATCTCAAAGACATATCTGGGGCAAGTTACCATATACTCAGGAACCAATTATCAATCTCTATATAAATACACATATACTATATACAATACCCATTTATATAAAATTTCTTATTTATTTATTAAAATAGATACACTGACTAAATCTCACTTATAATATATGGACCTCTGTGGATGTTCTACATGCCTGTGGATGTTCTACATGCCTACATAGGCTGGGGCTTGGTTTGGGTTATATATATATATATATATATATATATATATATATATATATATATATATATGCATATATTATATTTATATAAAAAGAAACTACCAAATGAGCAAACATACATATACACCCTTTTAGTTACATATAAGAAATAATTATGAAATTTATATAATTAAAATATGTTAATATTCTCATAGTACCTAATACTTGTATACTGCAAATATAGGTACATATATATTTACAAATATATATATAACCTAACAATTCTCAAAATCTCAAAGACATATCTGGGGCATGTTACCATATACTCAGGAACCAATTATCAATCTCTATATAAATACACATATACTATATACAATACCAATTTATATAAAATTTCTTATTTATTTATTAAAATAGATACACTGACTAAATCTCACTTATAATATATGGACCTCTGTGGATGTTCTACATGCCTGTGGATGTTCTACATGCCTACATAGGCTGGGGCTTGGTTTGGGTTCAGTCTGGGCCAACTTAGTACAACCAGGTCTCCTAAAATTATTTATATTAATAAATAACTAATTAAAATTATTTACATAGGTTAACTCGTAACTTGGCCTGGTTTTTCTAGTTGGGACACACTTATGGCTGGATCTTTCTTAGCATGGCTAATACACTAGTCAAAGCACGCGACTGGACTATCCGTGCCATGATTCTTGGTCATCTTGTACTCCAAATTTAATCATGACTAAAGGCATCTACCGTAATAATTAAATTATTAATTATTTATAAAAATTCTAAAAATCACCCTTTTAATCAACTATATAATATAAAAAAGTATTTCAAAAAATTTTCTGGGAAGGGCGCTACAAGTGTTAAAAGTTGTGTGAGGTACATGATTGGTAGGTTTCGGTTTTTTAGTATAGAAAAATGCATGCCTATTAGTCTTCTTAGGCAGTGGTTTGGTATAGTTTGGTCTGATAGTGTTTGGTTTGGGTACGTTTCGATGATTCGATAATTGACACATGTTAGAATAGGAAGCATCAACTTCAAGCCATTTTTCTAAACTAATTTTCAACTTTGTGGAGGTGTCATATAATCTAGTATAGTCAGATGTAAGTGTTTGCATTCTGAATTGTGCACAATGGAGACTCTTTCTCTCCTTAGATAGGTCTTACTTTAGCTGGATGATAGTTTGGTCTTTTTCTTCGGATAACTTGGTAGTCTCGTGTAACAACAGCTTAATAGAAGAAAGCTCACCAGAATCACTAGAAGAAACATTATTTCTAACATTAGCTAGTTGGTCGGTAAGTCTTCCTATCTCACCTTCGTACTCTTTAAGTACATTCTTAGAGGTTTCATATTTACTATACAGTTTCCTGTAGTCATTTAACAGGTCACTAAAAGCCTCTCCTAGTTGCTCAAAGTTGAAATCATCATAAGGATCAAACAGAGGATTAGTGGTTACCTGATCGCAAGCCATCAAGCATACATTTGCAGCAGCATCCGATTATTCATCTTTTGAGTCGCTGGCTTCACTCTCATGGCATATGCTTGTATTGGCGTACTTCCTTGATGTAGATTACTTCAGGTAGCCTTTGTCATATTTGCTGCTGTTTCTGGTTAATGATGATGTTGTTAGACAATCTTTCCTCATATGTCCTTTCTTCTTACATCCGTAGCAAATATGATCTTTCTCGTTGTTGTTGTTGTCTCTATCTTTTGTTCTTCTGTTAAATCTCATGAACTTCTTGAATTTTTTTTACTAGAAGAGCTTGATCTCCAGAGTCAGATTAATTGTCGTTGGAATCATCTTCGAAAGTTCTTCTATGTTGAGCTTTGAAAGCGATCGACTTCTTTGACTTCTCCTTTGGTGTAGCATCTTCAAAGTCTTGAAGTTTCAACTCATGAGTGAGTAGCTTATCCATGAGTATTTCTAGAGACAATATTGAGAGGTCGTTTCCTTCAATGATTATTGTAGACTTTGGAATCCACTTCATCGTGAGAGCTCGTAGAAGTTTGTGAATCTTCTCATGGTTACTGTATTCCTTGCCTAATAAAGATAAATGATTTACAATATCTAGGAATCTCGTAAACATCTAAGTGATAGATTCATTTGGCTTCATCTTGAACGCCTCGTACTCTTGAGTAAGTCTGCTGATCTTTGACTCCTTGACTTACTGTTAAACTCAGTTTTGTCTAAAGCACAAAATAAAGCGTTAATAGCACGTACGTCAAGACTGGCCTTTTTTTGTCATCCTCAGTATATTTATCATGGGGTTTATCAACTAAAACTCTCTCAACAGTAATACGAGGAGGCTTTTTGTAGCCGTTAATAACTATAGGCCATAAGTCAAAATCAAGATATTTTAAGAAGGAACTCATTCGTGTATTCCAATAAGTGTAGTTTGTGCCGTTAAACAGTGGAGGTCTATTTGTGGCTTGGCCTTCACTTATGAATTTTACAGTTGCCATGTGTTATACTGTGATCTATATAAAAATTAAGAATAATTGAATATTACTGTAATTTTACCTTGCTTTACCTGTATAACCTGCTCTGATACTAATTGCAGGAACGGAGTCGTAAAGCAGAATACTCTAGAGGTGGTGAATAGAGTAGGCAGCAAAATATTGCTAATTAAAAACTTGTTAGCAGTAAGATCACAGAATAAATCAATAATCATAAAATAATAACTGTAAAAGAAATGATATCAGAAGGCAAACACAAACACAGTGATGTATACTGGTTTTCCACTTGTGAGGACTAGTCCAGTCGGAAGAATTCTAGCTTCCAGTTGAATCCACTATTGGAAAATCTTGCAAGTTTTCATACGAAGTCCTTGCAACTTCTACGGACGCGAGCTTTGATACGAAGAACTCGACCAACTTCAATTTTGAAGAGTCTTTCTTCAATCAAGCCTCCGACTATAATTACTCTGAAATATTCTAGACCGCACCGTACCGGCAAATTGACTAGAGAATTGTAACTGGCTTAGAATTTGAAAATGAAAGCTTTTTAAAACTCTTTGGAATAGAAACATAAGCATAGAAGGAAAGAGATTATAGTGAATGAGTGATTGAAATGATCAGAATTCTTCTCTATTTATAGTTTTTTTCAAAGGCAGAACTCTGGCAGAATTCAGACAGAACTCTATGAGAAAATCTCGTAAAATTCGTAACTGAAGGGAGACCAAATTTTCAAACGTTCACAAATCAAACTCTCACTAACCGAACTCTGGCCGAACTATGACCGAACTTGGGCCGAGTTCTGTCAGGGTTGGTCACGGTTTTTCAAAAATAATTTTTGGGCTTTTTAAAATCCTTCAGAAGCTTTTGTAAATAAGAAATATTTTTCAAAACATAGGTCATTTTTTAATACGATTTTGGATAGCGTATTTGCCAGTACTACTCGGTATACAACGTATTTCTAGACTCAATAAAAGTAAAAATTATATTACATAAAGAAATACAAACGCGAGTGGCAAACACAGCTTCGGTCTTGAATTGAGTAGATATCCGATCTTGATCAGTGTCCAAGTGTCCAAAACATCTTGAGTAATCATCTGAGTAGCTCTGTATATCGAGACAGAGTTAGATCAATTATTATAATCAGGTTTGACCATGACCAATAGGCCAACAGGTTCAACTTGGAGATTTCAAATGCAGGTAATAGAGAGGGACACAGGGGACAGATTCATCATGTTCATATCTGAACATGAAAGCGTTTTCCATAAATAAATTTACTTTATTTATTGTGTTTCTGGGAAAATTACAACTGTGGGAATCTGATCTAGAAGACGATCACTTTATCCCTTGGACTATGCGAAGAAGAAAAGCTCTCAAAATTTTGACAGTAGATAACTATGTATCTGTACAATAAATGAGAAAAAGAACTCTATTTATAGAGTCAAAAATAAAACTGAAAAGATAACTGTCTTCACAGCCTGTGCTTAGTTGAAAATCATGCAGGATTTAACATACGTAAGGTTGTGAGAAGTTACAGGACGTGGCCTGTAACTGTTGGACACATGGCGATCATGCATGAGTCGTGTGCAAGTTACAGGACACGCAGGCAAGAGATCAGTGGCATGGCTGCCACGTACTCCAATTTGATGAAATCTACGCAGACTTTGTTGAAGACGAAATCCACGCAGACTCGGAGTAGAAAGCTTCAAAATCCACGCAAACTTGGGGCAGGAAGCTTCAGGATCCACGCAGACTCGAGGCAAAAAGCTTCAAAATCCACGCAGACTTGAGGAAGAAAACTTCAGAATCCATGCAAACTTGAGATGAAGATCTCACAATACACGCAGACTTGAGATAAGACTGCCAGTTGTCTCAATTTGGCGTGCCTCGACTGACGCAAAATCTCTGACAGTGATTGCTTTGTCAGTCGCATTAAATGACAAGAAACTCTTTTGGTACGCCAACTTGACGAAGGCTGAGTCTTGCTGAAAAAGATTTCGAAAGTCACGCAATAGTCGACTGTGATCTCTCGAGTTTCGTGCATACGTGGCATACGAAGAGACATTCTTCGACTGTCGTGATGTCAGTCATAATGACTCTCTGACAAATGATGAGCTGTCTCTTCAGCGTGATTTGTAAATATTGTCCTGATCAACTGAGCGTGACTTTTGACTCTGTCCTGATCAACTCAGCGTGACTGTCATTTTTAAGGCCTACAAAACCCCCTTCAAAGTTTTCGAAAAAATGATAAATTATTTCAAAATACTTTGAAATCGAGATATTAAAATGAAATTAGTCACGCTGAGATGACTTAAAATTTTTGGAAGTCGAAAAGACTTCGAAGTTCTTTGAAAACATCCAAATGAACTTATTAAATGTCATGATGACTCTTCATTTTTCGAGACTGATTGCATCCAATTTATGGTGGAATATGAACCGCCGACGAGCTCTGTTATATAAACAGGGAGATGATTCATTTTTAATCTTCATCTTACGTCAACATGACACCAAAGGAAGAAGCTGAAGAAGAAGCACGCAAGTTAGGTTTTTGTTCCCATGGCGACCCTACTTTTGGGGGTACAGAACCGGAGCCTTTTGTCTTCGAGTTCAAAGATGACCCTACTCAACTAGCCAAGAATTTCTTGAGTTATTTTAGCTTGGATGGCTCGTCTTCTTCTGATGGACACAGCCTTGCAGAACAGCGTGAAATATTGAATGCTCTGTTACACCGTATGGGGGTCAAGAGCGTAGAAGAACTGGGCACTAAGCTCAGCCGCTCTGCAAAATAGAGCGTGTCTTTTATGCTTCTTTTGAAAATGTTGCACTTCTTCTTTTGTCTTTTGTAAGGCCATCAGTGCCTGTCTTGAAGAATGTAGTACAACTTTTGTGTTTGAACAGCGTACATTAATGAAGAATATTAAATGGCACTCTTTGACTGTTTCTAATGTTGTGCTGTCTTCTAAAGCACACGTGACACTCATTCCATAATTTATGAGCGCTATTTACTCGGATCTTTTCCAAGAATAGACTTGTACTTTGTCCTTTAAATAGATAGATGAGTTTCATAGATACTCGTCTCCCATTCTTCTTCTTCTTCTCTGAGAATGAAATTTTTGGGAGATTTCATTCTCAAACAGGAAAGCAATGCTTTCTAATGTTCGATTTCTGCGCACTGTATCAAATATGGGTTTGCCAATCCTTAGCACCAAACTTGATGGTAAGTCTGCGTACCATTTTTGTTACTGTTGAAGATAGGATTTTATGTTTCTAACTGAAAAATGCACGCTTGACTAGCCAGTGCGTGCCAAATGTCATTTCTGTCGATTTAATCTCTTCTTCCTTGATGCTTTCTGCAGGAATTCGACTAAAACTTTTCTTCAGAACTGGCATTGGTGATGTGGATGCTGTGGAGAATATCCTGCTGACACCTACATCAGGGAGCTCATACGCTTTTGACGCGTACATCAGACAACTCTGAACTCTTCGTAAGATAGAAGGGTCTTCCTCAGATGGTAGGAAGAGCCTTTATACACGAGAGTTGGATGGTGGAGTCAACTCTACCCAGAGAAATCGGGTAGTAGAGTTCCTTTCAAGGCAGAACCAGGAATTGTATCCCAATGTGGAATACATTCCTATCTCCCTTGAAAGGTTACCCCCAATCCACCAGTTGTATTGGCAGCACCACGACTTCGGGCTGCCATACTCTGTGGTTCTCCTCTCGTCTGAGAGAGAAGACCAGAGTTTAATTCCTGCTGATCTGGTCGTGACTGGGACCCAGACAGTCAGGAACTGCCACCAATAACGAACCTGACGGAGAAGGTCCGACGGAGAAGATCCAAGGAAGAAGATAGATCTCTATTAGGTTATTGTTGTGGCGTAGAATGAAAATCCAAAATTTGTAATAGATTTCCATTATGATTTGTAAGAAAGTCTAAGAAAATGTAATAGACTTTTTATGATAATATGAGAGTGGAAATAATAATTCTTCTATGCACAATGATTTATATTTGAATGAATTATGGACATGATAGATAATGAAATCTTCTTTTCTGATTTAGAGTACGTAATATTATCAGAGGTAGTATGGACATGATAATATGTAGGAACTCAAAAGAAAATAGATTGATTTCTATACAGAGGTCAAAAATGACAAGTGACAAATGAGCAAGTAGATTCGGCATAGAAGAGTATGAACGGACGAATCGTCAGATGAACGAATGAACCGTCGGATGAAAGTAATAAATGAACGGATGAACCGTCAAGCATTAATGAACGTGTGAATCGTCGGATGAATGTGACGCTTCATTATTTGAGGAGCTTCTGCCTATAAATATAGCAGAAATCTGACAAGAACGAACACTCCTTCTTTCAAACATAAAAATGTCGTCTGAAGAAGCATCCGAGAAGGCTGAAATTGCCATGAAGGTTCAGAAAGGCACTGAAGAACACCCTGTAGATCCAGTTCAATCGAAGAAGGCGGAAGCAGGCGAAGGTTCGTCTGCACCCAAGCCACCAAGGGACATTCTGGATTTCCTGCTCGAACCAGGAAGGACTGAAGAAGAAGAAGCCATGAGGATGGCCGCTTGTAAGTTCCTCGTAGGTTCCAGCAAGGAGATCCTCGGCTCTTTTGCTGATCACGTCTTCGAGAAGGACGACAGTGGACCACGTCCAAATGTAGAAAAGGATGATAATGATCTTCCTTAATATCATGTACCATCATTCATGATTAAAATAAAATAAAAATTTTATTTCTAAACATGAATTTGTCTGATGATCACAAGCATTTACATTTATACATGGTACTTTTTAAGGAATTTGCCATTAATAGGCATCAAAACTTTTCGACCATCCAATTCTGAGAGTTGATAAGCTCTATTTGAGAAAACTCTGCTCACAATATAGGGTCCTTCCCACTTTGCGTCAAATTTGCCTTTGCTCATATGAGTCATAGTCATAGGACGTCTGACTGTTAGAACAAGTTCTTCTTTCTGATACGATCGAACTCTGACTTTCTTATTGAAATCTCTTGAGATTCTAGCTTGATAGAATTCAATATTCTGTTGAGCAGATAATCGCTTTTCATCCAGAGCTTCTAATTCCTGAAGTCGAAGACGATCATTATTTTCGACAGTGAGTTCATTAGCGATTGCTATCCTTAAAGAAGAAATTTGAATCTCTAATGGAAGAACAGCTTCGAAACCATACACCAGAAAAAAGGGTGTACATTTAGTAGCATTACGAACTGTAGTGCGATAAGCCCACAAACATTCACCGAGCTTCTCACTCCAATTACGTTTGTTAGTAGAGACAAACTTCTTTAGGAGTTTGATGATAGTTTTATTGAAAGCTTCTGCTAATCCGTTAGCTGCCGGATTATACGCGGTAGAAGCCACATTATTGATCCGGTGATCATCACAGAATCGAGTAAACTTCTGACTGACAAACTGTGGTCCGTTATCATGAATAATGCGTCAAGGAACACCAAATCTGTAGATGACATGATGCTTAATAAAGCTGATGACATTGGACGTCTTAACTTCAGATAAAGGAATGGCTTCGGCCCATTTGGAGAAGTAATCAGTTATTGCAAGAATAAACCGATGACCCTTGGATGACGGCGGATTAATCGGGCCGATAATGTCCATGCCCCAAGCTTCGAAGGGCCATGGCGCTGCCGTTGGATGTAGAAACTCCGAGGGTTGATGAATAAAATCTGCATAGATTTGACAAGCTTTGCACTTCTTTGCATATTCGATGGCGTCTGATACCATAGTGGGCCAATAATAACCCATACGTCGAATACGGTCTTAAAGTTTTGGTCCAGGCTGATGTGTTCCACAAATTCCATCATGTGCTTCGCGAATAATTTGTTGAGCCTCGTTACCGGCAACGCATCGAAGAAGTAAACTATCATAAGCTCGACGATATAAGGTCTTTGTTGTATGATTGTAATAGAATCTGAGTGATCGTCGTCTGATAGATGCTGCCTCACTCGGATCATCCGGAAGAATATCATATAATACGAAATCTAAGAAAGGAAGCCTCCAATCTTTATCCATATTTTGATTCTCGGCCGAGTTACTGAAGATAAATTCCATGCTGGAATCAGATGAAGATGACAAAGATTTACGACTAAATCCAAATCCTCTTGTTGTATTGACGTCATGAGATGTTGATTCTTCAATGTCAATTGGAAGCCCTAGAGTTAGGTTATTTTCCAGATGAAATAATTCTCGATTGCGAACAATAATCATTTGTTGCCGTCTAATCGGAATAGCTAACACCGCCGCAAGATTAGCTAGAGTCTCAGCTTCCGTGTTACATGCTCGCCTAACATGTTCAATGAAGAATTCTTCAAACGAAGAAGCCATATATATAGCTGATCTATGATAAGAAAACAGATCTTGATGGCGAACTTCATAAGTCCTCCTTATCTGATTGACAATGAGTTTAGAGTCTCCGTACGCCTCCAAATGTTGAATATTCAGATGCTTAGCGAGTTGAAGACCAATAAGCAATGCATTGTATTCAGCTACGTTGTTTGAACACGGCTGGTCAAGAGAATAAGCTCTTTGGATAGCAAGACCTTCTGGCGATACAAGAACGATTCCAACTCCAGCGACAATATCACCATTAGGACCTATCTTTGAAGCTCCATCAAAGAATAGACGCCAAATAGGATCTTCTTCAGCAATTTGGTTTGAATCTAAGACCTCATCTGGAATTTCGTCATAGAGTTTTGAATTTTTTGGAATTGAATGAGCAGCCAGAAAATTGGCTAAAGCTTGTCCTTTGACTGATTTCTAAGGAATATAATGCATGTCATACTGAGCTAGTAGGATTCCCCAGTTAGCTAATCGAGAATTCAAAACACTGGATTTCTTCATCATAATCCGTATAGGATTGATCCTGGAGATGACATAAATAGTCTGGCCAATGATATAATGTCGTGTCTTCTGAACAGCGAACATCAAGACTAGACATTCTTTTTCGACCGGTGAATATCGAGGTTCAGCTCCGGTCATAGTACGACTGAGATAGTAGATGGCTTGTTCATGGCCATTTTGATTCTTTTGAGCAAGTAATGCACCCAATGAATGACTCATTGCTCGAGTATATAGGAGAAATGGAATTCCTGAAACGGGAGGTACCAATACTGGAGGGCTCATCAGATATTGTTTTATATCATCGAATGCTTTCTGACATTCATCATTCCAGACAAAAGAGACACCTTTTTTCATAAGTTTGTTGAATGGTCTGTAGCGTCCTGACAAATTAGAGATGAATCTCCTGATATAAGCGATCCTTCCTTGAAATCCTCGTAGCTCTTTTAAGGTGCGTGGAGGATGCATCTCTTGGATGGCTTTGATCTTCTCGGGATCCACGTGTATACCTTTAGAGGTAATGACGAAGCCGAGAAATTTACCACTAGAGACGCCTAAGAAGGACTTAGTAGGGTTCATCTTTAATTGATGCTTACGCATTAGATCAAAAATAGTCTTCAAATCTTGGATATGATCCTCCTTTTGTCGACTTTTGACTGCAATATCATCAACGTAGCATTCGACTATTTTTCGCAGATGTTCACGGAATATAGTGCTCATAGCTCGTTGATAAGTTGCTCCTGCATTCTTGAGACCGAATGGCATAACTGTATAACAATATGTACCAATCGGCGTTCTGAAAGAAGTGTGCTTCTCGTCGTCTGGAAACATTTTAATCTGATTGTATCCAGAATACCCGTCCATGAATGACATCTGTTCAAATCCATAGGTATTATCGATCATGACATCAGTGATTGGTAGAGGGAATTCGTCCTTAGGGCATGCCGTATTGAGATCGCGGAAGTCTATGCATACTCTGATCTTGCCAGTCTTTTTAAGGACAGGAACTATGTTAGCCACCCAATCGGGATGTTGTTCCTCTCTAATAAACCCGGAGGCCATGAGTTTATTAACTTCAGCTTCAATTGCATCCATAATGTCTGGACGAAATCGTCGCTGTTGTTGTTTGACCGGTTTAGCATTCGGCAAGATATTGAGCTTGTGAGTTGCGATTTGTGGATCAAGCCCTAGCATATCTTCATAACTCCAAGCGAAGACGTCGATGTAATCACGAATAAGTTTGATTATGTCTTGCTTATCAGTTTCTGAAAGACTTTCACTGATGAATATTAGTTTGGGGGATCCCTCTTCACCAACATCTATTTGAACAAGTTTATCTTCAGTCAGAGGTTCTTTTTGCTCGAAACGGAACTCCCATTGATTATCTAATCTTTGGGCCCATTATTCTGATTCAGGTGAGATTTCAAACTCTTCTTCGTCTTCATCACTTTCTTCAGAACGGTCAATGGAAACCATGTTGGAAGACAGAATGTCGCAGTAGAAATTACCACTACTCGTATCGGAATCCTAAGAAGTGGTACTAGAAGAATCAGATCTCTTATCTTCGTCAGATTCAGGATCTTCATGGATAGTATTGATAAAAGGAGTAGGAGCAATATAGCCCAATCCGCATTTCGTCCTCCCATATTTCAGAGGAGGAATACGAACAGGCATTTTTCTTCTTTTTCCACTATTGAGGCCAGTTCTAAAGTCATAGCCCATATTTTTGATGATGTCTTTAGATTGCTGACTATAGCGACGTAGTTGTAATCTTCCAGTATCATCGTTTTTGTCATCATCTTCTAAATCAGAAGGACTTTGGGGCCCTTTGTAAAAGAGTATTGGAATATCTCCTGGCTTTCTGCTGGAAACTAGAAAGTATGAAGATTGTACAGGTTCTAGAGATACATCTGTATGAACAGTCTGTACAACTCCTATGGTTATTGTGCTCAAGTCATCTAACAAATATAAATAACTATGAACATAATTACACACATCAGCATACTGCAAAGATGGAGACTTTTCATTAAATGTAAAAGCAGCAATATTTACATTGGAAGAAGGCTGAGCCTTAGAGATTTTAGCCAAGTCAATGACTAAAGGGGAAGAAGAATGAGAAGAAGCTTTGTTTCGATTAAGATCGATAATAAATGGCTCAGAAGAGGTGAGCTCCCTTGAAGCTTGAGATGGAAGAGTAATCCGCCCTCCAACTGGAATTAGCAGAGTATCCTGTGAAGATACAGGAACTGTAGTACGCCTACTAACAGGAATGATCATTGTATCTTGAGCAGACGACTGAGGCAACGGAGAGATCCGTCCACTCACTGGAATGATGAAAGAACCTTCTCCAGAGGGTTTAGGAGATTGTTGCTGAGTAGCTCGACCTTTAACAGGGATTATTAAAGTCTCACTTTGTGAATCCTCTTTCTCCATAGCTTGTATGACCCTTGTATACTCTTCTTTGTACATTCGGGAATCAATGAAATAAGCTTCAACCCCATGGAAGGGATTTATATCAGCAACTTCTTTTTGTACTCTTCCATTGCTATCAATGTACTTAAAACACTGATGAAGAGTAGAAGGCACCACATTATTTTTATGAAGAAAGGGCCTCCCAAGAAGAAGATTGTAGGATCCTACGATCTCAATCACATAGAAAGTGACTTTGGATCTGAAATCGCCTATCTGAAGCTTCAGATGAATCTTTTCCAAAGGCTCGCTTCAGCTTTGATTGAATCCCAAGATAGTAGTAACCGTCTTAGAGAGCTTGTGAAGAGGAATTTTTAGTTCATCCAACAGACTCTTTGGCATTATGCTTATAGCAGACCCTGGATCAATGAGGATACGATCTATCTTCATCGTATCGATATAACCAGTATAGTAGAGAGGCCGATCATGTCGATTATCCTCCAATAGTATGTCGTCTTGTGTAAAGGTGATATTTGGGATAATCTCTAATACACTGTTACAATGTAAGCAAGTGGCAGGTTCTGCATCTGGCTTCTTCAATTGTGCAAGACAAGAGTCTGCTTGAAGAAGTGCTTCACTTAACATCTCCCGAGTTTCTTTAGAAAGACGTAAAAGTTCAAAGAGGGACATTCTAGCTGGAGTATTAGCAAGTTGATCTAGAATGTCGAAGTTGTAAGGCTTCTGAAGCCCAAGAGGAGGGGACTTCTTGATTGGTTTATCAAACCGAGCCTGTTGTTTGCCTTTCTCCAGAACTGTGGATTTAGGAGGAATAGGTTCAACTGGTGTAGTTGAAGGAACAGGTGCAGTAGATGATTCTTCTTCAGGAGGAACATTAGGAGCATCTTTATCAGCTGGAGGAATATCAGGAGTATCCTCAGGATTCTTGGAATAATCCTTTAGATAAGGTTTTCCCGTTCGAGTAGCAAGTGATTCTTCCTTCTCTTTTAACTCTGTGTCAGAGGTAGATCCAACAGATGACATGACTTAATTTTTCCAGCCTTCTTGGACTTTCGAGAAGTAGTATTTTGAGGAAAAGAAGATTCAAAATCTGCCACTAGATCAGGATGAATCCACATGATTTCTCCAGTTTCCAAAGTGATTGGCACTAATCCTTCAGATTGTGGAAGAGGAATATTCACTATCTCAAGAGTTGCCTTGGGAATAGGAACGATCCCACTTTCAAGGAGTTGAGGAGGGAAATCTCCGAATTGCATAGAGACGATGTTGGAGGTGACGGTCTTCTCTTTTGGAGTAAGAGAAGTATTTGGGTGACCCAACATTCTGTGGTATGGACAATATTTGGGATGATCTGTCTTACCAGCTTCATCAGGTTTCTTGATTTCAGGTAATTGTATTTTATTACCTTTCAGCAGGCATTCAAAGATACCAAGGACATCGTCATCATCGAAAGAGTATTCTTCTTTGGGGCGAGGTGTTCTTGGTTGTTGAGTTGTAGAGGTAGGAGAAGTTTGAACAGTTGATGCATCTTTGCTCTGAAGATTAACTTCAAGAGTTTCTTTTCCTTTGCGAGCATTATTTTTATTGTTAGTACCTTGACCTGTTTCTTTGGGAGTCATCTGCACTCCTAAACCTTTGAAGATTTCAGCACTAATTTCTGCGGCCTTGGCACTGACTATAAAGGAAGGCCAATCTTGAAATTGAGTAGATCCTGTCCACATGCTGATGATTGGCAACAAGTTTGATTTGCATGTGTCGATGGTGACAGCATCTGGAGTTCCAAGAGGCATCTTTAGAGCTTCTCTTCGAAATCGTTCAATGAAATCCTCTGTAGTTTCATTATTTTTCTGCTTGATTCTAATAAGAGGAGACATAGTCATGTCATTGAGCCCTTCATAGAACCGTTCAAGAAACATCTGTTTGAAACCGGCAAATAAGGTAATGCACCCATCTGGGAGACTTCTATACCATTCATAAGCAGTTCTCTTGAGACATCCAATAAACACCCGAGTAAGGAGGGCGTCACTTGGTTGCAATTGATCAGTCATCACTTCAAAGTGATTAATAAACTGACTTGGAGAAGAGGTTCCATCATAGAATGAGATAGTAGGAGGCGTGTATTTAGGAGGATATGATACTTGCTTCCATTCTATCGGGTAAGGTTGTTTGATGCCTAACCTTTGTAAACCATCTTTCTGTTTGAATGCCTCGAATTGAGTTTTGAGATTCCTCAATTCTTCATTAACAACTCCAGAAGAGACTAGGATTTGGTTGAGCTGGTCCAGGAGTATTGGATTGTACTGCTGGAGGAACTTGTACTGGACTTATATCAGTGTCAGTTGGTATGGCATCTGATACAGTCTGTCGATTCTGCAACTGAGCTGTCATGAGTTCATACATCGACTTCATAGTATCAGCCATAGACTTCATTTGCTGTTCCAAAGAAGCAATTCTTTGGTCCTGAGGAGTCACCGAAGAGGAAGATTCATTGTTCAATTCAGTATTCCCATCCACCATATATGTAGTGACTGTACGAGGGATTATTGATGAATTAGTGGATGTTGTATGCTCTGAATCACTGCTTCGTGCATCAAAATCATTTAAAGGAGAACTACCCCTAGTAGGAAGATGTGGAAAATTAGATTCTCCTAGAAATTCAGAATCATCTTCAGAGATCAAATTAGATTCTCCCGAGAGGTCATGTTGACAGAAGCAAACAAAGGCTCAACTTCATCAGGCATAGGTTCACACTGAATCCGATTGAAGACAGATTGTCGTTTAGTTTGACATCTGTATTGCATTGTGACTCTCGGCTGGAAGTCACATTCATGATCAACATGGTCATGAGCCATTGATTGACATCTGCATTGAATTATGACTCTTGGCTGGAAGTCACACTCAGCATGTTCTTTTGACACAGAATTACTCCTTCTCTTCTGTTGAAGATATTCTCGTAAATCTGTTTGTGAAGATTGAGGTGTATATTTCCTATTCTTGGTTCTTGATGGCTCTTGATTATATAAAGAATGATTAATATGAGCCACATAGTTTCTAGCATACTCTGCATCTGGATCTTTTATCCTTGTTTCCAACTGATGTGGTTTCTTAACACCAGAAGTACTAAGTTTTGTTCTTAGATCAATTGGAGGTGACACATTAGTTTTGGAAACTTGGAGTTTTCCTTCCATTGATCTGGATATTTGCAGAGAAGGAAAAATAGAACCATCCCTTGGATTAGGAGTTGGTAACAAACCCTCTTTTATGGACAAATTCTGTGCCCAATTTGAAGAAGTCATAGAAGAAGACATTACATAATGTTTCTTCTTAGACTCATTCAAGGTTTGAGACATAGAATGTCCAGAAGGAAGAGTAGTCAAAAGACCATCTCCTTTTCTTTGACTAACAAAATTGTCAGTCAAAGCTGTTTCTGAAGTAAAAACTACAGGAGCAGAAGGAACAACTAAAGAATTATTCTTTTTCGAAGGGACTTTATGTGGAAGACCACCCCCAGTTCTAGTAGAACTTGGCAAAGAAGAAGAGATAGCTAAAGAGCTATTCTTCTTAGATGAAATACACGCTGAAACAGACTTGGTTAAAGAACCAGTACTGTTAGCGTAACTTTTAACTTTGGAAGTACAAACTGGAACAGACTTGGCTAAGGAACCAGTACTGTCAGCGTAACTTTTGATTTTGGAAATACACACTGGAACAGATTTGGCTAAGGAGCCAGTACTGTCAACGTGATTTTTGGTTTTAGAGAGACACGCTGGAACAGATTTGGCTAAGGAGCCAGTACTGTCAGCATGACTTTTAGAGTTGAATTTGCACGCTGGAACAGACTTGGCTAAGGAGCCAGTGCTGTCAGCATGACTTTTGAATGCTGTTATCTTCGAGCGCACAAGAGTGTGCGTGCTTGCAGTAGAGTTCTTGCCAGTGTTAGGAGTAGACACTGTGGCAGAGACTTCACCATTGACTACCAACTGATTCTTAGGGACATAGACAGAGTGTCCCTTCGACTTGGCAGTGCTGATGGAGGCTGAAGTAGACTTGCCACTCTTAGCCCGCTACATTTCTTCATAGGCGAGTTGATCAAATTGGATCGTCATCACCTTCTTCGTCGAGCCGATTGACGAAGTATCGCATTGAGTTGTTGCCATCTCAGAAGAGGAGATGGTTTTCCCCAGCAGAGTCGCCAATTTGTTTTCCATAAATAAATTCACTTTATTTATTGTGTATCTGGGAAAATTACAACTGTAGGAATCTGATCTAGAAGACGATCACTTTATCCCTTGGACTATGCGAAGAAGAAAAGCTCTCAAAATTTTGACAGTAGATAACTATGTATCTGTACAATGAATGAGAAAAAGAACTCTATTTATAGAGTCAAAAATAAAACTGAAAAGATAACTGTCTTCACAGCCTGAGCTTAGTTGAAAATCACGTAGGATTTAACATACGCAAGGTTGTGAGAAGTTACTGGACGTGGCCTGTAACTGTTGGACACATGGCGATCATGCATGAGTCATGTGCAAGTTACAGGACACGCAGGCGAGAGATCAGTGGCATGGCTGCCACATACTCCAATTTGATGAAATCCACGCAGACTTTGTTGAAGACGAAATCCACGCAGACTCGGAGTAGAAAGCTTCAAAATCCATGCAAACTTGGGGCAGGAAGCTTCAGGATCCACGCAGACTCGAGACAAAAAGCTTCAAAATTCACGCAGACTTGAGGAAGAAAACTTCAGAATCCACGCAAACTTGAGATGAAGATCTTACAATACACGCAGACTTGAGATAAGACTGCCAGCTGTCTCAATTTGGCGTGCCTCGACTGACACAAAATCTCTGACAGTGATTGCTTTGTCAGTCGCATTAAATGACAAAAAACTCTTTTGGTACGCCAACTTGACGAAGGCTGAGTCTTGCTGAAGAAGATTTCGAAAGTCACGCAATAGTCGGCTGTGATCTCTCGAGTTTCGTGCATACGTGGCATACGAAAAGACATTCTTCGACTGTCGTGCTGTCAGTCATAATGACTCTCTGACAAATGATGAGCTGTCTCTTCAGCGTGATTTGTAAATATTGTCCTGATCAACTGAGCGTGACTTTTGACTCTGTCCTGATCAACTCAGCGTGACTGTCATTTTTAAGGCCTACAGAAAGTAATCCTGTGAAATGTAGGGAAAGCAGTGATCTACTCAATATACATATGTCACTCACGTTTTTTGTTATATATATTTGCGTATTCGTATACAAGATTTCTGGCATTTATTAGGTGGACCGTAGTTAGACTTGTTTTTCTTATCCTAGTCTTGGTTTAATCTTGACTTGGTTTATTTGATTGGTTTAGTTCAATTTGACTTGGCTTGGCTTGGCTTGGTTTGAGATGGAGAGGGTTGATATATAACCCAACTCCTTCTCTCTCTCTCTTCATTCACTTCTTCATTTTCTTCTTCATCTTCTTCATTTACTCCTCCCACCTACCAAGTCTTAGGCAAGTGCAACTTGCTTCATGGTGGATCTTCCATTTTATTGTTCTATCTTCTTCTCTACATGATTCTAAGCATCTTTAGGACTTGGAATTTTCAGTTTGGACGGATGGATTTTTGTATATCTAAGTTTGGAGCTTTTTCGATTTTCTTGGATTTTGATCAACCAAACTTTATTATTTTCAAGTTCTGATTGTTCTATGTTGTAGAGAATTCGATTTTACTCAAAATGAACCATTAAAAAGTTAGATTTCGACTTATTTTGAGAAAGTCATGGCCAAAATAAGATTTGGACATTTCTTAGTTCATCTGTCCTAAATCTGGCAGGGACGATGAATAGTGCCGCATAGTACAGCCTGCCGTATAGTACAGCCTGCCATATAGTGCAGCCTGCGACATAGTGCAGCCTGCCGCATAGTGCTGCATGGTGATGTAGCCTGCCGCATAGTGCTGCAGAAGGATGCATAGTGCCGCAGAAGGCCGCATAGTGCCGCAGAAGGCTGCATAGTGCCGCAGAATGTCGCATAGTACCTATTTTGGCTGTTTTATGTCCTATTTGGCTGAATTGTGGCCAGAATTTCTTTCAACTCCCAACATAAAAGTTGTAGATCTTTTTCTTAGCTTCAAGAATATGTTACTAGCTATTTTTATGCATGTTTATCTCATTCATGAAAATGTAAGAATAGAACACGATAGTGGCCTGTTAAGGCGCACTCTTAACAAGTAACATGACATGATAGTGGCCCGTCGAGGTGCACTCTTGACAAGCAACCTTGGCGTAATAATACATGATAGTGGCCCGTTGTGGCGCACTCTTGATGAGAAAACCTAACATGATAATCTGGATGTGTCGTTGTGATGGCTATCTTGACTATCTTGACTTGCTAAGTAACTTTTGTCTTGACACCGTGGGTGTTTGTGCTTGTATAAGCTACATGTCTCGTCTTGCATCATATCTAGGATATGAATTCCTGATTTCCACGGTCAGGAATTCATACTAAATCTGACTAGAATAATGACTAAATTGATCAAGTAGTTCATGAAGAGATTTTCCAGCTATAGGCAGTCCCGTTATCTGGGCATTCTAATTGGACTTATAGCCTGCCGTTGAGTAGGACACATTTCCAGCACACTGTCATGTGTTGCACCTCTAAGTCACCTAATTCAACTCTCTCAACTTGTGACCAGATAACCTGGATTAAGACTGCGGGGCTTGTGGCTGTTGGAACATCTTGATTCATCTTATTAGTAATTAGGCTTGTGATAACCTTAGTTAGTTAAAGTATCAAGCCGTACTCATTTCTTAGCCGTGATTGATGGATGGATTCTAGTCTAGTCTTGCCTAGACAGGACCAGTACATGGATATTTCAGCACATTGCTGTTATGCTTTACTCTTGTCGATAATTGGTTGGAGACTAAGCTCTATTCAGGTGAAGTGTTACAACCCCGATCCTTGTTTTGGTTTACGGATTATAACTTGGCTACCGGAATAGTTCCTTAGTTGTCTTATCGTTTATCACCTTGTTTTCTCTAACTCATGTCTTTTATTATCCTTTATGTCTCATGTGCTAATATGCTAGTTTTAGTTCTTAAGTGAAGCCTCCCTTGTAGTACTTGCTCCTTCTGGGGTTTGACCCAGCTTATTTTGTATGGCCAGATTTCGGAGTAGCACCCGAGGATCTTCCAGTCTTCCAGCCAGATGGTGCACGCTAGATGCAACCCTGGCAACGAGTAGATTTTATTTTGCTCTCACACTCTATTGTGAATTATTCTTTTGAGGCGTTTAGCCGCCGAACAAGTGTTAGCTTGTGTTAAATTTATATTTCTGTTTGCCTAAGGGCTGTAACATGATTGACAAATCCTATGGTTGATTATGTATGACTTAAACTCTTACTAGTCTTCGTATTTTGTACGACTAGGTTCATAATCATCTGAATATATAATGTTTGGGATGCCTTACTTTGTATGTCTCATAATCTACCATCTTGTACATTATTTGCTTGCTTGAGATTGAGACACTAGGCTTGTTCTTAACCATAAGTGACTGTTGGCTACCCTTATGCATCTAGACAGCCGTGACCGTATATCGAGGTAGATTATACTTCAATGTACGTAGATGGCTGTGTCTGTCCCCCGCTCTCCAGTATTCTGGTTCTAGGGCGTGACACGATTTAAGTGGTAGCCCATGCAGGTCTTGTAAATCAAGATGTGTGAGGGTTTTACTGAATAGATGTCTTAATCAGTACTCGCCCTTGATCTCTACTCGTGTCTTCTAATCTTTTCAAAATCTTGACCCGATCATAAATTTATATCCCTGATCTATCATGGTCCTTCCTTATTGTTCTCCATGTCGTTTCTTCAGCGGTATTGTTCCTGGTCCTACCGATCAACAAGGCGGAGCACCTCTAGTGGACCAGCAGCAACCTGGATACCAAGCCCAGCACTCTGGAGCGGCCTCCGGAGTCATGCATTCCGATGATCCAGACCCCCAGTTCAACCCGTCCAGCCTGCAGAGCCTGACAATAGAACCCTGGTGGGACTCATCGGGAAATTGCGTGCATCTCAAGATCGTCGGGGCGATGCCCTGCACCAGACAGTACAAGATGCCGTAAACAGAGTTGGTCACCAAGGAAACAACGCGGCCAACAGCTTCAAGTGTCTGAACCCTCATTTCTTTGATGGCACTGAAGATGCTATCGCTGCTGATGCATGGCTTCAAAATACAGAGGTTATCCTGGAAGCAGCTAGTATTCCTGAGGAAGATAAGGTGGTCGTTGTGTGCCTGTAGTTATTGGACTTAGTCCGCAGCTGGTGGACGATGCTAGCAGTTGGATTACTGATGCCTGCCTCATGGGCGGTATTCAGCAACAAGTTCCAGACCAAGTACTTCGACGCAGTATCTTGGTATAATCTGCAGATGAGATTCACCAATCTAAAGCAGATGGACAGGACGGTCGATGGATATACGGTCGAGTTTTCTAGACTCAGTCGGTTTGCTTCTACCTTGGTGGCAACCGAATTGGATTGATCCCAGCGATTCCAGCAAGGGCTCTACCTAGAGATCATTATATCAGTGGAGCAGTTTGAGCACCAGACGTTTGATACCGTCTTGCGAGCAGCGAAGAGGCACGAGTATACTTCGTAGAGGATTGTAGATAGAAGCAGAGGACGGAAGAGGTCTCATGGGAAGATGTCCCAGTCTTCTGTACCAGCCTCGGCAGCTAGGACTTTGACTATTGGAGCTCCTAGGCGGGCGACCACAGTTTCGTCGGTTCAGCAATCAACGCCGGCGTATCCTCAGCAACAGAAGCAGAAGCAGTCTTTCTCAATAGGCTGCACTCATTGTGGGAAGCCAGGACACGTATTATCAGAGTGTCGCAGAGCACAGGAATTATGCTTGGCTTGTTGGGATCCGGGTCACAAGATAGGGTCCTGTCCGAATAAAGCTGGTTCATCGTCATCAAACCTAACCAGTCCATCGATTAGGGGTCCAGCACCAGTACAGCAGCAGTACCAGCCTCCGAGGCCATTGCCGCCTCAGGCTCAACAGTTTGCCCAGTCGATCGATTAAGGGACCAGCACCAAGAGGACAAGGTCAGGCTATGGCTTTGAACGTGGAGGAAGAGTTAGCTTCAGGTGAGGTGGTGGCAGGTACCATTCTTGTCAACTCTTTTCCAGCATTAGTATTATTCGATTCAGGTGCATCGTATTTATTTATGTCTGCACGATTCGCTACATGGATAGGACTGGAGCCCGAGTCATTATCAGTAAGGTTCAATATACTTACTGGTAACGGTCTTCTGGGAGTAAATAGGGTGTTTTTTTCGTTTCAAATTTTAGTTAGCGGTAGAGAGTTTTTCACTAGGTTGATAGAATTTTCGATGGCCGATTATGATATGGTCCTGGAAATGGATTGGTTGAGGGAGCAATACGCAAGAATAGACAGCTATATTGGCAGGATTATTTTTGGTATTCCCGACGAACCAGAGTTTTTATTTCCAGAGGAGAAGTTGAACCTTCTCCCCCAGTATTGCGGATGGCAGTAGCAGAGACAGTTCAGTTTTCCAGAGTAGTAGAAGAGTTTTCTGATGTATTTCACGAATAGCTTCCAGGCATGTCCCCAGAGAGAGATAGAGTTCACCATTAATTTGCTTCTGGGGACGGCACCAATGTCAGAAAGAGAGTTAGAGATCTTATACAAGATGATTGAAGAAATCAGAACCAAGGGATTCATTCCTGCTAGTGGATCACCTTGGGAAGCCCCGATACTTCTTGTGAAAAAGAAGGATGGTACATTAAGATTATGTGTTGATTATCATACCTTGAACTCTGTAACAATCAAAAACAGATATCCTCTCCCAAGGATAGATGACTTATTTGATCAGCTCAGAGGAGCGGCAGTATTCTCGAAGATTGACTTACGATCAAGGAACCATCAGATCAGAGTCAGAGAGAAAGACATTCCAAAGGCAGCATTCAGATCCAGATATGGGCATTGGGAGTTCCTTGTTATGCCATTTGGTGCGACCAATACGCCAGTCGTATTCATTGACCTCATGAATCGTATCTTCATGCCCTATTTGGACCTGTTCGTGATAGTGTTTATAGACGATATCTTAGTCTATAGCAAGAATGAGGCAGAACATGAGCAGCATCTTCATGTAGTTCTTCATATTTTTAGAGAGCACCAGTTGTACGCAAAGTTCAATAAGTACGAGTTTTGGCTAGATCGTATCTCGTACTTAGGTCACATCATCACCAGAGGTGGAGTAGAAGTGGACCCCCAGAAGATAGTGGCTATAGAGTCATGGCCAGTTCCCAGTACCGTCGTAGAAGTTCGGAATTTCCTAGGATTGGCTGGCTATTACCGGCAGTTTGTGTCAGACTTTGCTCGAATTTCAGCACCACTGACGCAGTTGACCCGCAAGGATGTGCAATTTGCTTGGACAGCAGAGTGTCAAAGTTCATTTGAGAAGTTGAAGCAGAGATTGATGACGGCCCCCATTCTCACACTTCCAGATGGGACTCGAGAATTTTCAGTTTATTGTGATGCTTTCGGCAGAGGATTGGGATACGTCTTGATACATCATGGTAAGGTAGTCGCTTATGCGTCACGTCAACTTCATGACCATGAGAGGAATTATCCTACCTATGACTTGGAGTTGACAGCGGTGGTTTTTGTACTTAAGCTTTGGAGGCATTATTTATATGGAAATTGGATGGAGAGTTTTACCGACCACAAGAGTCTTAAGTATGTATTTACCCAGAAGGATCTTAATATACGTCAGAGGAGATAGCTAGAACTACTTGTGGATTATGAAATCAACTTACAGTATCATCCTGGGAAGGCCAACGTTGTTGCAGATGCATTGAGCAGAAGAGATAGAGTTTATTTCCTAACAGCACAACTAGAATTGTTAGCAGATCTTCAGAAGATGGATATCGAAGTTGTTCTTCCTACCAATGTGGCATTGATGTCCATCATGCAAGTTCAGTCCAGCATTCTTGAGAGGATCAAGATGGCGCAATCAGCAGATTCCAAGCTTCAGCGACTTAGAGCAGAGTGTGAAGCAGGACGGAGAGCAGAGTTATGTATTCATGAGGATGGTACACTTCGATATGGAAGGCATCTTTGTGTACCCAGTGGTGATATCAGACAGGAGATCATGGCAGAGGCTCACAGTCTTCAGTATTCAACTCATCCCAGTGGTACGAAGATGTACCGAGACATCCGTCAGCATTTTTGGTGGAATGGCATGAAGAGGGAGATAGCCTGGTTTGTCTCCCGTTGTTTAGTTTGCCAATAAGTTAAGGCTGAACATTAGAGACCAGCTGGACTTCTTTAACCTTTACCGATCCCAGAATAGAAGTAGGAGCATATAACCATGGATTTTGTAACTTAGTTACCAAAATCTACAGCTGGAAGAGATGCTATCTGGGTTATAGTTGATCGTCTCACGAAGGTAGCTTATTTTCTCTCCTTCAGAATTGGTCAATCGACGGATCAACTTACAGGGATGTACCTCAGGCAGATTGTCAGATTATATGAAGTTTCAGTTAGTATCATATCAGACAGAGATTCAAGATTCACATCGTACTTTTGGCGGAGTCTTCAAGAGAGTTTGGGAACTCGTCTTAAGTTTAGTTCAGCTTATCATTCGCAGTCAGATGGTCTGTCAGAACATACGATCCAGACTCTTGAAGATATGTTGCGGTCATGTACACTCGACTTCGATGGTTTGTGGGAAGATCACCTGCATCTCGTGGAGTTCTCCTATAACAATAGTTTCTAGGCTAGTATCTAGATGGCACCCTTTGAAGCACTGTATGGCAGGAAGTGCAGATCACCTTTAGCTTGGAATGATGTCGGCGAGAGACAGATGCTTGGTCCAGAGATGGTGACGCAGACAATCGAGGTGGTCAGACAAGTCAGAGATCATCTTCGAGTTGTCCAAGATCGACAGCGCCATTGGACCGATTCTTATTGGCGTCCCCTTGAGTTTTCAGTCGACGACCACGTGTTTCTTAGGATCTTACCTACTCGTGGCCTCATTCGATTTGGCATGCAGGGAAAGCTTAGTCCTAGGTACATAGGGCCGTTCGATATTCTAGAGCGAGTAGGTGATGTGTCCTATCGTCTCGCTCTTCCGCCGTGGTTACGTGAGGTGCATGATGTCTTCCAAGTATTCCAATTGCGACGGTATATCCCGGATCCAACCTATATCCTCGATCATTCGGAATTGGTTGTCGGTACCAACCTTTCGTATGAGGAAAGGCACGTATCCATATTGGACCGAAGAGAGAAGGTGCTCAAGAACAAGACTATTAGTTTAGTCCGTGTTGCTTATGGTTATCACTCTTTGGGCGAGTCAACGTGGGAGCGTGAGGATAATTTTCGCTCGCTATATCCACACCTATTTGACTCAAGGTATAATGTCTTCCTTATGCCTTATGCTTTTAATTTCTTGCTTGCATGAATGATTGCTTGACCGACTGCTAGTCGTAGCTTGCTTATGATTAATATAGCTTGCCCCGACATCTCTAGCCTCTTGATTAAATTTCGAGGACAGAATTCTTTTAAGGTGGGTAGAGTTGTCACTCCCGTTTTTCGTTATACGTGTTTTCGTATTCGTATACGAGAATTCTGGCATTTATCAGGTGGATCGTAGTTAGACTTATTTTGCTTAGCCTAGTCTTGGTTTAATCTTGACTTGGTTTATTTGATTGGTTTGGTTCAGTTTGACTTGGCTTGGCTTGGCTTGGTTTGAGATGGAGAGGGTTGATATATAACCCAACTCCTTCTCTCTCTTTTTTTATTCACTTCTTCATTTACTTCTTTATCTTCTTTATTTACTCCTACCACCTACCAAGTCTTAGGCAAGTGCAACTTGCTTCATGGTGGATCTTCCATTTTATTGTTCTATCTTCTTCTCTACATGATTCTAAGCATCTTTAGAACTTGGAGTTTTCAGTTTGGATGGATGGATTTTTGTAGATCTAAGTTTGTAGCTTTTTTTTTTGTTTTTTGGGTTTTGATCTACCAAACTTCATTATTTTTAAGTTTTGATTGTTCTATGTTGTAGAGAATTCGATTTTACTCAAAATGGATCTTTGAAAAGTTAGATTTTGACTTGTTTTGAGGAAGTTATGGCCAAAATAAGATTTGAACATTTTTTAGTTCATCTGTCCTAAATCTGGCAGGGACGATGAATAGTGCCGCATAGTGCAGCCTGCCGCATAGTACAGCCTGCCGCATAGTGCAACATGTCGTATAGTACAGCCTGCCGCATAGTGCAGCCTACCGCATAGTGCCGCATGGTGATGCAGCCTACCGCATAGTACCGCAGAAGGCTGCATAGTACCGCAGAAGGCCGCAAAGTGCCGCAGAAGGTTGCATAGTGCCGAAGAATGCCGCATAGTGCATATTTTGGCTGTTTTTGGCTGTTTTATGTCCTATTTGGCTGAATTGTGGCCAGAATTTCTCCCAACTCCCAACATAAAAGTTGTAGATCTTTTCCTTGGCTTCAAAAATATGTCGCTAGCTATTTTTCTTTAAGTTTTTCTCATTCATGATAATGTAAGGATAGAACACGATAGTGGCCTGTTAAGGCACACTCTTGACAAGTAACATGATAGTGGCCCCGTCGAGGCGCACTCTTGACAAGCAACCTTGGCATGATAATACATGATAGTGGCCCATCGTGGCGCACACTTGATGTGAAAACCTAACATTATAATCTGGATGTGGTGTTGTGATGGCTATCATGACTTGCTAAGTAACTTTTGTCTTGACACCGTGGGTGTTTGTACTTTTATAAGCTACATGTCTCGTCTTGCATCATGTCTAGGATATGAATTCCTGATTTCCACGGTCAAGAATTCGTACTAAATCTGACTAGGATAATGACTAAATTGATCAAATAGTGGTTTGGCCTCTGAGACTCAAACTAGCACTTGCAGCGGCAAGGGGCTGACATATCTCCATTCTAGCTCAGCTATTGGGATAGAGGCATATCTTGTAAATGGTCTGCTACTTCTCTGTGGAGACATCATGCCAGCATACTCATCATATAAACTAGAGATTAGTTAGTGTATCTATAATAGAGGAATGTTTTTTTTCTCTTGTGTTTGTTTTGAGAAGAGAATGGTTGTTCTCCTTTGTGTCCATCTTGAGGGTTTAAATATTTTAATGCTGTGAGTTGTATTCAACTATTGCAATATGAATTTAAATTTATGTGCATATTGATAAGACTTCATCTTCGGTTGCATATTGCTTTGAAGCCTATTGAATATAGTTAATAGATAATATTGAAATTGTATTTTTTTCCAAAAATATATATATTGGTAACAGTTATAATTGTTATAGAAGTAAAAAATTAGTAAAGCAATAGAACATTTTTGTAATGGTAATAACTGTTACGACAATAAAATTAGTCACGATAATAAATGTGACGAAAAGCGTTACAAGAGTTTATTTTCGTAACGGTAATAACCGTGATGAAAAGTTTTACAAAAATTAGTCACGAACAATTCATCACGGTTATTACCGTGACAAAAATTATTTGTCACGGTAATACCCGTTGGCAATAACCTATTTTGGTGTAGTGAACAGTGGCCGGTACGGTACCTCGAAGACCTAAATATGGAATATCAATGTCAATTTGTGTTTTGGGATCATAAACATGCTATACTAGTTCAATTCTTGGTCAAACTGGGTCAACGAAGTTAATACCTTACTAAACTAGGTCAATCTAGGTCATGCATAGGCTATAGGGTCCATACCTTGCCAGACCAAGGTATTCTAATCTATACTAGGCCAATACCTTAGGTATTTACATATCTAGCCTATCTATAGGCTTATAGCCATATCTAAAATCCTATACACTATAAATACTCATTACCTTACCTTCACAAATAGGTAATACCCAAATCTCTAACATATATAACATGCTCTATGCCTATTCTCTAATACCCTAACTCAAGGTAAAACCATTACCTTATCTAGTAGCATATTACCTATAGGTAATAACCTATGCTGGACTACCTACCCTCACCTATAGGTAATATACTATACTATATTACCCTAACTATATAGGTAAATACTCTATTCATCTACACAACAACTTAGTATGTTCACAAGCCCCTTTAGCAAACATTTCCCCATGTTCCTACATTACCTATATGGTGTTACCTTACAATAGAGCCTTACCTATCTTTTTACCTAAACTGACATCCCATACAAGATACACAACCTATACCTATGACACACCCTCACTACACACACTCACACATTCATCACTCTTTACTGATACCAATACACACACTGTCACGTGTGTGCACACATTACACCCATGAGTCCCCTCACTCAACACTAATCTATCAATACATCTAGCTATGCATCTATTGGTGCTAGGCTGCCACCGTTTAGGTGTGATACTGCCCAACACATTGCCATGCCTCTTCCTTTCTTCCTATGTTGCTACTAATGTTCTTCACTTGAACCCCCTCTCTTTAATTAAATATCTATTCGCATACCCAAAGCTTATCTATAGCTTTTCATTACATATCATACTATATATGTACAAACATTTGAATATGAACTCCAGTACACTCTCAAGACACTCAAATGTCTAGCACACTCTAATCCTAAAGACACACACACAGATGGTTGACTGAACCAAATACCCTCACTTCTTTACTGTCTGTGCAGGAAACAAAATACCCTGCCACTAAGCTAAACCATAGCCGCTATCTGTTGTTACACAAACAGTAGATGTAGCTCTCCATACACACACTATCACCCTATCTCTAACACACCCAAGCCCCCTCTTTACACTACTGTCCTTCCATGCTATTGCTGCCCATTGCTTCCCTATAGCCCGAGCCTATGATCACCTTTATCATGTGCACTATTCTGCACAGGTAGCACCCGACCCTTGCTTATCTTAAATACCTGCAGTACCCATTGCCTGCTAACTCCTTTTATTTAAACCCCCAATCTATTTCCCCCTTTTTTGTATACAGTTAAATCCCAAATCCAATGAAGCCCTTACCCCGACTATGGCCTATCCCATGTGCACTAATACACCTGGTTATTTACTTCACTCCTAAATCCTAAATGCCCCTTACTAAGCCATGATACAGTGCCTATGTGCACCCGTATCAGTCCTATATTCCCTTCTAACCTGTACACATACCTACTGTTCATGTGCACCTCTAAAGGATGGCTACATCAATTAACTGAGGAGTAACAGTTATTGGACTTAGCCTGCATGGCATGGATAATGCTATCGCTGCTGATACATGGCTTCAGGACATAGAGGTTATCCTGGAGGCAGCTCGGATTCCAGAGGATGTGAAGGTGGCCGTTGTGCACCTACAGTTATTGGACTTAGCCCGCAGCTAGTGGGCGATGCTAGCAGTTGGATTAGCAATGCCTGTTTTGTGGGCAATTTTCAACGACAAGTTCCAGACCAAGTACTTCGACGCAGTAGCTCGCTATGATCTGCAAATGAGATTCACCAATCTTAAGCAGATGGGAAGGACGGTCGACGGTTATGTTGCCGAGTTTTCTAGACTCAGTCGGTTTGCTCCCACTTTGGTGGCAACCGAATTGGGCCAAGTGCAGCGATTCCAGCAGGGACTCTACCTAGAGATCATTATATCAGTGGAGCAGTTTAAGCACCAGGCGTTTGATGCCATCTTGCGAGCAGCGAAGAGGCATGAATATACTTCTCAGAGGATAGTAGATCGAAGCGGAGGACGGAAGAGGTCTCATGGGCAGAAACCCCAGTCATCAGCACCAGTCCCGACAGCAAAGGCTTTGACTATTGGAGCTCCTAGGAGGGCGACCACAGTCTCGTCGGTTCAGCACTCGACACCAACGTATCCTCAGCAGCAGAAGCAGAAGCAGTCTTCCGCAATGGGCTGCACTCGTTGTGGAAAGCCAGGACATGTAGTATCAGAGTGTCGCAGAGCACAAGGATTGTGCTTGGCTTGTGGGGCATCGGATCACAAGATAGGGTCCTATCCGAATAGAGAAAGTTCATCGTCATCAAACCTAACCAGTCCATCGGTTAGGGGTCCAGCACCAGTGCAGCAGCAGTACCAGCCTCCGAGGCCATTGCTGCCTTAGGCTCAACAGTCTGCCCAGGTTCAGATTCAGAACAGGCAAAGAGAACACCAGCAGAGGGGACCAGCGCCAAGAGGACATGGTCAGGCTATGGCTTTGACCATGGCAAAAGAATTGGCATCAGGTGAGGTGGTGGCAGGTACCATTCTCGTCAACTCTTTTCCAGCATCAGTATTATTTGATTCGGGTGCATCGCATTCATTTATGTCTGCATGATTCGCAACACGGATATGAATAAAGCCCGAGTCATTATCAGTAAGGCTCAATAAACTTACTGGTAACGGTCTTATGGGGGTAGATAGAGTCTTTTCCTCTTGTTGAATCATAGTTAGCGGTAGAGATTTTTTTGCTAGATTGATAGAATTTCTGATGGCCGACTATGATGTGGTCCTAGGAATGGATTGGTTGAAGGATCGATACGCAAGAATAGACTTCCATATTGGCAGGATTATTTTTGGAATTTCAGGCGAATCAGAGTTTTTATTTTTCAGAGGCGAAGTAGAACCTTCTCCATCAGTCTTGCGGATGGCAGTAGCAGTAGCAGTTCAGTTTTCCAGAGTACTAGAAGAATTTTTTGATGTATTTTCCAAAGAGCTTCCAGGCACGCCCCCAGAGAGAGAGATATAGTTCACTATTGATTTTCTTTTAGGGACGGCACCAGTGTCAGAGAGAGTCTACAGGATGGCACCTTTAGAATTGGAGATCTTGTACAAGATGATTGAAGAACTCGGAACCAAGGAATTCATTCGTGCTAGTGGATCGCCTTGGGGAGCCCCGATACTTCTTGTGAAGAAGAAGGATGGTACGTCAAGATTATGTGTTGATTATCGTACCTTGAAATCTGTAACAATCAAGAACATATATCCTCTACCAAGGATAGATGATTTATTTGATCAATTAAGTGGAGCGGCAGTATTCTCGAAGATTGATTTGCGATCAGGGTACCACCAGATTAGAGTTAGAGAGCAAGACATCCCGAAGATGGCATTCAGATCTAGATATGGACATTGGAAGTTCCATGTTATGCCATTTGGAGCGACCAATGTGCTAGTCGTATTCATGGACCTCATGAATCGTATCTTCATACCCTATTTGGATCAGTTCGTGATAGTGTTTATAGACAATATCTTAGTCTATAGCAAGAATGAGACGAAGCATGAGCATCATCTCCGTGTATTCCTTCAGATTCTCAGAAAGCACTAGTTGTACACGAAGTTTAGTAAGTGTAAACTTTGGTTGGATCATATTTCGTACTTAGGTCATATCATCACCATAGGTGGAGTAGAAGTGGACTCCCAGAAGATAGTGACTATAGAGACATGGCCAGTACCCAGTACCGTTGCAGAAGTTCGGTGTTTCATAGGATTGGCCGGCTATTACCGACGGTTTGTATCAGATTTTGCTTGAATTTCAACACCATTGACGCAATTGACCTGCAAGGATGTGCAGTTTGCTTGGACAGCAGAGTGTCAGAGTTTATTCGAGAAGTTAAAGCGAGGATTGATGACTGGAGGATTTTCAGTTTATTGTGATGCCTCCGGCAGGGGATTAGGATGCGTCTTGATACAGCATGGTGAGGTAGTAGCTTATGTATCACGTCAGCTTCGTGATCATAAGAGGAGTTACCCAACCCATGACTTGGAGTTAGTAGCGGTGGTTTTCGCACTTAAGTTATGGAGGCATTATTTGTATGGAGATCGAGTGGAGATTTTTACCGACCACAAGAGTCTTAAGTATGTGTTTACTCAGAAGGACCTTAACATGCGTCAGAGAAGATGGCTAGAGTTATTGGCGGATTACGACATCAACCTGCAATATCATCCTGGGAAGGCCAACGTTGTTGCAGATGCATTGAGCAGAAGAGCCATAGTTTATTTTCTAACGGCACAGCCAGAGTTGTTAGCAGATCTTCAAAAGATAGGTATTGAAGTTGTTCTTCGTACTAATATGACATTGATGACCAGTATGCAAGTTCAATCCAGTATAGTTGAGAGGATTAAGTTAGCTCAGTCAACGAATTACAAGCTTCAACGGCTTAGGACAGAATGTGTAGCAGGACGGAGACCAGAGTTATGTATTCATAAGGACGGTACACTTCGACATGGAAGGCATTTTTGTGTACCCAATGGCGACATCAGGCGAGAGATCGTGACAAAAGCTCACAATTTATAGTATTCGATTCATCCTGGTGGTACGAAGATGTATCGTGATATCTGTCAGTATTTTTGGTGGAATGGCATGAAGAGGGAGATAGACCGATTTGTCTCTCGTTGTTTAGTTTGCCAACAAGTTAAAGCTGAACATCAGAGTCCAGCTGGACTTCTTCAACCTTTACCGATCCCAGAGTGGAAATAGAAGCACATTACCATGGATTTTGTAACTGGGTTACCTAAATTCCCAGCTGGGAGAGATGCTATATGGGTTATAGTTGACAGACTCACCAAGGTAGCTCATTTTCTCTCTTTCAGGATTGGTCAGTCGATGGATCAGCTAGCAGAGATGTACCTCAGACAGATAGTCAGGTTGCATGGAGTATCAATCAGTATTATATCGGACAGAGATTCAAGAAATACATCACACTTTTGGTGAAGTCTTTAAGATAGCTTGGGGACTCATATCAAGTTTAGTTTAGCTTATCACCCGCAGACAAATGGTCAGTCAGAACGCACAATCCAGACCCTTGAAGATATATTGCGGTCTTGTACGCTTGACTTCAGTGGTTCGTGGGAAAATTACCTGCATCTCGTGGAGTTCTCTTACAATAATAGCTTTTCAGGCCAGTATCCAGATGGCACCATTTGAGGGCTTATACGGCAGAAAGTGCAGATCACCTTTAGCCTGGGATGACATGGGCGAGAGACAGATGCTTGGACCAGAAATGATTACGCAGACTATTGAAGTGGTCAGTCAAGTCAGAGATCATCTTCGAGTTGCACAAAATCATCAATGCCATTGGGCCGATTCTCTTCGGCGTCCTCTTGAGTTTTCTATCGGCGACCATGTCTTCCTTAGGATCTCGCCTACCCGTGGTGTCATTCGTTTTGGCGTACGGAAAAAGCTTAGTCCTAGGTATATAGGGTTGTTCGATATTCTTGAGCGAGTAGGTGATGTGTCATATCGTCTCGCTCTTCCACCGTCGTTACGTGAGGTACATAATATCTTCCATATATCCCAAGTGCGACAATATATCCCGGATCCGAGTTATGTCCTTGATCATTCGGAATTGGTTGTTGGTACCAACCTTTCGTATGAGGAAAAGCCCGTATCCATAGCAGACCGAAGAGGGAAGGTACTCAAGAACAAGACTATTAGTCTAGTCCGTATTGCTTGGGGTCATCACTCTTTGGGTGAGTAAACGTGGCAACGTGAGGATGATATCCGATCGCGATATCCACACCTATTTGACTCATAAGGTATAATGTCTTCCTTATGCATTTTTCTTTTAATTCCTTGCTTGTATGAATGATTACTTGATTGACTGCTAGTCATAGATTGCTCGTGATTAGTATAGATTGCCTCGACATCTCTAGCCTCTTGATTAAATTTCGATGACGGAATTCTTTTAAGGTGGGTAGAATTGTCACTCCCGTTTTCCGTTATACGTATTTCCAATATACATGTACGGATTATCGACCTGTATCTTGACTTATCTAGCATGGCTTGGCTTGGTTTGGTCTTGGTTAAGCCCGGCTAGGTTTATTTTGGCTTGGTTTGGGCCAAGTGGTTCATCATGATAAACCCTCCTTTATAACCCAACTCCACTCACTCTCTCTCTCCTCATTACTCTTTCATTTATTTCTCTTCTCCATTGATTCTCTCCCAAACCCTTAGGCAAGTGAAACTTGCTTCATAGAGGAACTCTATTTTATTTGTTCCATTGTCTTCCCTACAAGCTTCTAAGACTATTTAGTACTTAGCATTTTTGGTTTTGGAGGATTAATTCTTATAGATCTAAGTTTTATTAAATCTTGGTTTTCTTGGATTTTGATCTATCAAACTTCTTTATTTTTCAAGTTTTGATTGTTCCATATTGTAGAGAATTTAATTTTACTTAAAATGGACCTTTGAAAATCTGGATTTCGATTTGTTTTGAGTGATTTATGAACTTGAAAAGTTCATGGGTTCCATGAACACAAGTTCTCGGATTGGAAAAGAAGAACAGTGCTGGGCGCATAGCATTTGTATGTGCCCACAGCTGCTTTCCTTTGGGCACGTAGCCATTTGTATGTGCCCAAGGCCCCATGCTCCATGATTGGGCGCATAGCCCTATATATGCGCCCAAGGACTCCCCTGCCTAGGAGCATAGCCTTTATATGCGGCCAATTGCACCCTGTGTTCCCTGCTTGGGCGCATGGTTTTCCTTATGTGCCCACTTGCTATGAAAGATAGTCTTGAGTCTTATCTTCCAATGCACCCTGCCTCACTCATGTGGGCGCAAAGACCATGGGCGCATGCACTCTTTGGTGCATACCTTCCATAGCATATGCTCTACATGATGCATTTAGCCTTGGGCGCATGCTCTCCATGTCACCCTATTGACCCCTTGTGTCTTCTCTTGCAATTATCCATGTTTGTCCACATGGTCCTTAGTGTGAGTTGTGACTTTGCTTATACAGTTTACTTGACTGGTCCTATGATGTTATTTTCCATGATTGCACATGTACTCTGAG
This sequence comes from Iris pallida, assembly GCA_029216955.1. Classification (NCBI taxonomy): domain Eukaryota; kingdom Viridiplantae; phylum Streptophyta; class Magnoliopsida; order Asparagales; family Iridaceae; genus Iris; species Iris pallida. The sequence continues at coordinate 46,978,495 of JANAVB010007399.1, forward strand.
CTTTAAACACGATCTTGGTATGGCACGTACATTCTTTGATAACCCCTTCAGTGGCCCGTCATGGCACACTCTTGGCCATTAATTTCTTAGCATACAAGTGCACTTAACATGAACACGACATGACAATGTGGCTTTACATGATAACTCTTGATAGTGACCCATCGTGGTGCACTCTTGACAAGCAACATGACATAAATAAACTTGATAGTAGCCCGCCGAGGCGCACTCTTGACAAGTAATCTTGATAAGTAACATAACATGATAATCTTGATATCATGTTGCGACGGCTATCTTGACTTGCTAAGTAACTCTTGTCTTGACACCGTGGACATTTGTGTTTGTATAAGCAACATGTCTCATCTTGCATCAAGTCTAGTATATGGATTCCTGGTTACCACGGTCAGGGATTCATACTGAATCTGACTAGGATATTGACTAGATTGATTAAGTAGTTCATGAAGAGATTTCTCAGCTACAGGCAGTCTCGTTATCTGGGCGCTTTAATTGGACTTGTAGCCTTTCATCGAGTATGGCACATTTTCAGCACATTGTCAAGTGTTGCACCACCAAGTCACCTAATACAACTCTCTCAACTTGCAACTAGATAACCTGGATTAAGTCTGCATGGCTTGAGGCTGTTGGAACATCTCAATGCATCTTGTTAGTAACTAGGCTTGTGAAGTTAGTTAAAGTATCAAGCCGAACTCATTGCTTGGTCGTGATTCATGGATGGAGTCCCGACTAGTCTAGTCTTGTCTAGACGAGGCTAGCTCATGGTTACTTCAGCACGTTACTGTTTATGCTTTACCTTATCGATAATCGGTCAGAGATTAAGTTCTGTTCAGGTGAAGGGTTACAACCCCGGTACTTTTTTGGTTTACGGGTTGTAACTTGGTTACCGAAGTAGTTTCTTAGTTATCTTATTATTTATCCCCTGAATTCTTAACTTTAAGTTTTTTTGTCATTATTATGTCGTGTGATCTAACATGCTAGTTTTAGTTCTTAAGTGAAGCCTCCCTTGTCGTACTTGCTCTTTCTGGGGTCTGACCCAGCTAGTTTTGTATGGCCAGATTTCGGAGTAGCACCCGAGGATCTTTCAACCTTCCAGCCAGATAGTGAACACTAGACGCAATCCTGGCAACGAGTGGGTTTTATTTTTCTCTTCCACTCTATTATAAATTATTCTTTTGAGGCATTTAGCCGTCTAGCAAGTGTTAGCGCGTGTTGAATTTACATTCCTGTCTGCCTAAGGGCTGTAACATGATTGACAAATCCTAGGGTTGATCATGTATGACTTTAACTTTTGCTAGTCTTCGTATTTTGTATGACTAGCTTCATGATCATCTGAATATGTAATTTATGGGATACCTTACTTTGTATGTCTGATGATCTACCATCTTGTTACATTTACTTGCTTGAGATTGAGACACTAGGCTTGTTCTTGACCGTAAGAGACAGTTGACCTGTAGATAAACCCTCATGCATCTAGACAACCGTGACCATCTTGCGAGATGAGATCCACTTTAACGTACGTAGCTGGCTGTGTCTGTCCCCCGCTCTCCAGTATTCTGGTTCTCGGATGTGACAGAACCATACAAAAAGTAAGGGCTAGCCAGACAAGGAGGACCAATAACCTTAAAATCCAAAGAGCACACAATCGTTTCCCATAAGCAAAGAGGAATTGGCACTTGTATAGCCTGCAAAGCCTTATAATAGTAATAGGTAGCTTCTCTATAATCGAAAAGTTACAGGGAGATTTACCTAAGAATCGTACCAGAAAATTTAGAAGAGGCTATTTGAACTCTTTTCTTCTCTACCATTCTCTACCTATTTATCTATTGTCTATCCCTCCAGTTGAACACATACACCCATAGTACATTCCCACTTGACCATCTCCTATTTTTGTTATTAGGTTAATCCTTGCCTAAATACTTGCTGCCTAGTGCAGCAGGGTATAACTTAGTATTCCTGCTACTAATGCTACTATGCATACCTATACGATTTCTACCCTTGACTACTAAAAGTAGTCCTTCAACTGCTCATACTGCTACTGTCCATATTACAGATAGGATGGGCATCAATGCTACCTTTTCCCTCTCTCAAATGTAGACTGCCAAGTGCATAAGCTACTGATGTGGTCAATGCCACTGCTGATACCAATGACAGGAAAAAAACTATTGTAGAGCTCTAAATTTCCCCTTCCCTTTCTTGCACAAAACCCCTATGTGCTGCTGCCCTGCCTATGCATAGATGTGCTACGCCTGCCCTTCTCAAATCACACCTACTACAAGCTGCTGCCTAAAGCCCTGTCCAACACAGGTTCCAGTCCTCGCAGATATCCTTATATCCTTGGTACAGTCCCACCAAAATTGATACAGAGATAACACTCGCACAGGTTTAGACACCCACCAGGACTGAACACACCCTTACCCGAGTATACCTATCCACACAGAAACTAAGAGTTACACCTATTTCCTGCACACACAGAGTCACTGATACCTACTAATATACTGACTCTTAGATACTGTTTCGAGTCTGGACATTGATACACCAGTGTCAATAGCCTTAGGCATCAATACAACCACCTAGAAGACATCCAAATGTATATATATATATATATATATATATATATATATATATATATATATATATATATATATATATATATATATACATACATATAAAAAAAAATACATACATGTATATGTATATGTATATGTATGTATTTTTTTGTATATATATATATATATATATATATATATATATATATATATATATATATGTATGTATGTATGTATGTATGTTTTTTTAAAATTATATATATATATATATAATAAAAAATGATTTATTGAAAACTAAGGGGAGCTCAAGAAGAGCTATACAGGTGCAGGGCTGGAAAACACAAAAAAACCCTGATAAGCGAGGTAATTAAAACAACATGTAGAAAATCTAAATTTTTTATTTTTCGGATTTTTGGGGGACCAAAATTCTGAAAAACCTGCATTTAGAATTTTTGGAAAGCAAAGTTTCAAAAATTCAAAACCGCAGCTTGTGCGGGGTTAGGCCAGGCACGTGTCCCAAGAACGCTGGGGGTGGGAGGGCGCGGGGCCCTAGGAGCTTTTGCTGAGCCCGAAGCGGCAGCGCGCTGCACGAGGGAGCGTACGGCGCGAGGTGCCTCGGGCCCCCCTTCGGCAAGTCGCACGGAGCGGAGGCGTGGCGACGAGGGAGGCGGGGGAAGGTGAGCGCCGGCGGTGGAGGGGGGCCAATAGCCGACGAGACGGGGGGGTGGCAAGGAAGACGGGGAGGGGGGACAGGGCGTCGTTGGCCGCTAGGGGGGCGGGCAAGGCGGCGATCGGGGGAGAATAGGAGGGAGTGGGGGGGAAGGGGAAAGGAGGGGGTGAGGCAAGCCGCCGGGCGGAGGGAGCAGAGGGCTCGACCTCCGGGATGCCTGGCCGGCCGGCTGCTAGCGGAGGGAGCAGAGGGCTCTTACCCTTTGCTCCCTAATTAATTGATGCACCAAGACCAGCTAATGGTTCACTAATGGTGTCATGATAAGTCTAGTTGGGTCCATCTAGGTTCACTAACAACTAGCCTAACTAGTAGTTAACAAGTAGCAACTATCTATATTATATATTTAGTTATATGAAATAATATCTATTATGCAAAAATAAAATAGAATATCATTATTACAATTAATATAAAACATAATTTTTAAATTGGTACAAAATAGGAAAAGATAAAAATATTCCTATTTTGGAAATGTGCTAGTTACAATCCTACCCCCCTTAGAAAAATTTCGTCCTCCAAATTTAAATTGGTTGCACTCTTCTCTATGTCAAGCCCCCAACAATCAAAGTCTAGCAAAATCCTATCTAAATTTATTCAACATGCAATTTTGTGGAATAAAAATAAACATGCATGGTTATAGCCTCTACAGTGTCATGTTATTACAGTCTCTACTATGGTTCACTATTAATCTAGCATGAGAATCACATATGCAAGCTAAAGATACTAAGAAATCAATCAAGCAATCAATAGATGGAAATGAATAGGAAGAAGGAAGCCACTACAACAAAAAGGCCTATTAATAACGCTCGATAAGACGTATTAATGACGTCTGCTACCTAAGCGTTATCAAAGTTCAAAATACCTTTTTTCTATGACGGTTTGGGCTAATTTTGGGATTTTTATAACGTTTATAAAACAAAGCATTATTAATATTTTAGAGCGGTGGCAAACTTGTAACAAATTTTCTGTAAAATCCTTTCCACCCCCGCGATATTTTGAGGCTCAAGCCCCCGTCCCCTTCTCATTCCCTCTCCAAATCCCTTCTCCTTCCCTCCCAGCGCCACTCCCCTTCTCCTCTTCTTCCCTCCTCTCACCAAACCCTAATCTTCTCATCCTCCTTCTTTCAATCCTCCACATCGTCGTCCTTCGCTTAGTTTCCTCCTCCACTTCTCGATCCTGGAACCCTAAATTTCCCTCTATCCCCACCAAACCCTAGATTCCTCCCACCCCGATCTGCTGAACCTCGGGCACAGGGCAGGCGAAGCGATGTACGGCGGCGCCAGCGACGGCGAGGGGTCCCACGATGGCTCCGCCGACGGCGGACAGAAGAAGATATCTCTGGCGTCGTCGATGCCGTGGGTCCGCAACCTCCGCCGCTTCATCGATCTCGATGCCGGCCTCGAATCCGAAGCCCTCCTGGGTCAGTTCCTCTTCCTTACACCCTCCTCTTGTCCTCTTCTTCTCCTTTCTTTCCCCCAACTCCAAAACCCTAAACCTAATTTTGAAGAAATTAAAAACCCTTTTATTCCCCATGCGACCCCGAAGGCCACCGTCGCCTCGACCAAAAGGGCCGAGAGGGCGACCAGGCGAATGAAAGTGGAGTAGCAGCTGCCGAGGGAGGAGCTGCTGGTCGATGATCGAAACCGTAGCGTGTGCGGCCAGGTCACGCAGATCATCCTCCGGGTGCTCGCGGTCGTGGGCATGGGGGCGGCCTTCCTCATCATGTACCTCATCGAGCAGACCGTGGACATCGGGGGCTACAAGATCCGTACGAGATACCGAGTCTCGCCAACTTTCAAGTGAGCAAACTGAATTTTTGGTGTGTCTGATACGTGTCCGACACGAAGTCTTAACTATATATGGTTTCCTTCTCTCTCTGTAGGTTCTTCTTATGCGGGACTGGAACAGTGTGTCTATACTCCATGGTTTCGGTGCCGATGGTCTACTGTTGCATATTCAATCAATACAATTTTTTTAGTTACCTCGGCTTGTCGAGAATAAACCCATTTGCTCAGGTGTGTTCTTTGGCTTATGCTTGTTGAGTTGGTGTATAACTTGTTTACATTTATCGATAGTTCCATACAGAAATTCTAATTGCTCACTTGATACAAAGCTATACCTTCATATGATAGATTGCTTTTGTCTGCTACTAAAATCTGGTCTATTTTTTTCCTAAAATAACTCGATTTCTTCTGTATGATAACTTATTTGTACTTTATATTCCACAGTTATCTTTTTGATGAGTTGTTATAGACATTTATCTAATTTATTCCATCCATTGCTTATGAAACTTCATAACATTTGTTGTTCATTTATGAGGATTTCCAGACATTAAGGATATCCTAGAAACTATATTTTGTTTGGCAAACTCATAACTTACTAGTTTTTGGCTCTTAATATATCATGTTTCTTATATAGTCAAGCAGGAAATTAATCAGGTGATCAAAGAGAAAAGGAAGACACTAAATGTACTAATATGCAGCAAATTACAGGGATATTTGGTGGGCTCCAACAAAATTTGCATGGCTCACAATCTATTGTATAGTTTGGACGTTCTCTCCGGATCACTTTGTTGCTAGTGCTAACCATTTTCTTGATTTGTGAGTTTTATACCTGCTTGGCAGTAACTATTTTGCTTTTAAAAAAGATTGGTTATGTTGCCTTTTAGGCCAATTAATTGATATGGTCAATCGACTTTCAAAATATATGAGGCGTGGTTAAGATGCTTGAGGTTTTTATCAGCATCATATGTACTTGTTAATTATGCTGCTTCATTTTACTTCTTTTTTTATTTCCCATTTAAACTTTTTCGTTCATTCTTTGTTCAGAGTTAAGTAATTCCTCGGATCCATACATAATATCAGGCTTGGACTTCTTTACACCTGACATAGAGCCATTCTTTGTCTCTTTTACTAATAGGCCAGATTTCAACTGGCTAAAGGTATAGGCCTTGAGAAGCTCAGGAATGTGCCATGAGTCTTATAACCAAAGAGTTTATACCTATATTGTCAGTATCTTACGATACACGATACGTATCGTAAGGTATGATATGATGTACTACCACCTCATTACGTATCGGTATGATACATATAGGTTGATAGGTAGTATCTCTTTTAACTTTGACATCTAAAGCCATTCAGTTGTAATTTATTAACTTCAATCGTAAGGTGGGAGAATACAAATGCAGCCAGGCACTATATTTTCAAATGGTCACTAGAACTATATGAGCATAATATTGTTGCTCCTAATCTAGCTCTGGATCCAATCGTCCTCTACTGCCTCAAATAATTTTCGGCAATGAGTACATTGAAGAAGATGGCTCTACCGATAAGTATTTTACTTCTCTCTAAGTATGTATAGCTTGATTTCTGGAACAGTTAGTAAGTTTTCTCCTAAGCTAATATCTTTTCTGGAAAGAATTTAGCTGTAGTGATTATTAATTCTTTTGTGGTCAAGTATCCAATAAATTTGATTGTTCAAACTTAAAAAAAATTAGTTGTTCTATTTCTACCTTTAGTTAAACTAAAATTTAAGAAGATGAGGTTTAAAGCATGAACCATTGATATACCGTTTTTAATGCCTTAGTCATTGAAGTTTTTGAAGATTAGCTCATAGAGCTCTCTCTATTTTCAAATTTGTAAGTTGGTCTTATCTTAATGTGTTGATAATACTTGTTATAGATGCAGTGGTAAAATTATACCTAACTAGTATTAATTTTCCTTCTCAGGTGCACATGAAGATGCAACTATTATTGCAGTGGTGGGATTTGCTACACGTGATGTTGACAGTTTTGATGTGCTCAAGTTGAAGCCAAAGTAGTTACTTGTTTTGAGGATCCATTTAAGTAGTAGTTGTAAATATATGTATTTGGATACCCTATTTTGAGATAATGTAATGAAGATGGTGATATAATATTTCGATATTTTCTTGTGAATATAGTTCAAAGTTGTTGTTTTAAAATTGAATTGAGAAGTTTTTGGAAAGTAATATATAATGTGCAGTATTAAGCGTTATAAATGTGATGTGTTCAGTAATATTGAGTGTTATAAATGTTCTCCATTGAGCTTATACAGATTATCTATTCATAACGCTTTCAAAATGTTCTGAATTGTGCACTATATATTAACTATTCATAACACTTTTATTGAAACTATTCATGACGGTTTTTATAACGCTTTTAAAAAATATTTATAACACCCGTTTTCATAACGGTTTCTTTGGAAAAAAAAGCGTTATGGTTCGTCATTAATAACGCTTTTTAGCCGTCATTAAAAGGGTTTTTTGTTGTAGTGAAGGAACATAACCTAACCTTCTAGCCCATTACCTACAATGTTGGTCTTCTCGACCACCATCGCAAATGCCCTACCCTGACGATATATCTCCCAACACTGGTGTGGGACATGATGCGATGCCATAAGTGGCCTAGTCGGACCCCTCTCTCACTGCCTTAGACACCTGCACTTCCACTTTCATGATACTTTCTACAATCAACACTGATAACTAACCTGACACAAACTATCTACAAGTTACTAAGCTACTATACTATCTAAGGGAGCTGCCTCGAAACTAATAAAAGTGAAGTCCAATGAGGAACTGAACTTGGGGAACTGAATTAGAGGAACTGAATTAGAGGAACTAAAAATATCTCTATCCTGAGCTAGTAGGATGATGGAACAAAACTTAATTATAACAAGGTAGAATGATAGAGATGATACGTTAAGAACCAATTTAAGATACAATATGATAACCATACACGTCTATCCAGAATCATGTTACCCAGAATCCTTGTCACACCAGTAAGTATGACTACGATAAACTATAGGATCCATAACTAAGATACATATCTCCAGAATCATGGTATCTAAAAATTTTGTCATGCCGCATGTTTGGTTGCAAAAAATGTAAATTTCATAACCAAGAGAAATATATCCAAAATCAGGCTCTATGTCTTCGCCATGCCAGCTAATATGACTGCGACAAACTCTAGACTTCATAACCAAGACGGACGACTGCAATCCTCACTACATCGCCTAGTATGTGCTACCAGAATATACCCTTGATATAGTCCATAAACTTATCTTTGATACAAATCAAAGTCAACAATTGAACACCAACAGTCAATTCCAACAACGAACAAGGAAGGGTAGACGAAAACAAGTGGAAACGAATTTTGATATAGGGTTTAGAGTGAGATTCTCAGGGGCATCCTAGGAATCTCTCAAGAAATCCTAATTATGATTGAGTATCCTCTCATCCTAATATTCTATCTCCTACTCACAGTAACACTACCAAAATATGACATATTAGCGACGAAATTAGCGATGCCAACAAAAAACGTCGCCAATTTTTTGCATATTAGCGACGTCGTAGAAATTCGTCGCTATACGAAGGAATTAGCGACGCTTAGCGACATATTATTAAATATGTCGTCATATATTAAAAATTGGCGACGGTTAGCGACGTCTCCTCCATACGTCGCTAACTATTTTACTTATGGCACGCTGTGTTCTTTTTTTCCCCCTCTCGAAATTTTTCCCCCCACTCGAAATTTTCTTCCCCTCCTCGAGCTCCTCCGGCGACACCCTCCCCCCCGGCGACCCCTAATCCCCGGCGACTCCCTCCCCCCCTCCGGCGACCCCTACTCCCATCGAGCTCCTCCTCCTCGAGCTCCTCCTCCTCTTCCTCAGGTAAACCCTAACCTAACGCCTCCTCCTCCTCCTCCACACACACACACACGCACACACACACACACACGCACACACACACACACGCACACACACACAGACACACACACACACACGGACACACGGACACACACACAGACAGACATACACACACACATGGACATACTGTGTCATGTTGTGGTGGACACGAGACACTATGTTGGACATGTACACATAGTCTAGATCCTTTAACAACCATTTATTTTCTATTTTAACATGTTTTTATATATCAATTTCTAAATACCCTATGTTGACTGATACCTTGTTAATTTATTGTATTTTCCAGTTTTGAAAACCCAGTTTTGACAACCATTTTAACCTAGTTTAATGCTTTAACTTACATGTTTAAAACCCTAGTGTAGTGTATCTATATGTGTGCTGACTGAATTTCAAGTTTGGGGTGATTTGGTTAGAGTTTGGATTCTCGATTTGGTTTTGAGGTGAATGGGTCTGAAATATGTTATAGGAGTATGTAATGTTGTGTGAAATGAACTGATTTCCTTTCCTTTCCTATTTGACTGAACACAGTAAATCCCCTCACTGTCCAGATTGGACTGACCCATAGTTCATATCACTCACTCACTCACTTACTCACTCTTGCCTAGGTACATACACACATATAGCCTAATACAAGCATGTTAGCCTCCCTCATATACACATACATGTGACTGTCACATGTAACAGTCAACACACTCACCCCCCATTCACATGTGCATGTATACACATACACCCATATGGACACACTGTGTCATGTTATGGTGGACACGAGACACTATGTTGGACACGTACACATAGCCTAGATCCTTTACCAACCATTTATTTTCCATTTTAACATATTTTTATATATCAATTTCTAAATACCCTATGTTGACTAATACCTTGTTAATTTACTGTATTTTCCAGTTTTGAAAACCCAATTTTGACAACCATTTTAACCTAGTTTAATGCTTTAATTTACATGTTTAAAATCCTAGTGTAGTGTATCTATATGTGTGCTGACTGAGTTTCAAGTTTGCGGTGATTTGGTTAGAGTTTGGGTTCTCGATTTGGGTTTGAGGTGAATGGGTCTGAAATATGTTATAGGAGTATGTAATGTTGTGTGAAATGAACTGATTTCCTTTCTTTTCCTTTCCTATTTGACTGAACACAGTAAATCCCCTCACTGTCCAGATTGGACTGACCCATAGTTCATGTCACTCACTCACTCACTCACTCACTCTTGCCTAGGTACACACACACATATAGCCTAATACAAGCATGTTAGCCTCCCTCATATACACATACATGTGACTGTCACATGTAACAGTCAACACACTCACCCCCCCATTCACATGTGCATGTACACACACACCACCCACTCTCTACTTCTCTCTATATATATAAGTTTGATAGATGATATTGTATGCATATATACCTAACTATATCATGTAACTCATATGTGATATAGGCATATAGCCTATGTTAGAGTGTCTAAATATATGAATGCATGAAAGTTGCCTTGTCTTGTAATATAGGAATATAGTATATGCATGCCTATATATATATTGTATGTATATATCTATATAGATATTACTTGTGTGTATGAGATAGCTTGAGTTGACTTTGGTTATTATTGGTACTTGAATTATAGGTCAGGCTTGTATAGCCTTGAATGGTGTCTGCTAGCTAGTATAGGCTAGTTAGGGCCTAGAATGGTGGCATTGACTAGTTTGACCATAGTTGACCTAGTTTGACTACTAGAGTTGACCAAGAGTTGACTTTGGCCTAGTTTGACCAAGGAGTCCAAGATATTGACTTAGTCAACTCAACTTCACCCACACTACAAGAAATGGCACTTTTAGCAACACACTTTAGCGACATATAGTCTTTTATGTCCCAAAAAGCTAATTTGTATATGTATTGGCGACATGAATTTTAGCATGTCGCGAAATCCAGACAAATTTTTATGGAGGGAAGCCAAATTTTGGAGCCGCCAAAAAACCCCTAGCTTTGGCGACATGAACATGTCGCAAAAAAGGCAGTCCTTCTTTGCCGACATGTACCTATGTCGGGAAAGCGTTTATATTTTTTTAATAAATAAAATTAGAAAAAGACATCTCTAATAATAAACCACAACTCAGAGTACCCTCAACTTATAAAACCTAAGAACCCCCCAGCCCCTCTCTCCCTCTCTCCAGCCCTCTACCGCAGACCTCTCGTGCGGGCTTTCTCTTTTCTGCCGACCTCTCGTGTGCCTGCCGACCTCTCGTGTGCGCCGTCGACCTCTCGCACGGGCTTTCCCTCCTCCATCTCCGTCGAAAACTTCGAACGAGAGGTTCCCTCCTCCATTAACCGTGAGTTTCTTGCCCTAATATTTTTAGTAGCTTAATTTTGTGAAGGTTGAGAATATTATTGGCTTTTATTGTATGGTATATGTAGGGACTTGATTGTCTCTTCTTCAAATTAGGGTTTGATTTTGTTTGGATTTCTATCTCTCATATGATTTTGTTAGGGTTTGATTTGGGATAATATGTTAGTTGAAAAATTAGGTTTGGTTTTCATATCCTCTATGACGTTATGACTTTTTATCATTATTCCTATAATTTATATTTTCTACATTTATCATGGTAAGTCACAACATTGTCTTTACTGTATTATTGAAGTGTCCATGTCCGATCATGTCCGATACCTTAGATTCATTAAAGATACTGTATTTTTGGAGTATATGTGTCAGATAATGTATTCACTAAATATTTTGGATTGTACGTGTCCGATACTTAGTTAAGCAATTGAGAAAATGCGTAAAGTTAAGTCGGCTGCCGCTCTCATACTCAGAGAATCCAAACATTGTGTGTAGTTGTGGTGGAACTTATAGAGTTCCTTACTTTACAAATGTGTGATCAACAAATAATATAGCATTCAGATTTAACTACAGAGCATCTTATCCCTATTCTGAATTGAACTTTAACATTTAAAGATCTACCATCAGATTTCATAATTCCTCTCCTTTTGGACAATAACAAAGCAACTACAATCATTAATGTTAAAGGGCATTTTGAGTTGTAAATGGCAAAAGTTCCATTTCAAACAGAAAGGGCATTTGGAGTTTTCAATTTTTGTATGGCTAAATCGGTAAGCAGTGGGATCTGAACAAATTTCAATTGCCATTTCGGCCAATGCCAATGGAAACAACATACTCTTCATTACAAACGGAATGCATAAGTCTATCCTTATATAAGGCTATCTTTTTTTTCATGTGTATATTCATATAGGATCAAGGATGCATCAATGAGTTGATGTGAAATTTGTTATACATAATGGTGTAATTTGATCTGTTATCATTTTTCATGTCGTTATATATTGTTTGACTTATACATTGATGCTCTAAATTTTTTAGCTTTAGTGTGGTGATGTAACATTTCTTATATTTAATGGTACATTGAAGCACTATATTATTTGGCTGCTATCATTTCTTAATTTGATCTGTTATCATTTTTAGCTTGTTTAACATATGTCTTGCTATTTTCAGTATTTCCTATATGACTGTCTCAAGTCACATGTTTTTTTTCTCCAAATAGGTGCTTTACTGAGAATTTGTACATGTCTTAAGGCTAATATAATTTGTATCTTTATTGTCGTAGATGGAAAAATCAAAGAACAAGATATATTTAAGACCGGACAAACAGCCCAATTGACGTCAACATATGAGAAACAAAGAATTAAAAATATTGCTCGCAACCAAAGAAAATTTGAGGCTTTGGGTTTGCTTCACGCTACAAATTTGTTAGCCCCATTTGAGAAGGTCACCCAAACAAGTTTGGCTAAAAATAGTAAAAGAAATGCAAGTGAGAGAGATGATAATGAGTATCGACCAGGCGATTGTGATGATTTGCTTAGTTCGTCTAGCAGCGAAGATGAGAATAATGGGCGTTCTAATCCTCAAATGTAAAAGGTAATAAATATGATATGCTTCTCAAATAATATGTTGTATTTGAATTATGTTACTAACAATGCCTTAATACCTATGTATTTTGTATTTTTAGGTCGTATACAATGGTCCCACTCGTAATTCATCCCACCTTGTTTCTACACCTGAAGATAACATGACTGAGGGGTCCAATAACCTTCAATTGCATGTTCCCAGTCCTATGGAGTCACTAGCCAGTGGTGCAGGTAACTTAATATTATCCTTACCTTGTCATGTCTAATCTGTCATAATCCAACTTTCAGTTTATAACTGCAATCTAGAGGTTGTCATATAACTGTGGCTTTGAATGGTCTAATGTAACTTTTGCTTCTACTTCTCGTGTCATGCATTGGTATCAAATTACCAGATTTGTTGAATGGTCTAATGCAGCTTTTACATCTACTGTTGTTAATGTGTCCATTAGTCTGTAGGAATCTGTATGCAGACAAAAACAATAGGTGTCAGGTTGATACTGTTACCTTCAGATATAACATGGTGTTATATATGAATGATGGGTTTCATCTTTGTATATTCCTAGGCTTATTAGCTAACAGCATAACATGGTGTTATATAGAATGATGGGTTTCATGTTTGATGCCATTTCTTGTTAATTCCTCTGTTGAGCTTACTGGTATGAGAATATAAATTCAATGATCCTTTCATGTTTGATAACATTTCAATGATCCTTTTACTGGTGTGTTGGGGGTTTATTGAACATGGTTAGAAACTTGTGTGGGTTTTGAGTTTGACACCAGATTGACTACAATTTCTGTGTATACATATAAATTATGCACATAGCTGTTTCCCCATCTCTTGGAGGTCGTTGATGGGGGATGGCCATATAATTTGATGAAGGGCACATAGTTGTTTCCCCATCTGTCAAGATCAAGATAATGTTCGAAGATCACCAAGGGGGTCAAATCGGATTAAATTCAAATTGTGGTTGTAAGCCATATAATTTGATGAAGGAAAATGTTCAATAAACCCCCAACACACCAGAAAGACTCACGAGCTTTGGCTAAAAATCATATCACTCCCATATTTTCAAAACTGATCACCCCAAGCCCTGTAAAGTTGTAAGTCTTAGCTTTTGAACTTTTCCCACTGAATGCAATTGCAGTTGTCAAAGAGGAAATATATGTGTATCCAAGATTCCAAGGCATGCGAATCATAGCTATCATCAATAGTTCCCCCAACCTGTCAAGATTAATTTTATTCTTGAAGGGGGGTACCCAGCTCTACTAATATGCAGAGATTAAACCAGAGCAAACATGATACGGATAGCGGCACCATATGGATACATATGTGTTGCACGCAGAGATTAATTTTATTCTTGAAGGGGGGTACCCAGCTCTACTAATATGTGTATACATATGTGTTGCACGCATATGAATACAGATAAGGATCTGATAAGGGCACATGATACGGGCATTTTCAATTATGTAGTGTAATCACCTTTGTTGGACGAATACGGGTACAAAGTACAAACATGATACGGATAGCGGCACCATTTTCCCGTTTCTGTGCAACGTTGGGTACATTTTGCTCAGTTGCTGCTGGAATAGGGAAGGTGGCACATATGCTGAGGAATTTACATACATTTGGAACTTGATCCTTCAGAAATGAGGAACTGATTCATTTTGGCCTTGTTACCAATTCTAATGCTTGCAAATGTTGAGCATGCCTTAACCCCCCAAAAGTTGGGATAAAGGCTTTGTTATTTTTGTATGTGGCCCTGGTTAAAAATCACCTTAACATATAATGTTGTGCCTTTATGGAACATGGCAAAGTTGTTGTTGTTTACAGAATATATAATGCTTGGAATTCTGTGCTTGTTTGATTTTGTAAATCATATTTGAAGGTTGTTTTCTTTGGTGGGGTTACTGTTATTTACAAATCATTTTTGATGTCTTTTTGTACTCTAATTTAATTTGGATATGTTTCTTAAACTTCCTTCATCACAAGTCAGTGTTAATATATTTGGGGAAATGGGTACCACCAGCATACAGACTGCCAAGAGAGCAAGTTTAATTCATTACAGAGATAATTGAACCCATCGTGTGGTGTTGTGTTATTAGTTGGCCCGTATTAACGAACCTTTTGGGAATGAAAGCAGTGGATAGAAAAGCTCAATAGTAAATTTTAGTCTAATTTTTTTATGCAACTTGATCTCTACCAATAATCCAAAGATATATGAGCACTATTAAAAAGTCTCTGTCTTGATAGATACTCCAATAATGTGCTGGTTTATTTAAGGCTGATTATTATTATTATTTGATCTTGTGCTGGTAAAACGTTCCCTTTTTCTTTTCATTTTTTACTTTTAGTAACTATGACTCCCGACTGGCTGAATTGATGATAACTTTTTTTATGTTCCATCTCCAATGTACTAAGGCTGTGTTTGACTGATCTTTTTTCTATGGACTGTCTCAAGTTTACTAAATGGTAATTTGTTTTAAATCTATCTTAAGTTTACTAAGGCTGTGTTTGACTGATCTTCTTCTATGTTCCGCTTGGCTAGGCTGTCTCAAGTTTTAAATCTGTCAAGTGTTTCATCTTATAATTTTCTACATGGTAATTTGTTTTAACTATACCTAGAAGCTGAATACATGGTAATTTTATATATGGTAATTTGTTTTCTACATGGTAATTTTCTGCATACAAATCTGGAATTGCTACTGTTTGCTTCTATGTTGGGGGCAAATATGTAGCCAATTGATAAATAACGAAGGGTGTTCCACATTTCTCCTAGAGACTGGATATTGCAAACTACATGCAAAATAATGACTGTAGTTATGTATTTGAAATGCAATTACATGCAACTTACAAAATTTGATCAATACAACATATGGCAGAAAGCTTTGTGTGATAAGGGGTTGTGGTTCAAAATACTAGAGCTAGTTAGTTTCAGTTAAGTTCCACTAGGTCAGGCATTACAATACTAACCAATTAAATGCACCCTTCATTAAACATCAATCCTCTCTGAGAAACATCACTTGACAAGGAAGCAGAGAAATATTCAAGTGTGAAAACAGAGAGGCACAGACCATTGACAAGAAAATGGGAAGGCTGGATTAGGAACACAAACAAGAAAGAGGTCAACATTAATATAGTTTAGGAAGGACATGAAAGAAAAAGAAGTTTATACTGACACACACATAAGTATATGTGCAGCAGAGAACTTTTTTTAAGAATATTAGCTATATTGTGATGCAGTTGCAGATTTAACTATATGTCTTAAGTAGCTAATCTGTATCACACATGTATCAGCTATTGAGCTTGAGGGTACTGGAATCTATACACAGGATACCAACACAGGAATCACAAACCCATATATACAGGATACCAACACTGGCATCTATGCACAGGATACCAAAACTAGATCAAGATTGATTGAAATATCTGATTTTAGATTGATTGATTGATTGAAATATCTATACACTGGCATCTGTTTAGATTGATTGAAATATCTGATTTTATTTACCTGCCTCTGGACATATAACACAATTCTGGCTCGATCAAGATTTTAAGAGTTAATAAAAAAATCATATTATAATAGTCACTTTTTTTTCTTTCTTATTAGACAAATGTTTGTGGCAGAATTAGAAAGGTAAATAGTTATTTATTTCTATATTCCTACCATGGAATCATTCATGCAATAACATCGTATCACAGTATCTTTAATTGTCTAAGTTTTCTTTTTATTGTGATTGTGAAATAAGTAAGACACTTGGTTATCTTTTCACCCTTTGTTTTGGTTTCATGTTGTAGAAGCGATCAGAACAAAACGTAGTAGCACGTTCCAGTTTGCCATGGAATCATTCTTGCGGGTCAAAGTCATTTGCAGCAACAATGTCCACGAAGGTTGACACCTTTTTTTTATAATTTCTATATTAATTTTTATTATATATTTTATTTACTTATCCATATCCATGAAATTAGGCGGAGATGCCTCACTTTGTAGATTTTTTTCAAGGAATCTCATTGGAGTAAGAAGAAAGATGACTGGTTGGATCCTAAGTGTATGGAGAAACAGTAAGTCTATCATATATTTTGTTGTTTGACTATTGCCTAAAACTAAAAAAGAAGTTGCTAGTAACTAATTAAGATTTTCTTTATAATGTAACTAATTATGTTCCTTTTAAATGTTAGGGTGAGCTTGAAAATTTGCGAACTATGTGTTCTCAGCCAAATGCAATCCCAATGTCAGAAGAAGAAATGTCGGTAGCAGTGCTTGGGAAGAAATCGAGTTACTTGAGAGGATATGGTGTGGGCCGTAAGCCCTCTAATACTAAAACAACATTCAAGGAGAATGGTGAGGAAGCAATTATCCTAAGAGAGGAGTTAACATCACTCAAGGAACTCAATGAAACTCAACAACAACAACTTGAGGCACAACAACAACAAATTAGTGCACAGAATAAGAAACTTGAAAAGTTCCAAGCGGTGTTGATGAGATGTGGGTTACTTTCGTCGGATCAATGTGGGGAGGATTCACCTGAGGGATGCTATGCAACGACTTCTTTTGGGTATATCTCTATCTTGATTGTTCTTATGCTTGGGTACCTATATTTTAAAATGTTTGTCTCATGTATCTAGTATCTGTATTCGTATCCGTTTCATGTCCGTAACTTTATCATGTGTATGTGTTCATACGACTGTCATTTTTATTAGGATGATTCTTTCAGGACAACCTTCAAATTAATTGAAATTATTATTTTTCCTTTGTCTTGATTCCAGAGACCTTCTAAATGCTTATATTTTTTTACCCATATTTGTATTAGTAGAGTGATTTTTTCCTCTGAAACATTCTTTTATTTTGTGCAATATTAAAATTTGATAGAGCTTGATGTTCTTGTGTTTCATTTCAGTTAGTATAATATAGAGTCAAGAAAAATATTTGAATAGTAATGAGTTATAGAGATAAAATTTCATTCTTTTATATATTTTGTTTTACTTACAATTTTGTTTTCTTTAATTTTTGTTTGCAGGATCACATGGACAACAAGTTGACTTTTTGGGAAGAGACTCGGGCAAATTTTTTGGGAATAGACTCGGGCAATTTTTTTGGAAGACAGTAAATTAATGTATTTTTGTCTACATTATAGTTATCTAAGCTGCAATACAATACGTTTGTGGAATACATTACATGTCATGTTGAATGCTTGAAGTTGTTAAGATATTTGCATTAATGGATTATTTTATGACAAAACTGTTTTAAGATATTATATTGGATATCATGTTGTGGGTACAACTTGTTGCTCTTTGTTCTCAAGTTCTTTTAATATGAATTTTAGTTTTATAATTTAATTTCAAAATTGGGTTTTTGCATATCTATGTTGAAAAATATATGCAAAAAGAAAAAAATATTATTTCTATAAAATAGCTTTCGCAACATCACACAATTGTGTAGCAGAAAGTCATATCCTATACATTCAAAAAAACAACTTTTCCCCAACATGTGTTATGTAGCCAAATATACTTATATTCTGCGACATAAAATGACACATGTCGTCGAAACTTATTTTTTTTAAAAATGTGTGTGATGTCGCCAAAAGTAGGTATCTTTCCGCGACATGGTGTGTTCATGTCGCCATATACTTTTCCAGACAAGGCTATCGTGACATACGTGCGACATAACGAGATATGTCGCCGAAACTCTTTGGCGACACAAATCTAGCTTTCGACTACATAGTCCATATGTCGCAGAATTTGCATTTTCTTGTAGTGCCAGTTTGATTAGTTACTGCACTGAACATGTGTGTCCATCTTTGCAAAATTATTTTCAAATGGATATGAATTACTACTTGCGGAATCATTCATGTATGTACAATCTTCGTCCTGATGATATGTGTGGTGTGCGGGATGAGTACATAGCGGGAGTAGAGCAGTTCCTGCAGTTTGCTAAGGCGTTCCCTCAGTACATGGACGACACCAAAATTAAGTGTCCGTGTGTGAAATGTCACAACATGAAATATTATCCAGAAGTGGAAGTAACATATCATTTGTACTCGAAGGGTTTCACGCCTAATTACTATCAGTAGACCGCACACAGAAAACTTGTGTCTTTTGCATCAGAGTCGGAGCCTTATTGTCACGCCCCAGAACCAGAATACTGGAGAGCGGGGGAATGACTCAGCCAGCTACGTATTACGGGTAGATGAATACCGTATAATACGATCAATGCTGTCTAACCAGACGAGGGGGTGCATACTACATAAAGGTCTTACTATGGTCATTTCACATCTATTGTCTCAATCATTCAAACAAGGAAACAGTAATAGAGAACATGTAAGATAAAGCAGTAAGGCGTCCCAAACGCTCAGTCAAAATATTCTCGAGATCTGGCTTTACAAAATATAGCCAGATGATATAGCAAGTATACACAATTGTTATCAGCTGCAGTCTGACTTAATTACAATCATGCAAAAGTAGGTACAAGACGATCCGACCAACATGTCGGTGCCAAACGGCTAAGTATAAAGGTAAATAACAAAACGAGCGGTGAAGTAAGGAACCCACTCGAGTCCTCCTGCAATCATGCCTCTAGTATTTACCATCTTGGAGGTAGAAGTACGCTGGATCCTCGGGAACCGGCTCTAAATCTGGCCATGCAAAACCAGAGAGGTTAGACCTCTAATAGCAAGTACCACAAGGAAGGACGATATGAAGGACATAAACTAGTAAGTAAAAGAATATAATAATAGATCTCTGCTTGCTACTAGGATTCACATCACATCACGACACTTCGAACCAACCTCCCAACCAAACAAGGACAGAAGTTGGCCCGTCATGTCCTGACATTCTGATCATCCCAGTTAGGTAACAGAGTAGTACAGTACACAAACAAATCATCTTGAACGGCCAATCAAATTCTACGGCTTGCTATTATGAGTCCCAAGTTATCCTGGAATTATGCAATTAGGGATTCCTAGTTCTTACTATATGCAAGCAAGGCTAGTCTATCCAATCAATCATGTGCGCCAATCATGTAGTTAGACGAGTCCCAGCGGGACGCCCGCCGTTATAGCATGTACAATAATATAAGCAGATACCGTTCCCTGCCCGTATGACAGATCTACAGTATCTGTGGGAACCAGTCGGCCCGTCGGGCACTTAATAGTCCCAAGGGGGCTGCCATGTAAGAACTCGGGAATCCATTCTCTCCATGCCATCGTTATTTTATTTGACTTAATGGTCTCTACGTTGAGTGAAGTTCCATGCCGTGGATCATGGTCATTCGAATGAGTACTTTCGTACGGGGTACGATATGCGCAACTCTACAACGATACCCGTGCGGCTAGGTTGTAGGTTTTACATAGCGTGATGCAACAATCAATTCTAACCACGGAGTAATCATGCCTTGACCATAAAGTACACATGCTGTCTTTGTAAGATAAATAGAAAATTTAAATAATAAATAATTACTTTGAAGCCTGCATGTGCCTGTATGCCAATATTCGGGATCGGCTAATCGAGTATAATAGTTCATTACATGAACGTGTCTCATTCATTTCATTCAATAAGACGACTAGCCAGTCTCTTAGTTCCAACTAGGAATGTATGATCAATTATTAGTCAATGTCACAATCATTATCAATGGTGACAAGGCATGAAAGTCAATTAGTATTACATGGGGTCGAGTCTGTAACTCCTCAGAATTAAGTTCTAGTCAATCTGGGTATCCATGGATCAATCAAGACACATGACACATTCTACACAACAATCCATATTTACAATATTAACATGTCATGATTTATCAAGTTCATGCAAAAAGGCGTAAGGATATAATAGAAGAATTATCATGTCATCATTAAATGAATAATTATAAGACAATTAAAACACCCAGGTCAAGAAGTCATGCTAACAAGTCTAAGCTAAGTCCAAAAGTCACGCAAGGATCGTATGCGTGAAAAGTACGCCAAGTCTGGCATGAAGGAGCGAGTGTAAAAAGTAGTACACTCTGGTAAGCGTGAGCGTGATCAGTGGGTGCGACAAGTGATGCGTGACAAGTGATACGTGCTGGCAACGTGAGCGTATGAGCGTGACAAATAATTCACGCACGCACGCGCAGCGTGAGGGTGAAAAGTCACGCACGCCAAAAGTCACGCACAATGTGATCGTGAAAAGTCACGCACGCAAGCTCAGGGACATGAGCGTGAAAAGTCATGCACGCAGTACAAAGACAGGAGCGTGACTCAAATACATGCAGACAACGCGAGCGTGACAAATAATCCACGCACTCAAATGCGAGCGTGACTAAAAATACACGCACGCTCATGGGAACGTTAGCGTGACTAAAAATACACGCTAACATGTAAGAACACGAGCGTGACTAAAAATACGCGCAGACACGTAAAGACGTGTGCGTGACTGAAAATACACGCAGACACGTAAGAACGTGTGCGTGACTGGGCTGATGTTTACGCGAGCACGTAAGAACGTGTGCGTGAAACATCTCCCAAACTCCAAGTCCTATGGAGCCTTATTCCAGTGCCAGAAATACACGCTAATATTGATGGACCAAGAACCCATGAACAGCCGAAATACTATAACTTAGATCTAGAGAAAACCAGCCGTAGAAATCAAAAATGCTAAGAACTAATCTCTCTTAGGATCATGAGAGGAAGGGAAATGAACCATAAAAATGGGTGATTGAGAAGCAAGTTTGTACTTGCCTTCTCCTGCTACTGGTAGGTGGTGGAGAGTAATGAGAGGAAGAAGAAGAAGTAATGGTGAGAATGAAGTAATGAGGAGAGAGAAAGAGATGGAAGCTTTAAATAGGAAGATGGTGGTAGGTGGGAGCTAATGGGCCGGGTTGCACAGATCCACCCAAGTCGAAACCCACTAAGACTAAAGCAGGAAATAAAATACAGGAAATAAAATACAGGAAATAAAATGCAGGAAATAAAATTGCAGGAAATAGATAATCATGGAATTTAAAGAGCAGATAATTAATTAACATGAAAATTTAAAAGAATTTAAATACAGAATAATACATGATAAATACTAAATAAATATACATGAGCTGTACATGTATAAAAATACGCATTCCGGGAACGGGGAGTGACACTTATGTTGAGCCGTATATGCATGCGTACGACGACGGGTGCGTGAACTTGGTTTTCGACGCTGCGGGGCCTAGTTTCGTTCATGATGCAGCTGAGGAGGCACCGAATGTCGATGCTGTAAAGTTCATGGAGTTGCTGGAGAATGCAAGGACTCCATTGTATCTTAGTTGTGAGGATCATTCGCCGTTGGAGGTGATTACAAGACTGTTGAGCAGTAAGTCAGATTTTAATATGTCGCAAGAATGCTACAACCGAGTATTGGAGTTGATTATAGAGATCTTGCCGGCGGATGCTAAGTTACCTAAAGACTTCTATCGGTCTAAGAGGATGGTGAGATCGCTCTGGATGGGATACGAGAAAATCGATTCTTGTCGCAATGGGTGCATGTTGTACTACAAAGGCGACAAGGACGCAGATATGTGCATATTTTGTGGTGCTGATCGCTATAAGACAACTAGTACAGAAAGGTCTACCGGTGCAAGAAGACCGACCGATTCAATGTACTACTTGCCTTTAACGTCGCGGTTGTAAAGATTATTTATGGTGAAAGAGACGGCCAAAAAAATGAGTTGGCACATACGAGAACAGATTGAAGGAGTGTTGGATCACCCATCCGATGGAAAAGCGTGGAAGCATTTTGATCGAGCGTATCCTGATTTTGCTTCAGATCCGCGTAATGTCAGGTTGGGGCTATCTTCTGACGGTTTTACTCCTTTTGGTCTTTCGGGATCCTAATATTCGTGCTGGCCTGTGATTGTCACTCCGTATAACCTACGCCTTAGATGTGCATGAAGACTCAGTACATGTTTCTAACCGTTATAATTTCTGGTTCGAACAATCCCAAGAGGAACATTGATGTGTACTTACAGCCTTTGATAGATGAGTTGAATCAGTTATGGGAAGTAGGTGCTAACACGTACGATGTTTTCAGGAAGCAGAGGCAACCCTTATGTGGACCATCAACGACTTTTCGGCCTATGGAATGTTATCTGGATAGAGCACTCATGGCCGTCTCTCATGTCCGTATTGTATGGACCGTACTAAGGCTTTCCGCTTGAAATACGAAGGAAAACCGTGCTTCTTTGATTGTCATCGGTAATTTCTGCCAAAAGATCATCCGTTCAGAAGGAATAGGAATGCATTCCGTGCCGACATTGTTGAGAAGGGTGATCCACCACCAAGGTGGTGCGGAGCCATGATATAGAAGGAGGTTAGAGATTTTTCAAGTGCTAACAAAGATCCTACAACTAGGTACAAGTGCGATAGATTTGTTAGAGATCATAACTGGACAAAGAGGAGCATATTCTGGGATCTGTCATATTGGAGTACCAATCTGATCAGACATAATCTTGATGTCATGCATATTGAGAAGAATGTGTTTGATAACATAATTAATACGGTGATGGACGTAAAGGAAAAAACGAAAGACAATCCCAAGGCCAGGTTGGACTTAGAAGAAATATGCAAACGTCCTGCGTTACATTTGATATAGGAGAATGGAAAACAGTTCCTACCGAAGTCAATTTTCTTACTAGACAAGGAGGATAAAGTGAGACTTTGTCGGTAGATCCAGGGCCTAAAATTTTTAGACGGATATGTGTCAAACCTGAGAAGATGTGTCGATCCGAAAGAAAATAAAGTAACGGGTATGAAGAGCCATGATTGTCACGTATTCATGGAGAGGTTAATTCCAATTGTATTTCGGAAATTCTTGCCGCAGGCAGTTTGGGATCCATTGACAGAGCTTAGCATATTCTTCAGGGATCTTTGTTCTAAGAAATTGCTCGTTGATTGTCTAGAAAAGCAAGAGAAGGACATTATGGTAACACTGTGCAAGCTAGAGAGGGTGTTTTCTTCTGGATTCTTCGACTCTATGGAGCATTTGCCAATTCATCTATCCTATGAGGCACGTGTTGGTGGACCCATCGAATATCGATGGATGTACCCGTTCGAGCGACATTTGAATCACCTAAAAGGAAAGGTAAAAAATAAGGCACGGGTTGAGGGTTCTATTTGTGAAGTCTATATTCTCGAGGAGATTACAAACTTTTGTTCGATGTATTTCAAGCCTCATGTTGCAACTAATAGAACGAGAGCTTCCAGAAACGACGACGGAGATCATGAATGTAATGATACAATACTTAAGGTATTCAATGTCCCAGAAAAGCCATCGGGTAAAATAAAAAAGAGATATCTGAACGATGATGAGCTAAGGGCTGCTCAGGTGTATGTATTACTCAACTGCGACGATGATGAAGTAGAGAAGCTGGAGGGGTAAGCAATTAATACGTCTATATTATTTTAATAGTGTTGATTATTATACTATTATATTAATTGAACGATGTTGTTTTCAGCATATTTAATGATGATGTGAGGTCAGGTAGGCCCATGGTTGAGTGCATATGTAAGACTTGAGAACTCTGTAATTACCTTTCTGTATATGCACTTGAGAATGAGCTTAATTTATTTTTTTGTGGTATTTAGGTCGATCGTCCATACGCAAGACTTGAGAATGAGTCTATTAGAACGCTAGCCAAGGGACCAATTTACTTTAATTGACTATGTATGTTCTATTCTTTATATTAATTTACTATAATTTAGAAAACCGAAAAATAGATATTAATATAGACTTTAGCAAACACTTAGACGTTATCAAACATTGTTCTAGGTCGAGTTTCTTCAGCTACAAGAGGAGGCAGCTGCTGCTGCTAGTGCGCCAGCAGAGGGAGGGGCTGGTACTTCTTCCCAGTCACCTACAGCTCCATCGCAGGACGACCTCTGGATGACCGCCGTTGGTGGTCTTCAGAAGGCTACGTACTTCGGTACGGGATCCTACGGTGCCTATTTGGCTTCAGAGTCATTCCGGGCCCCCTCTGTCAGTGCGCAGTCTCCAGCTTCGCAGGCATCCTCACGAGCTCAGGATATTGGTCGTCAGATCGATGAGCTGTGTCGCGAGTTACAGCAGCAGATTTCTGATTACCATACCTCAGAGCGATGATCCGATGATCATCGGACGATTTGATGCGGTCGAGCGCAGTATGCAGGAGCTGATGAGTCTGCAGCAGGCTACAGCTGCCAGCTTGCACACACTCACCGAGTCTACGCAGCACACAGAGCGTAGACAGGTCAAGCTGGAGGGATCGCAGAGGACCATGTCTGCCTCACTCACTCAGGTATAAACTTCGATTGAGGAGAGTACTCCGAGGATGGTGAGTACCCTTGCTGCGCATGGTGAGCGACTGCGAGAGCTGGAGCAGATACGTCCTCCCGATCCATCGACGGCGCCGACTCCAGATATTGTACTGCCTCCAACTGCCCCTACGGTACAGCTCACACAGGAGAAGTATGAGTACATGCTATCTCGGATGCGCGGCAGGGGTCCTCAGTGATCTAGTAGATTTTTTTTATCATCTTTGTATGTATTGGCCCTATTGGCCCATTGACCGTTCTGTACACTGATTTTCATTATTATTTGACTCTGTTGGACATGTATGTTTGTTGGACATGTATGTTTGTGATATTTAATTTGCTGGTATTTTCATTGAGTACATGTATGATATTTAGTTGTTGACTGTTATGATGGGAGACTGTCATTCATCTATTAGTTGTAGATTGTTATGATGGAAGACTGTTAATTATAATGATATCTGCGACGGAGATGACAAATATACCTACGCTGGGTTATAAGCGATGATCTGATATACAAAGAAGGTGCTGCCCAAAATTTTAAAATATATAATGTGTATTTTGTGATGATGCGTGCCTGTGTTTACAGTGTATGTGAAATACAATGTTCGGAACCATCGATAGTTTCGATTACTGTTGTATATTTTATCTTGGACAGAAAGAGCAACTGTTCAGGGTGTACTTCTGAGAGCTTCATTTTCACATCCTTCACTCTCTCGGGATGTCGTACAGGATCCCGAGAAGGTGAAGGACGTGAAGAGGAAGCTCTGAGAAGTTCATCCTGAACTGTTGCTCTTTCTATCCAAGATAAAATATAGAACAGTAAGCGAAACTGTCGATGGTTTGAACACTGCACTTCACACACACTGTAAACATAGACACACAGCATAACAAAAATATACATTATATTTTTAAAAAACAATTCCAGTATTCTGCGACGGATAGCGACGGATCTGCGACGTATAGCGACGTCTGGGGTCGTCACTAATTAGCGATGTTATGTCGCTAATTAGCGTCGTTACGTCGCTGTGCGTTGCTACTCTGCTGACGTGGTAGGCATGCTATGTCATCACATAAATAGAAATAAACGTCGCTAAATAGTCGCACTACGTCACTAATTTTGCGACGTAAAGTTTTCTTCGCTCTCCGTCGCTAATTTTGCGACGACCTAGTGACACGGCAGTGACGTCGCAAACAGCGACATAGGGCGATGAATTTGCCATCTGCGATTAGCTTTTTCGTGACCTTTATTTTTTGTCGCTAAAGTCGTCGCTAATTACGATTAGCGACATATTTTCCATTATTAGCGACATATCATGACGTCGCTAATTTGCCTTATTTTTGTAGTGTAAGCTATTGTACTACCACGACATCGCTCTATGCGAAGCTAGACCTGCATGAGCCACCACACGTGAAGGCCACGACTGTAGGACATGGCGATCCTCGACAACTCTCATGAATATGTAAAAGTGTGCATGGCCACTCTAACGCGCCACCAGATAGACCCAAGTACCACTAGTGTACTATGTGTGTTATTTTCTGAATCTGGTAAGATTGATTCAAGACGTAGTCCATCAAGCTCTTCTTCAGACAAAGACAATAGTCACTACGTGAGATTCAAGACTGTAGTCCATCTCATTGATGCATAGTATAAACTGTCCAGATATTTTCTACTCATATTTTTTTCTTATTCGAACTTGGTTTTTTTGGGATTATTGGTACTGCTACTACACCTTTCTCAGAAACAAATTCCCCTTCACTTTTTAGTCCCACATCGGCTAGACTAGGAGGTTTTGGTATGCATATATTACTTTGTTTCCTTTTGCTTCATTGAAGTTTTGTGTGGGTAGCCTTAGGCCACACGTGCGCGCTGCTGCCGTCGCTCGGCTCGGTTCAGTTCGGCGCACATAACGGATGTGGGTACGTGCCCACTTCTGTGGGCACCGAATGCCGATTTGATTTGCTCTTCGGGTACGAGCTGAGACCCTAAAAATTTTTTTGCTCCTCATTTATTTTTAACCGTTATAATCCATTAATTTTGTAACATTTGGATACATGAATTTCTGTCCAGGTTCAATGAACCACATGTTTTTCATGTGTTTTAATGTTTTGTAACGTTCGATTTTAATTGACTGATTAAATTATTTTAATTCTCCTGTCCTTTGGGAGGACTAAGACATCCTATATATTCCTGAGTTTTTCTCTTCTCGTGACACACTGAAAATTCCTACGAAAAAACTCTCTCGAATTCTTGTCGCTCCGAAACTCTGTTGTTCTTCGTTTTGCTCTGGACGGAGCTAAGTCAAGGGTCACTCTTTCTATTTTGTGTGCAATAAGGAGATACCGATGGAGTAGAGATTTTACCACTAGGAACATTCGAAAAAAGTCTGCACATAGACCCGAATTAACTCTTAGGGCAGTGCTACGTGCGTGACTTCCCCGGAGGCCGGTAACATTTACTTATTTTTTATTTTGTTGCATATTTTTAAAAAGAGGAATTGGAAAGAATTTCCAATCGTATGAAACCAATTGCATCCCCTATACACTCCTCAAAGTGCATTGGTAAGAGGTGAAATTGGGGTGGCAATTATTGGACGTAGAGCTGGTAGACCAAAAAAGAACAATATCATGACGAGTGACTATCGACAAGAGATCTTTATTATAGTAATTGTGGCGGGCTGGGACACAACAAGTGTAAATGTATAAACGAACAGACACAGTAAATATTGTACTTGTAAATTTTATTATAATTTTTATTGTACTTTTTATTTTAATTTTTATTATAATTTTTATTGTAGTTGAGATTGTAATTAAAACTGTTTAAATGTAGAGAGAAATAAATATCATGTTACTGATAATCAATTTCGTACCCTATATTATTTCTTCCTCCAAATCATCTTATTATTAATTACGTGTCAAACTATACTCTAAAACCATATCTTACTCCTCAAAATAAGTGAATAGTCCATGTATACTTAGTCACAAATTCTAATAAAATTCGATTCTAAAAACATAACTGCAAGATACAATCCTATATTATATAGCCTTGACAATCACTAACTTCTTAGGAAACCCAACTATTTATGCACAAGCAGTTTTACTATCATTTTATTGTTACAAACTTGGATATTTTTCCTTGGTTTATTTATCTATTCATTCACTTCATTTATTCATTTACTTCGGTTTAATCATGTTCCAAATAGAATCAATTCCATCTCTTTACAAACAGTTCTTGGCTGATATATATGAGACATTTAATAACTATGGTATAATTAATGGGGTGATTGGAGCGAGTGTAGATATCCTGTCGATATGAGCCGATATGAGCCGGGGGTGAAACTAATGGTGGCGAGGAATTGGAAGGCTGTGTGGGGCTCCATCGGAGCTTTTGTTGCGCTCCACGCCAACGAAGGTGGGGCCAGAACGGGCCCGCAGGCTGGCGCGGTTCATGAATGAGAGTGTCCGTTAGGAGAGGATAATGGGGTCTCGAACCATTCATGCTTTCTCTGCGTGCAAGCCAATCTCATCGATCGTTACGTACGGAAAAGCAAGTCAAGTAGCACTAGTAGCAATCCTCTCTCTCTCCAACATACTTAATCTTTAAGCCTCTCCCTCTCTCTCTCTCTCTCTCTCTCTCTCTCCCTTCTTTCTTATTTATACAGGAGAGGAATGGCTAGCTCACTTCTTCCTTTGGCACTTGCATGAGAAGGTGAGAGAGAGAGAGAAGAAGAAGAACTAGCTAGTGCTCATATATACACATACTTGGCTTTCATTCTAAGTGTTAATTTGAAGCTTATAATTTGCATGGATGGAGATTTCTAATGCTCACCACCAGGTACTATTTGCTTACTTCTAACTAGGAGCTTTTGTCCACTGCCAACTTAGTTTCTTTTCTATAGTATGAGAACATAGAAATCTTGGTTTTTGTATGTTTTTTTTTTTATCAAGTGTAGAACTGGCTAAAGTTGAAATTGGAGCTAACTAGCTACTTCACTATCATACTAAATTCATATATTGTTTTCTTTTTTTCTTTTTTTCGTACAAAATTCTCTTCTAAACTAGATAACAAGCTTTTCATCATATAGATCTAGCGAATCCTTCTTTCAGACCAGAGAATGTCGCTTCTAGTTCTAATAGGCTATCAACTACTAGACTTAGATCTTCAATAAGTTGATTTAGTTACTAATATATATATAATCTTGAGCTAGGAGATGAGCAGAATTATAAATATAAAATAATCATGACAGAGACTCACCAACCAACTACTGTCTTATGCTTTGGATCTCTTATTTAACTTGTGGAATGATAACCAACAAATTATTCAATAAATAACTAGGTTTTCAGTACCTTTTCCCCCCTAGCTTTCCTCAATTCATTAATTCCTTCCTTCATCCACACATATCACAGGCCATGGCTGCCCAGCAATTGGAACAAGTTCTTGCTGGGATCAACTGTCCCAAGAACAGCAACAGCCTTGACCCCCGCCAGCAGCAGATGCAGCAGCAGCAGCAGCAGGAGAAGAAGGTGAGGCCTCCGAACCCTGAGCAGGCCCTCAAGTGCCCGCGGTGCGAGTCGAGCAACACCAAGTTCTGCTACTACAACAACTACAGCCTCTCCCAGCCACGCTACTTCTGCAAGGGCTGCCGGAGGTACTGGACCCAGGGGGGATCCCTCCGCAACGTCCCCGTCGGCGGAGGCTGCCGAAAGAATAAGAGATCCTCCTCCTCCTCCACCACCTCCAAGAACAAGCCTCAACCTCTCACCACCACCACCGCCGCCGACACCGCCAACAACTCCTCCAACCCGGTGCTCCTCCCCGCTCTCAGCTACGACCCGAGCGACCTCTCCCTCGCCTTCGCTAGCAACCTTGACAGCACCAATACTTTCCCCAACCCTAACCCTAACCCTAGTGCTGCAGGGTTCCTTGACATCCTCAGAGCCGGCGGGCTTCAGAACGGCTTCCACAGCGATACCTCGTACTACGTGGACGACCATGCTTGTACCAGCATGCTGCCGCCTTACGAAGGAGCTAACGATCTGGCTGGCGCGATGAGCGCTGCGGCGGCAACAGCGGTGGAGGGGTCCTGGATCAACCATGGGAGCAATGTGGACTCTACAAGGGGATACTGGAACGGCGGCGTCGGTTCCTTTTGGCACGGCCTCATCAACAGCTCTTTGATGTAGAGAAGGAGGAGGAGGAGGAGGTAGATCATAGTGTGTGGATAGATCATAGTTGGAAGGATAGAGAGGGTGATGTTCTACTGCTATGGTGGTGTTTGTGAAGGACATATTTGGATCCTTGTTCGATTCAACTCAAGCTAAGTTCTCTTTTTCTTTTTCTTTTGCATCTTAATTTCTATCATTATATATGTGTATGGTGGTTTGATCATGGTATAGTAACCAAAGGGATTGGAAGGAATAATAAATGTTGGATGGCTAATGCATGTTTACAATTCTACTTCATTTTTGTAGTGCTTTTTGTATATTTAGCACTCATTGAAAAATGCTTTATGTACCTCCAAAATTCCATCCTCGTATTTGCTTGGTTCAATAAGGGAGTGCGAGATATGGCGGAAGGACATGGAGGGATAAAATTTTTGGAGGTACATATAGCATTACTCCACTACATTTACTCCAATCTCATCAATTTCCTCTTGATAATTAATTGGAAGAAACATTGAACATTTTTGTTTATTCAAACAAGGGGGAAATCGAAGGCATCAATGTTGAATCTCGTATATTCAAACCACATTAGAGTCCAATCTCAGAATTTAGTTTCACTTAATGTTACTTTTCTTCCTTGGATACACTAGAATAATATACTCCAATTTCTTACAAAATTTCAACTAGTGTTTCTATTTCTTCCTTAGATTTGATAACTTTTTTTTTTTCCTTTTCTTGATGATTTGATGCAACATTGGGAAAACAATTGCGTGTTCAACCAAGGGGCGATATAGGAAGTTATGAAATATATATATATATATATATATATATATATATATATATATATATATATATATATATATTGGGGAAAGGGTAATTAATTTCTGGAATCGCTTTCATTGGGATTCGAACTCCGCCTCTACTCACAAAGGACACATGTCTCCACACTAACCACTTGGACTAGCGGTCATATATATATATATATATATATATATATATATATATATATATATATATATATATATATATATATATATATATACATTCAAGAAGAATGGGGGTGGGGGGGGGGGGGGGGGGGGGGGGGGGTGGGTGTTGGTATATATATATATATATATATATATATATATATATATATATATATATATATACATTCAAGAAGAATGGGGGTGGGGGGGGGGGGGGGGGGGGGGGGGGGGTGGGTGTTGGAAGGGTTATGATTGATTCATTTTTATTCTAATTTTAGACTTGGATTGAAAGTTCTAATTTTGTTGGTCTTTGTTTTTTGCTTATCTTTGAAACTGGAGTTCATATCAAATTATCATAAAATGATCATTTGTATGAATATTGGTCTTATTATTATTATTATTTATTTTCTTTTCTTTCTATTTAGTTACTAATCTGCCTCCTTTTCTTTTTAATTATCTCATGACTTGACAATCATATAGTAAATGAAGTATTGAGATCCCTGACCAAATGTGTACTCTCACTTCTATCATTTTGTTCAACATAGAAGACATACAAATTAAAGTAGAGTTATCTTTCTTATTTTTTGATGACAATTTCTATTTCATACTAGTTTATGTTGGTATATATTTAGGATCACTCTGAGATAACCTTTGTACATCTTCTTTTCTTTATCAGTCAGTTCATCGAGGAAATATATGGTTTAATTTCTACTGTGAATTGGTTTATGTTGCTACTATAGTGAAGTTTAATTAACTTGTTGCATAGTGAAGTTCTGCGTAAGTAACTACAAGTTCTGAGAAGTAGAGAAGTGAGATTTCTTGTTAACAAGAAATAGAAAAACAAAGTAAAGGTACCATGGTCCATGCCATTGCCATCCTATTTGGGAGGGAAGTTTTTTCTGTTGCTTTTTTATACATGTTCTTTTGCAATATTTGGAGGGGATATGTATAAGTGGGGGTGTTCCCAATATATTCTGCTCCCATTCGTCATGATCGCCACTAGTAATTAACTGGACTGGAATGAAGGGAGACAGAGATTATAGATAACAGTATCTATCGCAGCAAATCC
Source organism: Iris pallida (assembly GCA_029216955.1). Lineage (NCBI taxonomy): Eukaryota > Viridiplantae > Streptophyta > Magnoliopsida > Asparagales > Iridaceae > Iris > Iris pallida. The sequence goes on from JANAVB010007399.1 coordinate 47,010,909, forward strand.
TAGTTAGATTTGAGGGAATATACGGATGGCTTTGCTTGGCATGGCCATGGCCGTGGGTGGGTGTCACTGACTGTGGTCTCCACTGCACCCAATTGAAGTAGTCACATGCATGTGGGCTTTAGAGAAAGAATATAGGCACGTGGACGCCCAACCGACTTGCATGCAGCTGCACGTGCCAGCATTCCTTGGCCAACAACTATGTTTGTGCGCTGTCGGGGGCCAGCAGCCAGCCATCACTGGTACTGATGGGCTTAGCTTGGTGCAGCCAACTATATATAGGGAGGCCCAGAGACTCGATGTTTCGTTGGCGGGAGAAATGTCACCGATATCATGACTTAAACATAATTAATAGAGGAACTATAGCACATTACACATGGATAAAGGAACTATCAACTATGATAGAGTGCATGTAAGTTGTGCTTTATAAGAAATTAACATGCATATGCACATTAGAGCATATCCAATCCTGTTGTCCTGTTTTGTGTTGTAATTCTTAGGTGGCATGAGACACAAATAAATGTCTTCTACATGTGGCAACATTATATTCACAAAAGACACTGAGTTGAAGAAGTTTTTTCCAATGCAAAAGTATTGAGAACACAATACAAAGTATTTTTTTTTACAAATTCCAAGACAACTTCTAGTCTTCTTCTTTTTATAAATATTTTTATTCATAATTGATGATGTTGATATAAAGTCATTGTGAAGTGCATTGTCTGAATCTAGACAACCAACTTCACATTGTCTTTGCCATGTCATTGCCATGTCAACTCCACCATTTATTTCACATTTGCATTGGAGAAGTACTTTTGAAAAGAAAGCTTGTTATTCCTATGTGACAACCATTTTTTCCAAACTCACATTAGGGTTGGAGATGCTCTTAGGCTTTGTTTGCTAGGAATGATGGAAAAGTGGAAGTAAGAAAAAATAGAGGGATGTATTTTCCTTCCACATGGAAAGGAAAAAATATTTCCATCCTTTGTGTTTGGTACGAGGGATGGAAAATGGAAGGGATATACTTTTCTTTCTTTGGTATGAAAGAAAAAGTGAAAGAAAAGAAAGTAAAAAATGTAGATTTTACCAATTATATCCTCAACTAAAAACATTCATTAATTATCTTTTGACTTAAAATCAGAATTTTTTTAAATAATATAATTCTAAATTAAGTATGTTATATACTATCTAGGTTTATTTGTTATATATAGAGATTGATATCTCAGTTTGTGCATGCCACAATTGCATCATGTATGGTAACAAGAAATTGTAGTTCTTGGGGGACCCGAAATCTAGATTTATTTGTTACCTACAATGGACGTGAATGCCACAGTGATAATTTAGTATCATAGTTGATATCTACAAAATTTAGTATCATAGTTGATGTGATTCTCACAATAAGAAATAAGAATTCAAATTACTAGTCACATGCATAATTAGTAAAATTGACAAAATCGAACAACACCACCTATAATTCATTCATCCTGGAACATCAAAAACATAACACATCACAGTTTTTCAATGTCTTCTAGTGCATATCACAAAATTACAAAAGCCACAAAATGACAAAATGCCCTCAAGAGTCATCTGAATGAGGAAGTCTATATGCTGCAAACATCATGCACTAGACCAAGCAGGCGCTTCTCAAAACAGTAGAAGCATGCGCCACACAGTGTTTAAAGACAAAAGTGTATAAAAGAATATTCTTTCATTGATATTCATGATTATAATAAAGTGAAAATCTATTACATACATAAATTTTCATTGATATTCATGATTTCATGGAGAATCTACTACAAAATTGGGCCTACCTTAATTATTGAAGATAGACGCATGACCCTCATTTGCCATGCGAATCAACAGCTGGCAGCATAGGCGCAACTCTCTTCTTGGCCATATGGATGAGCCGCTGGCAGCAGGCGCATGATTCTTCTTGGCCATATAAATAAGCCATCTGTAGCATGCGCGGCGCATCTGCCATGTGAATGAGGTGCTAGTTGAACACACTACTACAAAAATGGATAACAATGACGGCTAAATATGCTAATTGATGACATTTGTTTGGCTGTCATCTATGAAGGGGTCATCTATATTATTAGTAATCAATGACAACTCAATGCACGTCATCTTTATTTATAAAAGATGACTTTTATGTATCATCTTTATTTAGAAAAGATGACTTTTATATGTCATCGTTATTTGCAAAAGATGACTTCTATCGTGAGACAACAATGACAACTCAACGCACGTCATCTTTATTTATAAAAGATGACTTTTATGTATCATTTTTATTTAGAAAAGATGACTTTTATATGTCATCTTTATTTACAAAAGATGACTTTTATAAGACTTCTATCGGCTCAACACACGTCATCTTTATTTATGAAAATGACTTTTTTACGTCATCTCATTTACGAACGATGACTTACATACGTCATCTTTATTTATAAATTATGACATTTATCGTGGAAAAAATAATGACAGTTCAACACACGTCATTATTATTTAGAAATAATGACTTATATATGTCAATGTTATTTACAAAAGATGACATGCGTCATCTATATATATATATATATATATATATATATATATATATATATATATATATATATATATATATATAAAAGATGACTTTTAACATTGGAAAACAATGACAGCTCAACACATATCATTATTATAAAAAGATTTTTATAGAGAGTACAATAATGACAGCTCAAAACAATGAAATGTATATACAATATCCGATTGAAGAAAACAAAGAAGAAAAAAAAACTAATAGGTAACACCAACAAAAACATATTTTATTTCACAATTATTCAAAGTCATGACATTGAACTAAACAATATTCTTCATTCTCACATACTTCAAAACATAAATTAATAATACTTCCAAAATTTTCTTAATACATATTGACTTCATTAACAATATTCATGATCAATTTGGCCAGCTCTCCTCTTATTTCATCAATTTCTTTGATGGAGTAGTCCTTTCTCCCAGCAAACAACAAAAAATCAACACAAAATCAACTATTACGTTAATGTTTGTTCCTTTGTGCTTCTTTCGAGAAGTAATAAAGAACAAACTAAAATTATTATGAATATAATTTTTATGTAAAAAAGAGCACTGTGATGAAAAAATAGGTACCTTCCATACTGTAAAACCACAATTTTTGCCAGCAATGCAGGGATGGTGACAAAAAAGGATAATCCGAGATGATATTTCCGGACTAAAACCAAAGGATGCCGGTGCAATAAGAATCAAACACTTCACTAAAACCTCAGTAGATGGAATGGATGGTATCTGCAGGTCCTGGGAATTTTCTGTGTCACTTCAGGGCCAAAGAGTTAATATAATGGACTAGCTAAAGATAAAGATGATTGAAGTAATTGGATACGGAAAGGTTAGAGAGGACTATAGGTAGCATAGCTCCAAATCATTGCATAGGTGCATGTCAAATATGATTGAAGAAAATAATAATCGTCCAGCAAAATATCCTGAATATTTCCCAGCTACATACATTCATATGTCAGAGATGATGTGATGCATGTTTTTTTTTAGCATGGTGAATCTATGAACATGAAAAGGACAACTCTTACAGTTAAAAAGTCACTATATCCGTATTGTAGTGTTGGTATAGTATTAACTCCCAAATCCAGGTCGTTTAGGTATGGTCCATTTACATCCATGATGGTTCTAACATCAGGGAAGCCAGAGAAAGCCCATGTATGATTGAGACGTATACTATAGTCAAACTTTCGAGGACCCTACTCATGAAAAACTATTGCTCCTCTGACTTTTGGATTCAATAAGTTCCTGGAAACAGAGGAAAAATATGTCAGCTTCACCGAAACAGAGTAGCTTCATTGAAATATAGTAGAAACTCTTTCAAATACCTACGAGGCACAGGCACTTTGTTCTGCAAACAAATAAGACAAACATGAGGGTACCAAGTAGCCAAACTGATATCTGGATACATACATTTATGTACAGGCACATGCTACTATTAATATGCATTTATGCGATGCAAACGACAACTTATTCTATTAACCCATCACATTGATCAATAGTATGGTTAGATAAATTAATTTATAACATTGCCCAATACTAGAACTTGGACCCTAGCATCTTAAACATTTAAAGGCACAGGACAATGCTGAAACTTGAAGTGTCCACTTAACATAGATTTGGACTTCCCCAAACAAAGTTACCATCTACACCCTAGAACTTAATACTCATTTTATTGATATCATGACAACATATTATGTAATGCATCTAATTACTACTTAACCATGGATTATCATAATCCTCAAAGACAAACATTGCATAAGAAGAAATCTTATAAACCTAAAAAAACTAACAGCTCAATATGAAGAACTTAGCAGCTGACCGCCAAACACAATGGTACAGCATTTGTGTGATGTTTCATTCTTTTACACGGATGCTTAGCTGAAATTATAGATTAGTCAACCATTTCAAACAGGATCAAATTTGCTTAGAAGAATAATATGTTACGAACCAAGAAATTGAAGGACCAAAAAGCATAATTAATTATACTAGGAACTTTCTATAGAATCTTGGAAAGGACGATGAATCTATTTACAATAAAAGCAGTCAATTATGAAAACTATTCTTTAGAAACTTGGAAAGGGTGATGAATCTATTCCCAAACACAGTTAATTCTAAAATCAAGGTATCGGTATTGGAATCGGTATTGGATCATTCTTATGAGCATCGGGATTGGCGGTATCGGCAGCATCGGCGGTTTCGGATAGGAGTATCAGATTTTTTGGTATCAGGAAGCAAATAGTTATTAAGAAATTATTAACAGTTTAGAAAATATATTTTATACTTGGACATAAGTAATTCCGGTGTTGTTTCTAAGCAGTTTTAAAATTGAATGAAATAGTAGTCATCCTTGCCGATTGGTTTACATGCGATAGATAAATTTTCGTCTTTTATGCATGCTTTTACAATCTTAGTATGCTTTTACACCCTTGTTGATCGGTCATTTTGGTTAAATTTTCTTTGCCGAATTGACGAAAAAAGACCCACAATGTCAGTATCGGGTATCGGATCATAACATGCCAAATCGTATCAGTATTGGACATATTGGATCGGAACATGCCAAATCGTATCGGTATCGGCCGTATCAAATTAGTATCGGCCGATACTGCAAACTATGTCTAAAATATAATTCATATATAGTACCTGAGTCTGCACATCATCCCCTGTTACTATATTTCCAACAATGCGAAGGGCAGGAATAAGAACTGATGGGGAAGGGTGCCTAAGAAAATAGCCACATAAAATCATAAAAATATTGTAAATGAATATTAGAAACAACAAAAATGAATATCAAAATAAGCAGAACGTATAAGAGAAGTTCGACAAGGCGAGGGCAAACATTAGCTTCAATAATGGCTTGAATCTTTCCATTCGTACCATCAGATAAATATGAGATAGTCCAGCATGCATTAGATAGAACTTCTTCAACATATGAATGAATGAGACGTTGAAGCGATGGAAGAGCAACCCAAGTCTGTTCATAAAAACAATAAAATCCCATTTCAACTAAATGTTCCACTTTTAAAATGATGCAAACTGATACAACAATAGGCTGACATTGATACATGCTCAAAAGAAGGTTGTGGCTTCCCCTGCACAAGTTTGACAAAGTCCAGGATGCATTTCTCAACATTGAGAGCTTTGCATGCTCGTTCAACTGGTGTGAGAGCGGAGTAAGTGCACCATTTGCGAGTACAAGATCTCGGCATGTCAGTGAATCGCCAGCAACATTGCCCAATGCCCACACAGCCTTCAATGAACAAAACAAGATACATTTTTGCCAGTACTAATATCCAATACATACCAGGCATCAATGACGTGAAGCAAAAGATGTATGCATTAATATCAGCATCAGCAGTTCCACTAAGAAAGATTAGGTGTTCTCTCAAACAAAAAAGAAATATATGTGCAATAACTTCATTTTACTACAACAGTAACATAGGAAAGTATCATGATTGATAGATTCACATAAATCAGTAACAACTTTATGAAGAGTGATTTAACATAATAACCATATAAAATACAAGCAACTTTATATAGAAATCAGAAAGTGCTAAATAAAAGGAAATAGAAATATATGCCAACATTAATGAACTCACATGGAAGCCTTAAAAACTCACCCTTTAGGAAAGGGAAAGGAGGCAAAACTATTCAGGGCAATCATAACAATAGACTGTTAAGTAGTTTCAAGATTACTGCCAGTAGTAAGTTCATTATTGCTCAAAATTTGACTGCCCTCAGAATGGATATAGAAATAAACCAATGAACCCATATAGTTCAAGATTTTTATCTTTAAAGTGCCAGACCTGAAGCAGCTACTAGCTATATCAGGTAAAACCAATATCCAGCACCCGTGCTGCATCAAATATACGAATTGATCCAAAACAATAACATAAAAGTGGCCATCCATCTTGCTCTTCCTTAAAGATTTAATAATTTGGTTTTCGTAGATATGGTACATACTACACATCAAGTCCCAAAACACATATAGCCACAGATTTCAGAAGAAATAAGTTACAATAGAGTGACTTCCATTTTCCAAGGCTCTGATTCCGCGAACCAAACGTGGCCTTATAGCCAAAGACTTGCTAGATCTTCTTCAAAAATTATTGCTGAAAATTGTTTCAAACTTATAAATTATTTCCAACTATGAATTTGTGATGATGCTATTTAAATCTTAAATACACATTAATATTATATTATATGCGTTCCTTAAAAATGACCCATATTATGGATAAACATATTGTGCTTCAAAGAAGTCTACCAAAAACATACAACGTGGTAGGAGACCCTGTGTACCGTGTTCTCGTTTTCATTAGGTGTGTGAGAAACCCTATGAAAAATCAATGGGAATTAAAGTTTCTAAAGGAACGGAAATGACAAGGAATTGATTTCCTTTCCCTTCCATTCCGCGAACCAAACGAGGCCTTAGGGAGGAACCGGGGTATCAAATAAACTGGTCCACAAAGTTTGATCTCTCTAACGAGGTGCATTGTTAAGTGCACCATGATGTCAAAGAAAGACGGTGAGATACTTCTCAAATAGACATAAAGTCTTCACAATATCATTTTGTATTTCATCTAATTTCGATGCAGCCAAAAATTTGCCACACAAATCATTGAAGAATAAACAAAATCTGGTAACAGCATACCTGACATGCTTTGGTAGTACTGAACGAATAGCTATAGGAAATACTTGTTGCATTAATGAATGATAATCAGGGGTTCCAAGTAAAATTAATCGAGTACTATACATAGTTAATTGATTTTGTAAAATTAATCGAATTCTATACAAAGATAAAAATCCACCGAATAAAATTCCAAAAGACATAAGTATGTAAGTTTACCTCTGGTTGTAGTGGCACGACCGTCGACGAAGCCGCTGGTGGCAGGGGAATGAGTCAATAGAGGCGTGTGCTCTGCCTGAGGGGATGTGTCGAGATCGTCCACTGGATCTAGAAAAATCAGATGAGCAAGAATATGACGGGGGCGGAGGCAATAAGTCGGAGTCAAATTGGCCGAGATGGAGTGGGGTCATCGACGCGAAGGTGAGGAGGCGTTGACGGCGTTGGTTAAAGTCGGCTGGAGAAGTCGACAGGGATTTGGGGAGTTTCCGCCAGAGTCCGACTCAAAGAGAGGACTTTGTGACAGATGAAGAAGCTCGTACAAAGGTTGCCAATGGTATCATCGTTGCGGTTGCTAGATCCAGGAGAGGGTTCGAGAAGGAAGATGGAGACGCCCCATTCGTATACCATTGGAGACGATGACACCCTTTCCGTTGAGTTTTTTGAGAGTAAGCCAAACCCTAGTATAAGCAATCCCTATACCATGTAAGGAATAAAGAGAAAGAGAGAGAGAGAGAGAGAGAGAGAGAGAGAGATGTGGGGTTTGGAAATACCAGCCCTAGTATGTCTGGTATACCGTATAAGCAACCAAAAGCAAAAGAATGAAAAATAAAAATATTTTAATAATAACTAACTATATTAAAATTTTAAATTTTAGAGAACTAATTTTAACTCTATTGCTATTATTTTTCACTCTCCAACAAACCAAGCAATCACCAATGGCATATACTTTCTTCGTCCAATCAGGATTCAATCTAATAGTATCAATTTTTAATCAATATTTTATAACACACAACATGTTCTTATCATTGTTTAAAATAAATATGACTTTTAATATAATTGTGTCATTGTTAGTCCCACATCTTTTCTTTCATACACAAAAGATGACATACATAAGAAAATTTAATGACCCTTATATTTTATACCGTCATCTCAGTACACTTTTTATAACATTATTATTTTTAATGTCATTGATTAAATTATTAATGACGATCATCTAATGAACTAACATTAAAAGTATCATTAATGACATTTTTTTATGAGTGTCATCTATAAAGTGTCATTGTTTAGGATTTTTGTAGTAGTGACAGGATTTGGATTGGCAATCAATCCAAATCTCGTAATCAACATCTTATCACTCTACGTTGTCATAGGTTTGAATGTACCCACCATGCTACACAAACAAGGACTGTACCGTCCAAAGTCAGCCATGCACATTGCAGTTTTCTGACAAGTTCCTTCATCAAAACGGTTGCTTCTTTAAACAAAAAGATCTACAAACCATGGATGCCTGACTCGCCAAGGAGGAGGCTCACGGACATCGAAAACTAGGACAGTTTCGAACATGAAACACCCCTATTTATAAGCCAAAGCACAGTCAAAACCCATGCGCCAAGTGGCAGTAAAAAAATTGAAATTAATGTGATGAATCTCACATTAATGGCAATGAATCTTCTACCTCGATTTTGAGTAAGTCTAGTCAAAAGTCACCAGTTTGAGCCCCGTACCACATGCAGCGGCAGCACTTCAGGAAGTTGACTAAAGCCAATGCGCCTCCTCGACAAAGTGAGTCGAGTCAAAATGATGCGCCAAAGATTCAATACACTAATGGCTACTCAAAAACTATCTCGTCAGCATTTAATACAATATACCAGATGTCAGCTGTCACTCGGTTACGGTGAAGCATGCGCCTCGAAAAACATGCAGTCGACGGCTATACAGCAAACGAAACACCATCCTACGTACGCCTACATCGGCACGTGTCACGACCCGTACCCAGTATTTGGGCATGAATCATGCGTACGCCCAGCCTACGCTGCAGTGTCGACGTAGAACGTTGTAATCAATGATGAACAACCATGTAGTAAAATAAAATCCACTTGGAAGACAACAACACAATGTCACCACTCAGCTCTAAATGGAATAGAGAAATATATATATAAAGTCTCAGAATGAACTATATGAAATTCAAAAAATAAAGGAAATCCCAAACTATATGTCTCAACATCAAATGTCAATATCCACTACATGTCTCAATGCTGACTAAAGATATCTAAGCAAGTGCAGCAGGGTTAGATGCTACGAACTCCTTCTGATAGGGAAAGTATGTCTCGTCTGTATCTCCTATGTACGGACCATACTGGTCAGGGCACACGACCTCATCACAATCACCTAAAATATTTACCCAGTCAGGATAGAACGAGTGCAATTCATTGAGTGCAGTTCCAATATATGATAACGACTATAAAATAGAGGTTAGCTATAAAATACATGATTTGAAATAATTAGAAAAAGACATGAGAAAAATAGACAGGAAAATACATGATAACAGCAAATGAATAAAAACCCAGAGGAGATACTATCTATGTGTTTTGAAGTACTTTTTGATATGTGATCGGTCTAGTGACAGTTACACCATGATGTCTACGATGTCTATATTGCAATAAAATAAACAATGTCTACGATGTCTACTTTGTAGGAAATAAACAATGTCTACAATATCTACAATGTCTACGATGTCTACAATGTATATGGTCAGATCACACATCTTTGGTACTTCTCCTTCCCGACGCTACAGGTAAGAATTTGACAAGGTATGAAAAGAGACAAGAATTAAGTATAGAATGACTAACAATGAAATATAATAATAATAATCAATATCGAAAACAAACAATAAATGTACTCGCCTGATGTCCTGAGCTACTGACACGGGTATGGTGCCAAACTCGAGTCCAAATAACCTATTTGAAACATATATAATGGGTCAATAAATGAGTTTGAGAGCAAAATCAATCTAACTTTTTTTTATTAATCTCTAGGTTCCTAACACTGTATCTATATCCCCTTACCCCGCTAGTAGGATACTTGTCTAGCTATCATGTTTCTTTCTTGCTAGTTACCTATTGTGACCAGTTTGAAACTAGGCCCTACTGCCTACCTACAACCATTTGTGTTGTATCTACTTCTGCTACCAGCCTAACTTGTTGTACCCATGTGTACTTCAATGTGAACCTGGTATGTCCTTGCATCCTTCTCATGCAGCCTAATAAGTTCTTGTTTGGTACTGCCATGTAGGCATATGATTTGGTGCTCACTTTGCTTGTTCACTGCTACTTGCTACTTAACCACTTTACAGGTGTGTGGGTTAACACGGTAATTCAAATTCATGCATTAATTGAACTTGTAACAGTCCCTTGCCTATAAAACTCATGTCTACTCCTAGTCCCTTGCTTCCACAAATATCCATTTACCTATAGTTTCTTGTATGCTAATATCCCTGTGTCTTTGGGTCATGCTTCCCTATTGGTTTCGTACCTAGGTTCCTATTTGGTACCAATCTAGGTTCATTCCTGATACCCATGTCTCTGATACTCCTAAGTTTCCAAAACCCTTGTTTAGTTCTTATGCCCAAATCATGCCCCTGCCATGTTACTTTTGATCTGCTAATGTCATACTATTATTGTAGGCAACCTATCACCCAATTGTTAGTTAGTCCTGAGGCTCCTAGGTCTGTACACCTTGTTTGGTGCTTAGGAAGTTACTTCTAGAAGGATTTTGATACATTAGGCCATCCTTATCCTCTATTGTGTACTAGTATTGTACATATCTATAGGTATCTTAATTGAGCCCCCTTCTTCTCTGCTCGAGGACCTTCCTAGGCATACATTCAAACATCTACCATATGAATAACAAGGATTTCAAAGGGGTGGCTTGGCGTACCTTTCAAGTTGATTGCCTTGCTCAGTCGGCCCCTGCTTCCTCTCGCTCTCGTGATAGAAGAAGAATTTTCTTAGGTTCGTAAAGGTTTTGGGATCAGTTGTTTGTCTGCATATATATACTATGCTTTAGATTTGATCAAAGGGGAAGAAATGATAGAGGAGACTTTGGGTTTGAATCGGCTTTTGTATTATCTCCTGATAATTAAGAATATCTTCGAATTCGAATATGAATGATTGAGTGTTGGCCCTTGGCTCCTGAGAGTCAGTCGTTTGAAAAGAAGATTTGAATCTCAACATTTATGTTGAGGCCCTTCAAGTCTCCATTATTTGCAAAACTAATATCTTCCCTAGCTAATGTCATTTTAAGAATTAAATATGTGTCAATAATAATAATGATAAAATAAAAATAAAATTTTGGCTCCTGGACTTACAAATCTACCCTCCTTACAAAAATTTTATCCTCAAAATTTAGAGATAGATACATGACAGAAAATTACCTCACGACTCAAAAAGGTAGGAGTAACGATCACGCATCTCATCTTCTCTCTCCCATGTGGATTCACCTGGAGAGTGGTGTCTCCAAGCGACACGAACCAAGGGAATCATCTGATTCCGAGCACCCTCTTCCTGTGGTCTAAAATTTCCACAGGCTGCTTCTGATAGCTAAGGCTTGGTCCTACTTCGATCTCTGAGTAATCCAACACATGACTGGGGTCCGCCACGTACCGTCTCAGCTGCATCATATGGAACATGTTGTGCACTCCTTCCAGTGCATGCGGCAAGGCCAATCGATAAGCCACTGCACCGATCCTCTCAAGGATACTAAACGGCTCAATGAACCTTGGGCTAAGCTTACCGCCTCTACCGAAAAGAATCGTGCCACGTGTCGGGGATATCTTCAACAACACCAAATCACCAACCTAGAATCACATAAGATATTACCACGAGTCTTATAGGTGTAAACGTATCTACAATAAGGAAATTCTATACCTCGAATTCTAACGGTCTCCGATGACTGTCGGCCTAGTGTTTTTGTCTATCATGAGCCACGCGAAGCCGCTCTCTAATCTTCTTTACTTTTTTCGCAGCATCTACTACCATTTTTGTTCCCAACAGTGCTCTCTTGCCCATGTCATCCCAAGATAGTAGGGTACGATATCTTCGTCCATACAATGCCTCGAAAGGGGACATCTCGATGCTAGCTTGGTAGCTGTTGTTGTAGGAGAACTCCAAGAGGTGAAGGTGGTCCTCCCACGAGTTATCGAAATCTAGCACACACGTCCGCAACATATCCTCGAGCGTCTGAATGGTCTGCTTCGACTGTCCATCCGTCTGTGGATGATAGGCTGAGCTGAACTTGAGATGAGTGCCCAAGCTAGTCTGCAGACTCCTCCAAAGTGGGACGTGAATCTACTATCACGGTCGGATACAATACTCACCGAAACCCCGTACAATCTGACTATCTGCTTCACATATAACTTCGCCAACTTCTTCGTAGATAACTCAACTTTGAATGGTATAAAGTTGACCAATTTGGTCAACCTGTCAACGATGACCCAAATCGTATCATTCCCTCCCGACGAACGTGGAAGACCGAAAAAAAATCCATGGTGATATGTTCCCATTTCTATTCGGGAATCAGCAGTGGCTGAAGCAAACCCCCTAGTCTCTGCCTCTTGGCCTTGACTTGCTAACACACAAGGCATCTAAAAATGAAGCGTGTTATCTCTCGTTTCATACCATACCACTACACATGGGTTCTCAGATCCTTATACATTTTGTTGTCTCCTGGATGCAAAGAATACTGAGAATGGTATGCCTTCTGCATAACCTCCTCTCGAAGCTCTCCACCAGGTACACATAGTCTCGTCTCGTGCCTCAGCAAGCCATCCTTTGCAATAGTAAAGTCTTCTAACAAACCATCCCGTGTCTGCGCTATGATACTCCTCAGCTGCTCGTCCTGGTGTTGTGCCTCTCGAATCCTGTCCATCAGTCTGGACTGAATCTGCATACCCATCATCTGCATCTTGGCTCCTGGAATGACGATCTAAATGCTCAAACTCTCCAAATCCACTAATAAGTGACGGTCTCGAGTCAACCACATAGCTACAGGATACCTACTCAAAGCATCCACAACAACGTTGGCTTTTTTCGGGTGATACTGTAGAGCAATATCAAGTCACTCATCAGCTCTAGCCATCTGCGTTGCCCCATGGTCAACTCCTTTTGTGTGAAGATGTACTTCAAGCTTTTGTGGTCAGTGAAGACTTACATCCGCTCTCCGTACAAGTAATGTCTCCACAACTTCAAGGCGAAGATCACGGCTGCCAACTCTAGGTCGTGGGTGGGATAGTTCTTCTCATGCGATCGCAGCTGTCGGGATGCATAGGCTATCACCCTTTTGTTCTATTCCATAACACATCCGAGTCCCTTACCCGAGGCATTACTGTAAATGGCGAAACCACCTGATCCCGATGGCAATGTCAATATAGGAGCTGACGTCAGCCTTTACTTTAACTCATCGAATTCAGTTTGGCAGTCCTTTGTTCACATTAACTCTACATCTTTCCGAGTGAGCCTAGTCATCGGCTCCGCTATCCGAGCAAAGTCTTGTACGAACTTTCGATAATACTCTGTCAATCCCAAGAAGCTACGGATCTCTGCCACAGTAGTCGGAGTAGTCCATGATTCCACAGCAGTAATTTTCTTTGGATCGACGGATATACCGTCACCTATCACCACGTGTCCAAGAAACTCCACCTTGTCCAAGAAAAACTCGTATTTCGAGAGTTTTTCGAATAGCTGCTCCTTCCTGAGGGTCTCCAACACAATCCTTAGATGTTCCTCGTGCTCCATCGGTGTTTTCGAATAGATGAGTATGACATCGATAAATACCACTATGAACTTATTAAGGTATGGATGGAATATCTTGTTCATCAAGTTCATGAAGACTGTCAACCCGAACGGCATCACTATAAACTCTTATTGTCTGTACTTGGTCCAGAAGGCTGTCTTCGGTATATCCTTCTTCTTAACCTTCAACTGATGGTAACCCGACCTTAAATCAATTTTTGAGAATACCCGTGCGCCGCTAAACTTATCGAAGAGATCGTCAATCCTCGGCAACAATACTTGTTTTTATGGTAAGATTATTCAAGGCCCGATAGTCGATGCACATTCGTACCGTCCCATCCTTCTTTGGCACAAATAGAATCGGAGATCCCCATGGTGACAAACTCGATCTGATGAACCCCTTCTCTAGCAATTCATCAAGCTACTTCTTCAACTCTCTTGCCTCCTTATTGCTGATCCGGTATACCGGTTGTGCCGTTGGTTCTATACTGGCACCAGATCAATAGCGAACTCAAAATCCCTATCAGCCAGCAATCCAAGCAAATCCTCAGGAAAGACGTCCAGGAATTCTACGATGATGGGATACGGTATCTCCTTCTCCTCAATCATAGCTCCGTAAATAACCTTGCTCTCCACTGCTCCTCTAGCAAATTCGAATACAGACTCTCCTAGAGGACCGAATATAACACATTCTCGGTGGTAGTCTATACTGGCATGATTCTTACTCAACCAATCCATTCCGAGAACGATATCGAAACTCAGTAGTGGCATTACGAGTAAGTTGGCATACAATTCTCTACCTCCCAAGGTGATGCGATGCCCCCATGCAAATATCCTTGACTAGGATAGCACCTCCGCCCGTCATAATTTTGCAACTACCATCTAAGGGTTAAGATACTATGTTATGCTTGAACACAAAAGCTACAGAAATAAAGCTGTGGGATGCACCAGAATCAAATAAAGCTATAACTGGAAAAGATTTGAGTAGTATGGAACCTGCTATCACATCAGGAGTAGGATCGGGCTCCTCGACGGCCATGGCAAAAGCTCTGCCCTACTGGGGTGTTCCTCTCTGCAAGTGCTGGACGAACTGTTGCTGCTGAGTGGGGAGTGGTCGACCTCGCGGTTGTGGAACTGTTGGTGGTATAGTTGGTCCTCTCTGCGCTGGTGCTGCCTCGTATCTTGCCCGGTTGGGAACCAGTGCACAATCCTTTAGCTGGTGCGAAGGCGATCCACAGTATAAACATGCTCCAAGCCTTTGTCTACAGTCATCCCAGATGTGTTCGGTCCTTCCACAGAAGGTATAATACGGAGCCTGCTGTAACTTCCTCTGCAGCTGATGTGTCGGAGCTCTAGTCGAAGCACGATTCTGCTGGTGTGCTAGAGCCTTTCCAACGGACTGGAAATGCTGCTACTGGTGCTGAAAGGCCCTCAGCTGGAATGAGGGATGCTTCGTCGGTGCTGATTGGTTGTTGTCCCCTCCGAATGCATCTCGATTCCTCTTCGGTATATATCCCATCTCTTCTTCTACTGCTTGTGCAACCTTCAGTATCTCCGTATAAGTAGTGGCTCGACTGGTGGCGATGGCTAAGCGAATCTCGTGAGATAATCCCTTCCTGAATCTTCGGGCCTTATCTTCTAGGGTGCTGATAATGCTCTCTGCGAAGCGGCTGAGGCGTGAAAACTCCAAGGTGTACTCGTCGATGGTGAGGTTTCCCTTCTCTAGGTGCTCGAACTGACTCACCAACGCCTCTCGAGCTACGTCGGGATAGAATTTTTTCTTGAACAGCTGCTTGAATTCCTTCCAAGTCACTTCTGGCACGGAAAATCGGGGCTCATCTCTATACCACGTCCGTGCGATATCGAAGAGATGCACACTGGCTGACTCGATCTTCAGGTCTTCCGAAACTCGGGCCATCCGTAGAAATTGCTCTACGTTCTCTAACCACTCGTCAGCATAGAGAATCCCCTCCGTCCCATAGAATTCCTTGGGCTTGAGATTTATGAAGTCCTTGGAACTTCCAGGGCACTGCTAGGGAGCATCTTTAGTCTGAATAGCCTCTCTAAAAGTGTCGCGAAAGATGTTGGCTTGCGCCGTCTGGGAAGTGATAAGCTAATGGAAGATTCTCAGGAGCGTAACATTGTCCAGTGCAGGTGGCGGAGGCAACATAGGTGCTGGATATATGGCAGGTGCTGGATGCATAATAGGTACTGGATGCATGGTGGGTACTGGATACATAACATGTGCTGGATGCATGGTAAGTGGTGGATACATAACATGTGTTGGATGAAGAACATGTGCTGGATGAAGAACATGTGCTTGTGGTGGAACAGGTGCTGGGAGCAGAATGGGTGCTGGTGGTGGAGTCTGCGGAGGAAACTGTTGGGGTGGAATGTCGTCTCTGCGAAACCTCGAGAACTGCGGCTGGGCCAGGTCGCCCAGATGATTAAGCTGGCCTCCCTAGGTCGGTGGGGTCTCGTATGTAAAACTTTTGCCTATAGTCGGTGGGGTGTTCAGGGAAGCGTTGTTCCTATCTTGCGAATCCATTGGCTAAAAATAAGGAAAATCGTCAGTTGGTGGGAAAAATTCAAACATGATGTAATTCAAGGAGTAATTAAAATCGAATATAGAGATCAATAACGTGTTTAAACATGTATGGACTATCCTTAAATCCTAATCCTATTTGCAGGCCTGCAGTAGTACAACTAACCTAAGTACTACCACTAGTTCGCAAATTTGTGAAAAGAACCTGCATAGGCCACCATCAAAATGTGTCACGATCCGTACCCAGTATTTGGGCATGAATCGTGCACACGCAGCCTACGCCACAGTGTCGGCAGTAGAACATTGTAATCAATGATGAACAACCACGTAGTAAAATAAACTCTACTTGGGAGACAACAACACAATGTCACAACTCAGCTCTAAATGGAATAGAGAAATATATATAGTCTCAGAATGAACTGTATGAAATCCAGAGAATAAAGGAAATCCCAAACTACATGTCTCAACATCATATTTCAATATCCACTACATGTCTCAATGCTAACTAAAGATATCTAAAGTGCAGATACTGCGAACTCCTCCTGATAGACAAAGTCTGTCTCGGTTGTATCTCCCATGTACGGACCATACTGGTCAGGGCATAAGACCTCATCACAATCACCTAAAATGTTTACCCAATCAGGACAGAACGAGTACAATTCATTGAGTACAGTTCTAATATATGATAATGACTATAAAACAAAGGTTAGCTATAAAATACATGATTTGAAATAATTAGGAAAAGTTATGAGAAAAATAGACATGAAACTACATGACAACAGTAAATGAATAAAAACACAGAGTAGATACTATCTATGTGTTTTGAAGTACCTTTTGATATGTAATTAGTCTAGGAATAATTACACCACGATGTCTACGATGTCTACATTACAATAAAATAGACAATATCTACGATGTCTACTTTGCAAAAAATAAACAATGTCTACGATGTCTGTAATGTATACGGTCAGATCACACATCTTTTGGTACTTTCCCTTCCCGACGCTACAGGTAAGAATTTAACAAGGTATGAAAAGAGACAAGAATCAAGTACAGAATGACTAACAATGAAATATAGTAATAATCAATATCAAAAATAAACAAAAAAATATACTCGCCTGATGTCCTGAGCTGCTGACACGAGTATGGTGCCAAACTCGAGTCCAAATAACCTATTTGAAACATATATAATGGGTCAATAAATGAGTTTGAGAGCAAAATCAATCTAACTTTTTGTTATTAATCTCTAGGTTTCTAACACTGCATCTATATCCCCTTAGCCTACTAGTAGGATACTTGTCTAGCTATCATGTTCCTTTTTTGCTAGTTAACTATTGTGAGCAGTTTGAAACTAAGGCTACTGCCTACCTACAACCATTTGTGTTGTGTCTACTTCTGCTACCAGCCTAACTTGTTGTACCGATGTGTACTTCAATGTGAACCTGGTCTGTCCTTATATCCTTCTCATACAGCCTAATAAGTTCCTGTTTGGAACTGCCATGTAGGCATACGATTTGGTGCTCACTTTGCTTGTTTATTGCTACTTGCTACTCAACAACTATATAGGTATGTGGGTTAACATGGTAATTCAAGTTCATGCATTAACTGAACTTGTCAGATTCCCTTAACTGTAGCCCTCCCAAGTACATGGGAAAACAGCGGCTTAGTTACTACCTACTGTTATACTACTACCTGCCCATGTCTCCTCTTGGTTAGCATTATTGGGACTACATATATATGATCATGGGGTAAGTCACTTACTTGGCAAACACTCAATGTGAGCCACTGGTGTATGTGGTTATACCCTCTCCTAATGTATAAGGACAGCTACTCTTGCTTTGCTAACCCCACTGGTTACTTGTCTATTATCTAAATAGTTGTCCAGGCAATGACTCACAAACTTGCTCGTTTAGTAAATACTCATACCTTACTGGTACCCATATGTACCCCATATGGCTTTGATACATGTACCTGCAGTTCAAATCTGTGGGATTCTCAAGGATGAATCTCTGCCTCTATACTTCTACATAGAGACAGCTGTCCAAAGTCTTAGTCTGCTCACACAGGGACCTTACCTTTTCATACCTATGCATTTGATCCCATTTAGGCCATATGTTCATATGCTTCTGGAGACACCCTTACTCCTATAGGTAACCTCTACATACTTTGGCCTATTGACAGGGCATTGGTCTTCTTCCTAAGTACATATGTAAGAGGTGATGTAGATGTATGGTGTTGATGCCTCCCTATTGAATATTGACAACCCATTACACTCACTTGTCATCATGCTAACAGAGGGCTAGTTCCTAGGCTACTGTACTATACTAGCATGTGGCCTCACGACATGTGATCTAATGCAACTGATGTATGATATGCAATTAGTCTAGTATATAACCTGATCCAGTCTACTCCTAGTCCCTTGCTTCCACAAATATCCATTTACCTATAGTTTCTCATATGTTAATATCCCTGTATGTGTGGGTCATGCTTCTCTATTGGTTTTGTACTTAGGTTCCTATTTGGTACCAATCTAGGTTCATTCCTGATACCCATGTCTCTGATACTCCTAAGTTTCCAAAACCCCTATTCAGTTCTTATGCCCAAAACATGCCCCTGCCATATTACTTTTGATCTGCTAATGTCATACTCTTATTGTAGGCAACCTATCACCCAATTGTTAGTTAGTCCTGAGGCTCCTAGGTCTGTACACCTTGTTTGGTGCTTAGGGAGTTACTTCTAGAAGGAGTTTGATACATTAGGCCATCCATGTCCTCTATTGTGTATTAGTAATGTACATATCTATAGGTATCTTAATCGAGCCCCCTTCTTCTCTGTTCGAGGATCTTTCTAGGCATAAATTCAAACATCTACCATATGAATAACAAGGATTTCAAGTGGGGTGGCTTGGCGTACCTTTCAAGTTGATTGCCTTGCTCAGTCGTCCCCTGCTTCCTCCTTGATCTCTCTCTCTCTCTCTCTCTCTCTCTCTCGTGACGTAAGAAGAACTTTCTAGGGCTCGTAAAGGGTTTAGGATCAATTGTTTGTCTGCCTATATATACTAGGGTTTAGATTTGATCAAAAGGGAAGAATTAATAGAGGAGACTTTGGGTTTGAATCGGCTTTGGTATTATCTCCTGATAATTGAGAATATCTTCGAATTCGAATATGAATGATTGAGTGTTGGCCCTTGGCTCCTGAGAGTCAGCCGTTTGAAAAGAAGATTTGAATCTCAACATTTGTGTTAAGACCCTTCAAGTCTCCATTATTTGCAAAACTAATATCTTCCCTATCTAATGTCATCTTAAAGAATAAAATATGTGTCAATAATAATAATAATAAAGTAAAAAATTTGGCTCCTGGACTTACAGCACATACATGGGCATTATTATTACGCATTTGTTAGTTACAGTTGTGCCATACCACGGGATATACATCTCTTGGAAGATCTTAGAAAAGTCATCCCAAGTGACATTATCATGCCTAAGTCTTTTATCCTCCTTAAGCCACTAGTGGTGCGCATTGTCGGTCAGCTGCATCCTGACGGCAATCATCCAACGATCCTTTGGTAACTTGGCTCCCTCCAACTGTTGCTGAATATTAGTGAGCCATTTATGAAATTCGGTGGGCTCCTCATTGTCTGAAAACTTGGCTGGCTTTAGCTGGCAAAAGTTTGTAATAGTTTTCGTCGTCATCTGGAGAACTGGTGGGGACACTCGCACTAGTGCTGACATGATGCGATCCTCGATGCGCTTCATCTGTCTCTGTTGGGTGTCCAACTAGATTTGTTGTTGCGCTGGCATCTTCACATAGAAGGTCTGGAACAACTGCTGGAGATCTATCGCCTGTCCAAGCTGGGGGAACATCATCGACGACATCATGGCAATGATGGCATCGGTGGGATATCCTCTCTCCTGAACCTCGGTGGGTGCGAAGCTGCTGCTGCATCGTCTGTTTGGGTAGAAGAACCTCCAACCGGTGGAAGGGTCGTGTCGACGTGAGTTACTATAGTGTTCTGCAGGATAATCGTGGGGTTTTCGTCATCGTCTTGTAGGTCCATTGTACCACACATAAACGAAACTAATAAGCTAAGAGCAATGATATCAAGTAGGATGCATAAAATTTCAAAGCCGATATATGGAGGTCAATAACGTAAAACAATAGAAAGATGTGGATGAGATCCTATGGTTCTTTTCTATCCTATTCGCAGGCTCACGTCGGTACATTAACGTAATCGAAGTGATAACGTAGACCTACATGGGCCACCACAAAATCATGTAATGCCCCAGTTCTAAAATAAGTAGGACCAGGAATACGATACATGCCAGTAACACTTCACTAATGGGCCAAATCTCATAACAAGTCCATTAGCAAAATACTTAAGCTATAAATCATGATAACAACCCAGAATAATACAAGTCACAGGTATACAACTAATCTCATCCACATAGGATCATAAGATACATGATATCAAGTCTAATATAATAATGAAGAAATATCTGTCCAACAGAAAATAATAAAATAATTGTCTGGGTAAGACATCCCGAAACCATAGTAAATAAAATAATCATAAACTACAAGTCTGTGAAATGAAAGGAAATAGAGTAAAAAATCTAAAATAGAGAGACATGGATCAAGAGAAGTCCTCTGGCACTATCTCGTCCTCCTGCAAAGGTATGACTCCAGTCTCGACTCCAGAACCGTAAACCTCCGGGTAATCCTCCTCTCTAACTAAGCCTAAAGAGATTACCAGGTCCTCAGGGGACTAGCAAGACACATAATATACATGCTTACTAAAATAGTAATAACATGCAAGCAAAAGCAAGAATCACATGTACAGGAAAGAATAACACATAAAGAAACTCTATAGATGGTGACATATCATGAGAATATAATATTAATCATGGCTATAGGTACATGTGATAATAACCGCAATCCGGCGAGGCACTAACAGTCTTATAACAGGTTCTCTATGCAGCCCGATGATGCACTAACAATAGAGGTATAGCCACAGCTAATAAAGCACTCTCGCCTAAGGTACTAGAAAGTCAAGTCTACGTCTAGTCATATCCAAGTCAAGTACGGGTCAAGGCATATCAAGTAAACATGGTACATGACAACACAATAATATCGGGATCTATGCAAGAAAAACAATGATAACTAGAACAAAGAATAACTCACATGCACGTATACCGAGAAAATGACATTAATAATGAGAAAGTAACAGTAACATAAATCAGAGGAAGCATGTGATCAAATCAGACATAAAAGTACAGTAATACAAGAAATGTATGTAAATACTGTAAAGTTCGACAAGGTGCACTTGCCTGGTATAGCACGTATAACCGACAATATCTAATCAATCAATGAGCCACAAAAGTTAAACTCCTGCAAACGACTCTGGATACTGAAACAAACATCACCAATGTATTTGACATAAGAAAAATATATAACTTTAACTACCCATAAGTCCAATTCTGAATACAGGAGCAAAACGGTAATTTCGGACCAAAATAGTATCCACCATTGGACCCACTTTGTACCGAAAAATGTGCCAGAGCCTATGGTCTCTAAATTCAATAAAGTACATACATACGAGTCTAATTTTTTGAGACGAACTCAACGGTATGTCCATATTTGGATTCCGATGAGCTATGTACAAAATTGCTTGTTGAGTTAGATCGCGAGCCCGCAAAAATAGTGTTCCAGTCAACCTTCTCACAATCGGACAGAACTTGGCTCATAGGACCAGAAAAATGATATGAGTCCATTGGCGCAAGTTTCATCATGAGGTGACAAACGTGCAAAAAGTAATTGGCTAGTTTACTAAGAGCCGATACGGGATATCTCGATCGATATACCTCAATTTCGTCACGCACACACAACAAAATCGAGTTTCGTCGAAGCCCACACGTTAGCAACATCCGTACGCGTCTTTTGATGCTCAAGGGTTGCGACCAAGTTGTCCGGTTTGTCAGAATGGACCCCGTATCGAGAATTTTTATAAATTTCTAAACTATTTTGCAATGTTTTTTCTTATTTTTGTAAACGAATTAATCCGTATATATACGATGAAATTGAAAACTACAAAAGGGTTTAGATTCTGTTTAGGTTGACTAAATTATTATTCCGGTAGATTTCATAAACTCTCTATGGATTGCCATTAATTGGCCTTCCAAAACAGGTTCACGATCTATTTTTTGAACTGTCAAGAGCAGTCTTTTTCCTCGACTTTACATCAATTTTTTGGACATGGTGTTTACCTATAACAAAATCTATTTACTGGATTTCCTAGAGGGTTATATCGTCTCTCCGTAGAAATTTAATCGAATTTGATCGAGTATATACGAAGAAAAATAACTTCGAAAGAGGGTACCTGGCTGATTGCTGCTGCTTCTTCCCTATGCTCGGGTGCGAGGTTGGCCGACCGATGGCTATCTCCGATGATAGCAGACGTGCAGGGCGGCATGCGCAGGTGGCCTGGGGGCAAGGTTGGGGGTTGCGTAGGGTAAGGTTTTGCGAGGTTTATTAGTCTTCCCCCCTCTCTCATGATATATATATATATATATATATATATATATATATATATATATATATATATATATATATATATAGGCAGGTTTTTTTTTAGAGGAGGCTTTGGGTCGGGTCCTTGTTAGTGTTGTTCCCGTAGGGAACAATACTTCAAGGTTTTTTTTTCTTTTTTCTTTATATACATAACTATATATACATATCTATATTTACATACATCTCTCTCTCTCTCTCTCACTCTAACTATACATATCCAGCCCTATTAATAATACTTTTAGCAATTATTATCATAATTCCAAAGTAAAAAATATTACTATAAATAGCAATAACATATATATATATATATATATATATATATATATATATATATATATATATATATATATATATATATATATATTTTTATATATATATATATATATATGTACCCAAATACCACACACACATATATACATTGCCTAAAAATCCAAACCTAAGAAATAAAGATAAATGAAAATTGTCACGTTATTTCCAAATAATTATTAACTTGGTAAAAAATAATATTTATATATATAACAATTATTTACTTATAGAGAATAATAATTAATAGACGATTAAAGTAATACGAAATATATACATAAAATACATCTACATGGACTTTCTGGAAGCACTACATGACTACATGGGCTTAGGTTGGGTTCGGGTCAAATTTGACTAGTTTAGCACAATGGGACCTCATGAAAAGTCTACAAAAATTAATAATTAATTAAATTGTCTATAAGGTTTAACTCGCAACTTTTAATGGTTTTCCTAGTAGGGACACTGCTATGGTCAGGCCATCCCTAGCATGGCTAATATACTAGTCAAAGCACACGACCACACTATCCGTGCCAAAAAAATGGTCATCTTGCACTCCAAAACTTAACCATGACTAAGGCCTTCTATAATAATAAATATTTAATTAAAAATATTTATAAAATACCAAAAATTACTATTTAAATCAAATAAATAATTAAAAATAATTTCAAAATTTTAGGGGTGTTACACGCTGAACACAGACAGCGCATCAAATCTATTCTGTTTCAACAGATTGAGATCTTCGAGCAATGTACACGCGCCATATGTCACTGACTCGGTCATGCCTATGAATGGGTACCAACCATCCAAGATCTCAGCAATAACTGGATCCTAACAACTGCCACGTGTCATCTCATCTATAGCCCAACAGTGTGGTCGTAACAGATTCAGTTCGAACCTCATGTGCGCAGTGCTCATCCCGCCAAAAATCTATGCGCGCATCGTATATGTGTGCAAGGGTTGTTCATTCCACTCGCCTATAATTAGAAGGATCCCTCCTTCATTTTCTTTCTCTATCCCGAATTATCCACACAGAGACATCCAGGGAGTCAGAGCAATTTTTTCATCATCAGATCGTCAATAGTGTAAAAAAACTACTACAATATTCGATCTTTACCGTCACACTTTTCGAAAATCATTTGTACTTAGATTTCCTATTTGGGACTTCTCTTGTACTTTTCTTGTTTGATTAATACAAAATTTGCATTCAACTTTTGTCCATGGTGAACGAACATATCATATATATAACATTTATCTTTAACAAAACTAATGTCATAACTATTGTCAGCATGATAACTAAGGCTTAGAAGGTTATTTTTTAATTCATTTACAAGACAAACGTCTTTTATTTCTGGATAAGAAAAAAATACCAACAAGACCATTACCTATAATATTACCTCTTAGATTATTATCGAAGAAAACATATCCTTCTTTTTTCATCGATAGCGTCACGAATAGAGATACGTCACCTGCATTCCATGTGTTGCGAACATCCGCTATCGAGAATCTATTTGCTTCTAGCATGAGAGGGTTGGCCCACCTACAAGAAGAGTAGATGTGACCTTTAGTACCCATTTCTTTGAGGGTCCAGCATTGTTAGTTTTAGGTATCCATGTATATTTATTAATGTCTACTAACTTTCTAACTCAACAATACTGTGATATGTGCCTGTATTGACCACAATATGTACATATAATTTTAGAGTGGGGTGTCCTTTATTTCAGTACAGACGTGAGTCCTTTGTGTCTTACGTGGATACTTGTAAGTAAAAGCATGATTATGTGGAACATGTTACTTGCGTGCTTTCTTTGATCATGTCATATTTTGTATATGTTGTATAGTAGGACAGATCTTATACATTATAACAGAGTCAACCTATTTTCCTATCTTTATTTCTAACTCTTTAGAGATTGAACAAGTTGTTATATATTTCTCAGTCATATCTTTCAGTTTATGTTCAGTGTTAATATGTAGTCTCTTCTCAGAATCATATAGAGCAAGTACTTTTGCATAGTCCTTCTCTCTCTTTTCTACCATGCTTTGAGTCTCATGAAGACCTTGCTTAATGTTAGCTATTTTCTTCCGTGTTACCTGTGGTAGATGTCTCCTTTATATCTTGCAATAAGTTAAACAATTTATTCACTTCAGTTGTGTATATCTTTATCTCTTTTCGAGATTGCTTGTACTTGTCTAACACATTTTTGTGTTCGTCAAGTAGGTCGTTAAAAGTATCAGAGAATTCATCGAAAGTAAATTCATCATATAGAGGATTGTCTGATACCTGATCAAATGAGATTAAGCAGACATTTGCTGAGCTGTTGAATCTTTCCTCTTCTTCTGATTTACTAGCCTTATTCTTGCGCCAGATGCTAGTATTTGCATACTTTCGACCATTTGTTGACTTTTTTATTGATCGGTTGTATCGATTGCTCTTCTAGGCTATTGGGCAGTCCTTCTTGGTATGCTCGGTCTTTTTGCATCCATAGCATATGGTTTCTTCTTCATTGCTTTCTTGGAGATCTTTTTTCTTTCGATTTTATTTCTCAAACCTCAATAACTTCTTGAAGTTTTTGACCAGTAGGGCTTGTTCATCATCATCTGAATCTTCATCGTCAGTATCTTCACTTGAGAACTTTTTTGCTTGCACTTTGAAGGCGATAGATTTTTCCTTTGGGGTTGCCTCTTCAAAGCCTTGTATATCAAGTTCATGGCTCATAAGTTTCTCCATCAGTCTCAAGTGACATTGTGGTGAGATCATTTCCTTTAATGATCGCGGTAGCCTTCGGATTCAATTCTTGGTCAGTCCTCTGAGCAACTTTTTGATCTTTTTATGGTTACTGCAATCCTTAACAAGAGAAATATATGATAGTTATATCTAGAAAACGTATGAATATCTATGTGATTGATTCATTTGGCTTCATTTTAAAAGCCTTATACTCTTGTGTCAGTCTGCTGATCTTGGATTTCTTCACTTGTGAAGTTCTTTCATGAGTTACAAAGTTTCCAGGTCTCGTGCGAAGTGACACAAGTAGATACTCTATTAAATTTAGTCTTGTCTATGGCACAAAATAAAGCATTAATGGCTTGCGCATTTAGACTATCATGTTTCTTTTCTTGGTCAATTTTTCTATCGTGTGGCTTATCTACTAGATTACCACCAACCATAATTCTGATCGGTCTCTTGTAGCCGTTCATAACTATCGACCAAAGATCGAAGTCAAGTGACTAAAGAAAGAAAATCATGCGTGTTTTTCAATATGTGTAGTTTTTACCGTCAAATAGAGGAGGTCTATTTGTGGATTGTCCTTCACCTGTGAACATTGATTTCACGACTGCTATATATACTCTCTAGAGTGTTATGTATAAGTATAACCTACTTTGATACCAATTATAGGAAAGTTGAGCACCTCTAGATAGGGGTAAATAGAGTGTGTGTGTGTGTGTGCAGCGAAAAGATAATCACCAAATTAAAAAAATTATATTTATAAGCAGTGTCACAGATGATAAGTGCTAGGCAGATGATAACAAACTATATAAAAATTAAATACGCAATGTAAAGAGCATCCGAAAAGAAAATTCATGGCACATCGACGTATACTGGTTTTCTCCTGAGAGGACTAATCCAGTCTCGAGTACTCTTGCTCGATGTTAATCCACTATGGCACAAGCTTTGAATCCGAAGCACTTACTGTAGTGCCCCGTCCCTACATCGTGCCCCGTTGTTCGTCCACGGGGTGTGCGAGAAAGGAACACTGTCGCTATCGACTCGATCGGGACCGATAGGTCGGGATCGATCGAATCGATCGAACGGGAACGGTTGAATTAAGATCCATTCCCCGTTATGGAATGGCTTCTTCGGAACCAAGTCCCATATTCAGCGGGCTGCGCCTCAAGGATTGACTATGCGGCTGAGTCGGGAGAGACCTTCCGTTGCTCTGCTTTTCATGCCGCTTGCGTTGGTTTTGGCTTTGTTTTCTGAATGCGTTTTCGTGAATGTTTTCGATGGTTTTCATGGCTTACGTTTCGAACTTCGCATTCGTATCGAATTTCCTTGAATAACACAGTGTTCTAATCAGTTGCTTGTGCGATTTCAGGTGATCGCGTAGGCAACGTCTAGCGCGGCCAACCAGTTTCTCGCCTCAAGTAAATACTAAGGTGAGTGGCTGACCCTTCTTCCCTCGACCCTCTTCTCTAATACATTATCAATACTAGACTTGTGCTATGTTAGAGGTAATGCAATGACAGGAATGATATTCTAATGAACAGTCACACGACGTCCCACGAACACGAACTAT
This sequence comes from Iris pallida, assembly GCA_029216955.1. Lineage (NCBI taxonomy): Eukaryota > Viridiplantae > Streptophyta > Magnoliopsida > Asparagales > Iridaceae > Iris > Iris pallida. Next base: position 47,038,590 of record JANAVB010007399.1, read on the forward strand.
GCAGATGCTTGTCATACAATATATTCGTGCTTGCAATTTATCAAATCATATAGAACCGTGCTAAGGAAAGGATGAATCGATTAAATAACTGTCGCAACGATACTATAAGATGTGCCTTGAAATAACAAATTAACTTAGCACGGTCATGGACAACTTGTCGACAAGGGCGATTGTTTCTTCGGACGGTATCCCGAGGCCACGGGACCGTTCCGGCCTAGGAAGAAACACGGATAGCTATGCCGGATGCATGCCACGGTAGGCAGTGGCTTTCAACGGGCCTCGCTACCCGTGCTGAAGGACCTCTGTCTACCAAGCTATATGTCCAGGATGGCTTGTCATGCCAGTGACCTTCACGAACGCGCTCAATTACGTATCATTATTATCAACATGACAGGGAAGAACATGGTAAGTTTACGTTACGACGGCACGCACTGCCGGGGGTAAGATCTATCGTCATTATACGTTGTGCCTTCAATTACAAGTTTGAATTGAGTAGGATGGCTAGAAACTTCACTAAATACTTGTATGTACGCTCACTTGAATTCTTCAACAAATGAGAGCACGGGATTTAAATTGCCACGCACCAGCACAAAGTGTAAAGTGCTGACCCTCGCTCTCAACAGGTACTCGGGACCAGGATAGCGTGCTAAGGAACTGAAGGCGACGCTCCTTTCTTTTGAAGCCTTGCTAGAGCGAAGGCTAGTTTTGCAACATTTTGAAGACTCTGACCCAACTGCATCATGAGTCACAAACTCTCGCCGATCCCAGGTCTTAGAGAGTCATTTTGATGTTTGTAAAAAGGGATGTAAATATATGGAATGTCTATCTCATCGATGTCGGTTGTAAGCCCACGGGGCCACTTTTGTAATTGAGTCTGTAACCTACTTATTATCAATGAAAATGCAAGTTTCCTTTACAAAGCAATGTGTTCAATTTCTCTGCGTACTCTTAAAAATGATGTTGTTTCGGATAACCTTATGAACCGCCTTGTGCAAGCGCAACTTAGGCTTGTACGGCATCACGCCCGGGGGACGACTATCGATTCTATTGAATCGGGGCGTGATTTAATGGTATCAGAGCACGGCTTTACGTCCTTGGCCTCCAGTGTCGAGTTTTTTTAGTCTCAAAATCGTTGGTCCCGTATCGATGAGATATGTCGTTCCATACGAGTGAGCCCGCAATAAGTTTGGTGACTAATATATTTTGCCTTCAAAATCCCAGAAGGCACGTCGGTGAACGTGGCGGCGAACGAAGAAAGTGCTTCGAGCGGCTCGAGTAGCTCGAGGCCCGGACCCTCAAACGATGCCATGGAGCGGATGTTGTGCATGCTGGAATCGCAACAACGACAAGCTGAGGAGAGTCAACGCCGGAACGAGCAACATCGATAGCAGGCGGAGGCACGTCAAACTCAGTTCGAGGCCCGATTCGAAGCACAATTCAAGTTGCAGCAGACGCAGCTTGATACACTCCAGCAGATCGTTCAGACGGTGGTGGCCAACAACAACAACAACAACTCCACGACAACTCCTGCCATAACCGAGCCTGCGGTCAGACAAAGTAAAGTCGATCCGGAGGCACCCGAGCTTACACCTGCAGCACCGAGAAGTTCCAACTTCGACGTGTCAAAATTCACAAAAAGTTGCCGTACTTCCTTCAACGGCACGGAAGACCCCTCCTTAGCGATCGATTGGTTAGAGGAACTGGAAGACAAGTTCGAACTACTGGGCGTCGAAGAGTCCAAGAAAGTCGCATGCGCTCAACTTCTACTCCGGTCGAACGCGCACGACTGGTGGGCCGTGCAAAAGCGAGCGATCAGACGCGACGACGAGACAACGGCAATTTCTTGGGCCACCTTCCGCGAGGCGTTCGAGATCGAGTACCTCCCTATAGCCATTCGACAAGAGAAGGAAAATGAATTCATGCAGCTAAAGCAAGGAAACATGACGGTGCGGCAGTATGCGGCGGAGTTTAACAAGTTGGCCAAGTTTGCTGGAGAATTCCTGCCCTCCCTGGCAAGTCGTGCTCGACGGTTCGAAGTGGGACTACGACAATCCATCTACGCCCATGTGTCCGTTCCACAATACAAAACGATGGAGGAGTCTCTCAACCACGCCCTCCGCCTTGAACGCCAATATCCTCCAGGTGCTGCCGGCACTGTGCATACCTACAATCACAAACGCCCAAGCCACGCAGGAGGAAACAACGTGACCAAGCGTCCGAACAATGGGCCCCAGGGCGGACACCAGGCGCGGAACCAGGGACCTCACTGCACAAAATGCAACCGGAACGGACATCTCGCCGTCGACTGTGAAGTTCAAAATGGCGGATGTTTCATTTGCGGAAAAAGGGGTCACTTTCATGGAGATTGCCCGAAGCGTAGAAGAAACAACTTAGACGTGCCTCAGCATCCACAGCACCGTCCAGGGAATCAAGTTCCGGCACCTCGAGCACCTCAACCCGTACTGCAAAATGGCCAAGACCGTCGCCCCAATGCCCAGGACCGCGTCTACACCATGACCCGAGATGAAGTGCTTGCATCAGATACGGTCGTGACAGGTATACTTAGTTTCAATAATGTGCCTGCCCGTGTATTATTTGATTCAGGTGCTTCACATAGTTTTATATCGGCGGACTTTGTCGCCGAGCACAAATTTCCGATGATATCGTTAAACCTCGACCTTAGCGTAAGCACACCTTCGGGCACACCAATACTCACTAATTTAGCTTGCGCCGACGGGATTATCTGTATCGGTGGTCAAAAGATCGGTCTTGACGTGATAGTCCTAGATATGAAGGACTTCGATATCATTCTGGGAATGGATTGGCTCGGGCCGTGCAACGCAACCATAGACTGCGCCAGAAAGACGGTCACCTTTCGCATTCCAGGGGTGCCTGAATTCTGCTTTTCGTGTGGTGAGGCGTCGTCGACCTGTATGCTGATTTCGGTAATTTCTGCTCGGAGGATGCTGCATTCTGGGTGTGAAGGCTATTTGGCGTCCGTCCGAGACATGCGACAGGATGGTGCAAATGCGGGTCAGACCGACGTTGTGGCAGAATTCCCCGATGTGTTTCCGGACGAGCTACCCGGCATGCCCCCCGATCGAGAAATCGAGTTCAGCATCGATACATTTCCCGATACTCGACCAATTTCTAAGGCCCCGTACAGAATGGCTCCCGCCGAGCTGAAGGAACTCAAGGTCCAGCTACAAGAGTTACTCGATAAAGGGTTTATTCGGCCTAGTGTTTCACCGTGGGGAGCGCCCGTGTTATTCGTGAAGAAAAAAGATGGGTCCATGCGTCTGTGCGTCGATTACCGAGAGCTGAACAAGGCCACCATCCGGAACAAGTACCCATTGCCCCGTATAGACGACTTATTCGATCAACTACAAGGCGCCTCGGTATTTTCAAAGATTGATCTCCGCTCAGGCTATCATCAACTCAAGATCAAGTCAGACGACGTGCAAAAGTCTGCCTTTCGCACTCGGTATGGCCACTACGAGTTCCTGGTGATGCCATTCGGCCTGACAAACGCTCCTGCTGCCTTCATGGATCTGATGAATCGAGTATTTCGACCCTTCCTTGATAAATTTGTGGTAGTCTTTATTGATGATATTCTCGTCTACTCGAAAGACAGGGCGCAGCATGCAGAACATCTACGGGCCGTGCTCCAGACACTTCGAGAACATGAGTTGTATGCGAAGCAGAGTAAGTGCGAATTTTGGCTAAGCAGCGTATCCTTTCTTGGTCACATCATTTCGTCCGAAGGCATTGCAGTCGACCCGAAGAAAGTGGAAGCTGTTGCTGATTGGAAGCGGCCTGCGTCTGCTAGTGAGATTCGAAGCTTTCTTGGTTTGGCGGGATACTATCGACGCTTCGTGAAAGACTTCGCGAAGATTGCATCGCCACTGACTCGCCTCACTCAAAAGGGAGTCGTGTATGAGTGGTCGGATGACTGTGAAGCTTCATTCCTGGAGCTGAAGCAGCGACTAATTTCGGCACCTATACTCGCACTCCCGGATGGGCCAGAGGGTTTTCAGATATTCAGCGATGCTTCAGGCCAGGGCTTGGGATGTGTGCTCATGCAACGAAACAAGGTAATATCCTTCGCCTCCAGACAGTTGAAGCCGCACGAAAAGAACTATCCTACGCACGACTTGGAGTTAGCGGTGATCGTGTTCGTGTTAAAATTGTGGCGTCACTATCTATATGGTGTGGCGTGCGCGATCTATACCGACCACAAGAGCCTCAAGTATTTCTTCACTCAAAAGGAATTGAACTTGCGACAGAGGTGCTGGCTCGAACTGATCAAAGACTATGACTTGACGATCGACTACACTCCGGGCAAGGGAAATGTTGTGGCGGACGCTCTGAGTCAGAAATATCTTGCCTCGCTTTCCATCAACCGTAGACTACTACAAGATCTAGAAGAAATGGGCATCGATCTCCGGGTTCGATTCAGGGATATACGGCTGGCGCAGCTGCAGTTAGAGCCAAGTTTGCTGGAAAAGATCATAGCCGCTTAGAAGGATGATCCGTACCTGAAGAAAGTGCGCGAGCAAATTTTGACAGGTAGTACGACCGACTTTGCGGAAGATAAGACCGGCGTGCTGAGAGTGAATGGCCGACTATGTGTTCCGGATGATTCAGAACTACGAAAGGAGATAATGTCGGAGGCGCATCATGCAAAATATACCTTGCATCCAGGCAGTACGAAGATGTATAAAGACCTCCGCACGACCTTCTGGTGGCACGGGATGAAGAGAGATGTGGCGCTCTTCGTGTCACAATGCATGGCCTGTCAGCAGGTGAAAGCTGAGCATCAGCGACCGGGCGGGGAGATACAGAACCTTGCCATTCTAGAGTGGAAATGGGATCATGTCACGATGGACTTTATTGTTGGCCTGCCGAAGACACCACGGGGAAGCGACGCCATCTGGGTCATCGTCGATCGACTAACCAAGTCAGCGCACTTTATTGCCATCAAAGTTACTTGGAGCATTGATCGCCTGGCGCAGATTTATCTTGACGAGATAGTACGGCTGCACGGAGTTCCAGTATCCATCGTCTCTGATCGGGATTCACGGTTCATGTCGCGATTCTGGAGTAGCCTTCAGTCGGCGCTGGGTACCAAGTTGCAGTTCAGCTCAGCTTACCATCCTCAGACCGACGGCCAAACGGAGCGCGTTAATCAGATTCTCGAAGACATGCTACGGCTCTGCGCAATTGACTTCAAATCAAGCTGGGACGTCCACCTACCGTTGGCGGAATTTGCATACAATAATAGCTATCAGTCCAGCATCCAAATGGCGCCGTATGAAGCTTTGTACGGCCGGAAGTGCAGATCGCCCATTTGCTGGGATGAAGTCGGGGAGCGGCAGATACTCGGCCCGGAGCTGGTGGAACAGACTGTGGAAAAGGTCAAGCTAATTCGGAAAAGACTGAAGATTGCATAGAGTCGGCAAAAGAGCTACGCCGATACCCATCGAAGACCGCTTGAGTTCCTGGTGGGCGATCATGTGTTCCTGAAGGTGTCGTCTATGCGAGGAGTTACTCGGTTCGACGCGAAAGGAAAGCTGAGTCCGAGATTCGTTGGGCCGTTCGAAATACTCGAGCGGGTCGCCCCAGTGGCCTATAAAATTGCCCTACCGCCGGCGCTTGAAGGTGTGCACAATATCTTCCACGTCTCCCAACTGCGGAAGTACGTGCACGACCCTAGCCACGTGGTGGATTTTGGCCAGCTGGAGCTAAAGTCTGACTTATCCTACATTGAAGAGCCCATTCAAATCTTAGAACGCAAGGATAAGCTATTGCAGAATAGGGCGACCCCACTCGTCCGCGTGCACTGGAGGAACCATGCGGCAGAAGAGTCGACATGGGAACTCGAGTTCGAGATGAAGGAGAAGTTTCCTTCATTGTTTTCGTAGAGGTAGGTTCTGTTCTTAAGTTTCGAGGACGAAACTTTTTCTTAGTTGGTTATGGTGTAGTGCCCCGTCCCTACATCGTGCCCCGTTGTTCGTCCACGGGGTACGCGAGAAAGGAACACTGTCGCTATCGACTCGATCGGGACCGATAGGTCGGGATCGATCGAATCGATCGAACGGGAACGGTTGAATTAAGATCCATTCCCCGTTATGGAATGGCTTCTTCGGAACCAAGTCCCATATTCAGCGGGCTGCGCCTCAAGGATTGACTATGCGGCTGAGTCGGGAGAGACCTCCCGTTGCTCTGCTTTTCACGCCGCTTGCGTTGGTTTTGGCTTTGTTTTCTGAATGCGTTTTCGTGAATGTTTTCGATGGTTTTCATGGCTTACGTTTCGAACTTCGCATTCGTATCGAATTTCCTTGAATAACACAGTGTTCTAATCTGTTGCTTGTGCGATTTCAGGTGATCGCGTAGGCAACGTCTAGCGCGGCCAACTAGTTTTTCGCCTCAAGTAAATACTAAGGTGAGTGGCTGACCCTTCTTCCCTCGACCCTCTTCTCTAATACATTATCAATACTAGACTTGTGCTATGTTAGAGGTAATGCAATGACAGGAATGATATTCTAATGAACAGTCACACGACGTCCCACGAACACGAACTATGCAGATGCTTGTCATACAATATATTCGTGCTTGCAATTTATCAAATCATATAGAACCGTGCTAAGGAAAGGATGAATCGATTAAATAACTGTCGCAACGATACTATAAGATGTGCCTTGAAATAACAAATTAACTTAGCACGGTCATGGACAACTTGTCGACAAGGGCGATTGTTTCTTCGGACGGTATCCCGAGGCCACGGGACCGTTCCGACCTAGGAAGAAACACGGATAGCTATGCCGGATGCATGCCACGGTAGGCAGTGGCTTTCAACGGGGCTCGCTACCCGCGCTGAAGGACCTCTGTCTACCAAGCTATATGTCCAGGATGGCTTGTCATGCCAGTGACCTTCACGAACGCGCTCAATTACGTATCATTATTATCAACATGACAGGGAAGAACATGGTAAGTTTACGTTACGACGGCACGCACTGCCGGGGGTAAGATCTATCGTCATTATACGTTGTGCCTTCAATTACAAGTTTGAATTGAGTAGGATGGCTAGAAACTTCACTAAATACTTGTATGTACGCTCACTTGAATTCTTCAACAAATGAGAGCACGGGATTTAAATTGCCACGCACCAGCACAAAGTGTAAAGTGCTGACCCTCGCTCTCAACAGGTACTCGGGACCAGGATAGCGTGCTAAGGAACTGAAGGCGACGCTCCTTTCTTTTGAAGCCTTGCTAGAGCGAAGGCTAGTTCTGCAACATTTTGAAGACTCTGACCCAACTGCATCATGAGTCACAAACTCTCGCCGATCCCAGGTCTTAGAGAGTCATTTTGATGTTTGTAAAAAGGGATGTAAATGTATGGAATGTCTATCTCATCGATGTCGGTTGTAAGCCCGCGGGGCCACTTTTGTAATTGAGTCTGTAACCTACTTATTATCAATGAAAATGCAAGTTTCCTTTACAAAGCAATGTGTTCAATTTCTCTGCGTACTCTTAAAAATGCTGTTGTTTCGGATAACCTTATGAACCGCCTTGTGCAAGCGCAACTTAGGCTTGTACGGCATCACGCCCGGGGGACGACTATCGATTCTATTGAATCGGGACGTGACACTTACAGTTCCTTACAACCACGAGTTTTAATCTAAAGGACTCGCAACTTCAACAAGGCAAAACTTGAAATTTTGACCATTTTCGAAAAGCCTTCATTACAAACTCGAATCAAACTCTAGATCAAACCGTAATGGCACTTAGCTTGGCTAGCAGTTGTAAAAGGCTAGATATGAAAATGTAAATCTCTTTCAATGTTTCTGAATAGATAGAGAAGAGAAGAATGAATGAATTAGTGATTTGGAATGGGAACTTCTCATCTATTTATAGCATTTTTATGGGCAGAACTCGACATGAGTTCGGGTGCATGTTTTCGTAATTCAAAAGTTGGTTACAGATCTTCAGAAAGACCACATAACTTCAAAAACTTCCTGACCGAACTCAGTCAGAGTTCGGGCCGAAATCTGACCGAACTCGTGTGGTAAGTTTCCTGACCAGTTTTTGTGTTCTTAATGAAGATGGCTTTCGGGTTCATTGGGTATTGGGCATTTTGGCTAGTAAAATAATTTTTGTGGATAAGTAGGCTATTATGAAAGTAGACTTTAGTAGCATAGCCAGTTGCCAATCCGATCGATCATACTTTTTTCCTGGACTCAATAATGTATAAAATATGAAAAAATATCTTGATCAGTATTCCCAATCTTTTTTAGACGAAGATGATGAATAGTAACAATGTGCAAGTAGACGTTCTGTGTTTGTACCTGTAGCTGCATATTAATTGTGTATAACCAAAGTTTACGTTGTTTATCAAAATCAGGTGTGACTATGACCAATGGGCCTGCCTATTATTTGCATATCGACAAAGATTACGTTGAGTATCAAAATCATGTGTGACTATGACCAATGGGACAATATATGACCTCTAGCCTAGTGGTTAAGAGAGATGCATGCGGCCCGAGTGGTCAGGAGTTCGAATCCCAGTGGGAGTGATTAGAGAAACAATTACTGTAATCACTCACTGGGATTCGAATATATATATATATATATATATATATATATATATATATATATATATAGATATATATATATATATATATTTATAAAATCAAAGCCCACAAATTACAAAAATAAATTACGGGACAAAGTTACAGGATAATTTTTTTAAAAAGTAATTATTTATAGAGAAAAAAAACATATGAGTCTCTCTCTTTCTTAAAAAATCTAAAATTTTCAAAACAAATATAACAAAAAATGTATCTATCAAAACAAATCTATTTAAATTTAAGTCTTTCCGTAAAAATAAACGTAATATATAATCTATCTTTCAAAGCAAATCTAAAAAAATAATCTATCTTTAAATCTATCTTTAAAACAAATCTATATTTAAATTATTATTTCTAATGTCAATTATTGTTAATACTAATTATAATTTTGATATTAATTATAATATTAATATTATATTAATTTTAATGTTAATATTAGTATTAATTTATTTTAATATTAATATTAATATTAATATTAGTATTAATATTAATATTAATATTAATGTTAATGTTAATGTCAATGTTAATGTCAATGTTAACGTTAATATTAATGTTAATTTTAATATTAATATTAATAATAATGTTTATTTTAGTATCAATTTTATTTTTTTAATTTTTAATGTTAAAGTTAAAGGTAACACTAAAATTAACATTTAAATTAACAATGAACACTAAAATTAACATTAAAACTAAAATTAATATTAATATATCAATATTAATATTGATATTAGTATTAATTTTAATATTAATATTAATATTAATATTAATATTAATATTATTACTGATATTTATATCAAAATTAGTATTTTAAAATAGATTTATTTTGAAAGATAAATTATTATTTTTCAAATAAATCTATCTATTTTTTTAAAAGTAGAAAGTAAATCTATCTAGCTCTGTTTAAAAAAGATTATCTTTATTTTAAAAATAAAACTGATGGATAGAATGTTTATTTAAGATAAAAATATATTTGTTTTAAAAAAAAGTGAGAGATTTTATTTTTTTAAAGAAAATAAATTTGAATGAAAAACGTGTATGTTTAATGCTATCGTAAATTTTTTGTAGAGTTAATCCCGTACATGAAGCTTGTTGATATATATATATATATATATATATATATATATATATATATACCCCTCCCTCCCCTCGTGGTGGCCCCGCCGGGCGTCGTTCCTGCCGCAGTGCCCGGAGCTTCCAAACTCCCGGGCGAACTACTTCCCCCGTCGCGGCCGATGCTCGAGGAGGCGTCCGTCCACCCTTTGCCTCAGGGTCCTCTCCCTGGCCTTGCCCGTGTTACCCCGGCGGACCAGTTGGCCCTTGGGCCCTACCTTGGGGAGCGAGTCCTCCCTTCTGCTGCTTCTCCCCCTCCCCCCTCGGCGTGCTGCCCTTCTCCTCCCGCTGTACCTCCTTCCCGTGACCAGGTCGTGCCTCCGGTTTCCAGGCCGACCATCACTCAGCCTCCCCTTCCCTCCTCCGTGCCCGGTGCTTTGGCTCCCTCGTCCTCAGCTAGGGGCCCGCCACATTCCTATGATGACAAGCTGCGCCCGGACCACACCGTCAAGAAGGGGGCATCTTCCGCGACGTCCCTCTCCCGAAAGTTAAGTACCTCTCAGAATCCCCGGCTCCCACCGTCCCCTTTTTGGCCCAGGAGTTGTCCTTCCTCTCTTCTTCCTTCCCCCACACCTTCGTCCTTAAGTTTTCGACCGGTTGTCCGAAGCTTGAGCGAGTTAAGGAAGTTATCCTCAGCTGGCGGTTGTCCGCGGACTATAGGGTGGCCCCCTGGACCCTAAGCACATCTCGTTGCACCTCTCCTCTGAGATTGATGATAAGATAGTATGGTCCAAAGGCACTAGCCGGGTGGACTCCCACCTCATGAAGATCATCAAGTGGTCTCCGGACTTTAACACCAAAAAAGACTCCGTGATGGTCACGGCCTGGGTGACCCTTCCTAACCTTCCCCTCATATGCTTTGCTCATGCGGCCCTAAGACGTATCGACAACTCTTTCGGGACCTATGTGGCAACCGTCGACGAAACTAGAAACCTCTTTAAAGCTCACTATGCCAAGATCTGTGTAGAACTTGACCTCACCAACGAGCCCCCCAACCATATCTTCATCGAACTGGGCAACCAGATACACACCCAGCGAATTGTTTACGACAACCACATTATTTTCTGTAAACACTGCTACCTGCGAGGCCACCTGGCAGAATACTGCTTCCGGCTGCACCCGGAGCTCAAGAGGAAGCCCTCCAGAACAGAAGACACCAGCAAGAGCGGTAAGAATAATCAGTCGCAACACCCCCTCCCGCTGCTTACGCTTCCAAACACCCATATTAGGTTCGACGGCCAAGTCAGGTCGCCAGTCAAGGTGACAACCACTGCTATCGATCCGCCCTACAGTACCTCAGCATCCCTATACCTCTCCAACAAGTTCACTGTCCTGGACTCAAAAACCACCGAGCCGCCTCAGGCCATAGTCATTTTTGAGGATCCTAAAAAGCCCAACGAATCGACCGTCGAGATGTCGGTCATAAGTGATACACCCCTGGATGACGGCGTGGACCACTCCAAAGACATCAGTCCGGTCCCTTCCCAACAAACCGACGGCCACTCACTGAGCGAGGAGATCAGCATGGATGATGCTCTGGCGATCATTGGCCCAGAGCAGGTTATGAGAGCCCATCAGGTCATGGCCGCAGGATTCTCCCTACGGTCAGTGGGAGAAATAGCGGGAGGCATAGAGGATACCCTAATGTTACCCAACGGTGAGGCCACCATGGACTCCGCGGGAGAAAAGATCATCCCCACAGAGGATTCCCACTCCATCGGAGCGGCGGATCTCAACTATCCCAAATAGAATGAGATCACCGAGCCGTCCACCATACGCACAAGATCCGTGGTAAAGCGGATAAAAGATGCCATCAACCATAACATTAATGCTTAACATCCTTTCCTGGAATGTTCGCTGTCTGGCTAACAAACCCACCAAAAGATGGCTCACTGCCCTCCAAAAGTCCACAAGATTGATATTCTGATTATTATTGAACCCAAGATTCTCCCCAAGAAAGTCAAATCCATCCAGCTTCTACTAGGCTTCCATAACGTCGTGGCAGGCAACCATGACATCTGGATTCTCATCTCAGCGGATGTTCAGATGGGAGTTATCCAAGATTCTAGGCAGGCTCTCTCATGCTGGATAGAACACCCTCACCTCCCAAAATACGCCATTCTGTCTGCTGTTCACGGAAGTTGTGATATTATTGAACGAAAACAGCTTTGGGACGACCTTCTCGACACCCACCTCAATCACATTAACCTACCTTGGCTTTGTATCGAGGACTTCAATGCTATTACTTGTAGAAAAGAAAAGTCTAGAGGTCGGCCGCCCCCTCCGATGGCCATGCATGACTTCAACAATTTCATCTTTAATGCCAACCTTTCCTCATTCCAGTTTTCTGGCAACGCTTTTACCTGGTGTAACATGTAGGAAGGCGATCGTCGAAAATATTTCCGCCTCGATAGGGCCCTCACTAATACCCTCTGGCATAGTATAGGCATCAGCTCCAGACTCACCCATCTTAATGCTAACGAGTCCGACCATGCCCCCCTACTGGTTGAAATTAGGAACTCAGCCAACCAGATCAAAAAGAACTTCTGGTTTCTCGACTTCTGGAGCGAACACCCTCAATTCAAGAATGTTGTCGCCGAAGCATGGAATCAGGTGGATGAAGTCAACCCGCTGATTAGGGTGGCGTCCAAGCTGAAGGCGACGAAGAAAGCCCTCGCAGCTTGGAGTAAATAGGCGTACAGGGATATCTTTCAGGCGGTCCGCGTGGCTGAGGATGATGTCACTCGCGCTGAAGCAATCTTCATGACCGATCGGTCTCAGACAGCCAGGACTGCCCTCAATCTTACCAAAGCCATTCTCAAATTTCGGCTGAAAGTGGAAACAAAATTTTGGAAACAGAAAGTGAGACTGAAATAGCACAACGAGGGGGACAAGAACTCGGCCTACTTCTACGCCTGTGTCAACGGTCGCAAGCAGAATCTGACACTTCACCAAATCACCGATGACTCGGGCAACATCATCAGTACCCAGCGAGATATCCAAGCAGTTGCTGCTGATTTTTACTTCCGACTTTTCACCAAATAAAGGGTCCACAAAGACAACAACCTACTGGCTGAGATCCCCCGCCTGATTGACGAGATCGACAACACTCAACTGGAGCTCCTTCTGACCTAGGAGGAGGTTAGAGATGCGGTATGGGCCCTTGACGCACACAGCGCACCTGGGCCCGATGGTTTCTCCGGGGTTTTTTCCTGCAATGCTGGGATATCATCAAAAAGGACATCCACGAAGCGGTTATTGCTTTCTTTCAGGAGGCGACTTACCCAAGAGCCATATCCGCCGCCAACCTGATCCTTATCCCCAAAAAAGATAACCCCGAGACCTTTTCGAGATTTTCGGCCCATCAGCCTGTGCAACTTCACCAATAAGATCGTCTCCAAGATCATCGCCTCTAGCATGTCGGATTTACTTCCCAAGATCATCCCAGAAGAGCAGAGCGGCTTCGTCCGAGGTAGAAACATCCAAGATAATATTATGCTAGCTCAGGAGCTCGTCACCTGCATGAAACTACCTGCTAGAGGCGGCAATATCACGATCAAGTTGGACATGGAGAAAGCTTACGATAGGCTAGATTGGCAATTCATGATCGGGGTGTTCAGGGCCTTCGGCTTTTCGGAGACATGGATTAATATAGTGTGGAGATCGATCAGCAACTCGTGGTTCTCCACCGTCATCAATGGTCAAGCCGACGGGTTCTTTAAATCAAGCGAGGGAGTCAGGCAAGGCGATCCCTTACCGTCCACCGTCTTCATCATCACAGCGGAGGCTTTGAGCAAAAATCTGAACAAGATGGTTAGCACCCCAAACTTCCAGCACTTTCACACCGCCAGCGGTTGTCCGATCATTACCCACCTAGCATACGCTGACGATATCCTCATCTTCACCTCCGGAGATGTCGGGTCAGTGGAGGTGGTCCATAACATCCTTCAGAGATATGCTTCTTGCTCCGGTCAGAAGGTCAACCCCGCTAAGAGTGTCATATTTGCGCATCACAACATTAGGAGAGAAAGAACGGCTAACATTTCTAATATCACCTCGTTCTCCATCGCACACCCTCTTTTTTTATACCTCGGATGCCCCCTGGTGTACGGTAGATCCAACGCGGGCATTTTTGATGGTCTGATTAACAAAATTAGGAAAAAGCTGGAGGGATGGCACAACGCCACCTTATCCCCAGGCGGTAAGATGATCCTCATTAACCACGTGCTCAACTCCATTCCTATATATACCCTCGCTGCTTGCTCCCCCCCAAGAAGGTGATTCGCCTGATCGAAAGCATTCTGTGTAATTTTTTCTGGGGACACAGCGATGGCAACACGAGGCATCATTGGGCGAGTTGGGGCACCATGGCCAAACCCACCGATTTAGGAGGCATGGGATTTACCAAAATATCTCACATTATTAATGCTTTCTCGATGAAGCTGTGGTGGAAGCTGAGGACGAGGCAGAATTTATGGACAAGATTCATGAAGGCCAGATACTTTAAGCACATTCACCCAGTTCAGGCAACCTCCAACAGTAGATCATCAGCGGCATGGCGGCGCATCCTAATTGGGCACTGTAGGCCTCAAAAATGAAGTCACGCTGAGTTGATCAGAACAAGTCACGCAGAGTGATCCGAGAAGCAGCACAAAAGATACGCTAAGTTCTTCCTGGCCATCTCCTTTAGAAGTCACGCAGAGACAGCTCAGCCATATGTCAGAATCATAATGACTGACAACACAACAGTCGAGAAACGTCTCCTCGTATGCCACGTATGCACAAAACTCGAGAGATCACAGCCGTCTTTTGCAATCTTCCTTAGCAAGACTCACTCTTCACCAAGTTGGCGTGACTTTGGGTCTTATCTTCATTTAATGCGGCTGACAATATAATCAATGTCAGAGATTTTGTGTCAGACGAAGCGTGCCAAATCAAGACAGCTGGCGGTTTACGTGGATTCTGAACCTTCTCCTTCCTTAAAACATTGTGTGACTTTTGAGTTATTCTTCTCAAAGCCTGCGTGAATTCTGAAGTATTCTTCTTCAAAGCTTGCGTGGATTTCGCCTTCAACGAGTCTGCGTCAACGAATCTGCGTGGATTTTTGCCTTCAGCAAGTCAGCGTGGATTTTATTTCAACTGGAGTACGTGGCAGCCATGCCACCGATCTCTCTCTCGCGTGCCCAGTAACTTGCACACGACCCATGCACTGATGCCATGTGTCCAACAGTTATGGGCCACGTCCAGTAACTACTCACTAACCCTGCGTGTATTTAGAGTCTGCGTGACTTTTCAAGTGCACCAGTGGTGAGGTAGTTATCTTTTCAGTTACTTTTTTTTGACTCTATAAATAGAGTTCTTTTTTTCTCATTCATTGTACAGATACATTGATATCTACTGTCAAAATTTTGAGAGCTTTTCTTCTTCGCATAGTCCAAGAGATAAAGCGATCGGATTCCTACAGTTGTAATTTTCCCAGAAACACAACAAATAAAGAGAATTTCTTTATGGAAAACAAATTGGCGACTCTGCTGGGGAAAACCATCTCCTCTTCTGAGATGGTAACAACTCAATGCGACACTTCGTCAATCGGCTCGACGAAAAAGGTGATGACGATCAAATTCGATCAACTCGCCTATGAAGAAATACAGCGGACTAAGGGTGGCAAGCCCACTCCAGCCTCCATCATCACTGCCAAGTCGAAGGGACACTTTGTCTATGTCCCTAAGAATCAGTTGGCAGTCAATGGTGAAGTCTCTGCCACAGTGTCTACCCCTAACACTGGCAAGAACTCTACTGCAAGCACGCACACTCTTGTGCACTCGAAGATGACAGTAACTAAAAGTCACGCTGACAGTACTGGCTCCTTAGCCGAATCTGTTCCAGCGTGCAAATTCAACTCTAAAAGTCACGCTGACAGTATTGGCTCCTTAGCCGAATCTGTTCCAGCGTGCAAATTCAACTCTAAAAGTCACGCTGACAGTACTGTCTCCTTAGCCGAATCTGTTCCAGTGTGCAAATTCAACTCTAAAAGTCACGCTGATAGTATTGGCTCCTTAGCCAAATCTATTCCAGTGTGCAATCCCACATTCAAAAGTCACGCTGACAGTACTGGCTCCTTAGCCAAATCTGTTTCAGCGTGTAATTCTAAAATTAAAAGTCACGCTAACAGCTCTGGTTCTTTAGCCAAATCTGTTTCAGCGTGTATTTCATCAGAGAAGAATAGCTCCTTAGTTATCTCTTCTTCTTCACCGAGTTCTACTAGAACTGGGGGTGGTCTTCCACACAAAGTCCCTTCGAAAAGGAATAACTCTTTAGTTGTTTCTTCTGCTCCTGTAGTTTTTACTTCAGGAACAGCTTTGACTGATACTTTTGTTAGTCAAAGGAAAGGAGATGGTCTTTTGACTACTCTTCCTTCTGGACATTCTATGTCTCAAAATCTGAATGAGTCTAAGAAGAAACATTCTTTAATGTCTTCTTCTTTGATTTCTTCAAATTGGGCACAGAATCTGTCCATTAAAGAGGGTCTGTTACCAACTCCTAATCAAGGGAGTGGTTTAACTCTTCTTTCTCTGCAAATATCCAGATCAATAGAAGGAAAACTCCATGTTTCCAAAATTAATGTGTTACCTTCCACTGATTTAAGAACAAAACTCAGCACTTCTGGTGTTAAGAAACCATACCAATTGGATATGAAGATAAAAGATCCAGATGCAGAGTATACAAGAAATTATGTGGCTCACATTAATCACTCTTTGTATAATCAAGAGCCATCAAGACCCAAGAACAGGAAGTATACTCCTCAATCTTCACAAACAGATTTACGAGAATATCTTCAACAGAAGAGAAGGAGTAATTCTATATCAAAGGAACATGCTGAATGTGACTTCTATCCAAGAGTCATAATTCAGTGCAGATGTCAATCAACAGTTCAAGACCATGGTGATCATGAATGTGACTTCCAGCCAAGAGTCACAATGCAATGTAGATGTCAAAATAAACGACAGTCTGTCTTCAATAGGATTCAGTATGAACCTATGCCTGATAAAGATGAGCCTTTGTTTGCCTCTGTCAACATGACTTCTCGGGACACCGGGGGTAGAGTTGATAGTCCAGATGGAGTATATAGAAACACCAGAGCAAGAGTCCTGGCTTCTAGTCAAAGAAATTTGATCCCTGAAATTGATTCTGAATTTCTTGGAGAATCTAACTTCCCACCTCTTCCTACTGGGGGTAATTCTCCTATAGTTGACTTTGATACACGAAGCAATGATTCAGAGTATACAACATCCACTAGTTCATCAATAATCCCTCATACAGTCACGACTTACATGGTTGATGGGAATACTGATGAACCTTCTTCTTCCTTGACTCCTCAAGATCAAAGAATTGCTTCTTTGGAACAGCAAATGAAGTCTATGACTAACACAATGAAGTCGATGTATGAACTCATGACAGCTCAGTTACAAAATCGACAGACTGTATCAGATGCCATACCAGTTGATACTGATATAAGTCCAGTACAAGTTCCTCCAGCAATACAATCCAATACTCCTGGACCAGCTCAACCAAATCCTAGTCTCTCTGGAGCTGGGGGTAGTGCTTACAATGCTGTTCCTCCTCCCAACTATTCTCTACAAGCCACAATTCCACAATCTTCGGGAGTTGTCTCTGAAGAATTGAAGAATCTCAAAACTCAATTCGAGGCATTCAAACAGAAGGATGGTTTACAAAGGTAAGGCATCAAGCAGCCTTATCCGATAGAATGGAAGCAAGTATCATATCCTCCTAAATACAAGCCTCCTACTATCTCATTCTATGATGGAACCACTTCTCCAAGTCAGTTTATCAATCACTTTGAAGTGATGACTGATCAACTACAACCAAGTGATGCCCTCCTTACTCGGGTATTTATTGGATGTCTCAAGGGAACAGCTTATGAATGGTATAGAAGTCTCCCAGATGGAAGTATTACTTCATTTGCTGGTTTCAAACAGATGTTTCTTGAAAGGTTCTATGAAGGGCTTAATGACATGACTATGTCTGCTCTTATTAGAATCAAGCAGAAAAATAATAAATCTACAGAGGAATACATTGAACGGTTTCGAAGAGAAGCTCTGAAGATGCCTCTTGGAACTCCTGATGCTGTCACCATTGACACGTACAAATCAAACTTGTTGCCAATCATCAGTATGTGGACAGGGTCCACTCAATTTCAAGATTGGCCTTCCTTCATAGTCAGTGCCAAAGCTGCAGAAATCAGTGCTGAAACCTTCAAAGGTTTAGGAGTGCAGATGACTCCTAAAGAAACAGGACAAGGTGCTAACAATAAAAATAATGCTCGCAAAGGAAAAGAAACTCTTGAAGTTAATCTTCAGAGCAAAGATGCATCAAATGTTCAAACTCCTGCCTCTACAACTCAACAATCAAGAACACCTCGCCCCAGAGAAGAATATTCTTTTGATGACGACGATGTCCTTGGTATCTTTGAATGTCTGCTGAAAGGTAATAAAATACAATTACCAGAGATCAAGAAACCTGATGAAGCTGGTAAGACAGATCATCCTAAATACTGTCCATATCACAGAATGCTCGGTCACACAATTCGTACATGTTATGTATTGAAAGGAAAGATCCAAGAAATGATTAAATCTGGAGCTATCTCTCTTACTCCAAAAGAGAAGACCGTCACCTCCAACGTCGTCTCTATGCAATTTGGAAATTTCCTTCCTCAACTCCTTGAAAGTGGGATTGTTCCTATTCCCAAGGCAACTCTTGACATAGTGAATCTTCCTCCTCCACAGTCTGAAGGATTAGTGCCAATCACTTTGGAAACAGGGGAAATCATGTGGATCTATCCTGATCTAGTGGCAGATTTTGAATCGCCTTCTCCTCAAAAGATTTCTTCTCAAAAATCCAAAAAGGATGGAAAGATCAAGTCATGTCATATGACTTCTCTTGGGTCTACCTCTGACACAGAGCCAAAAGACAAAGAAGAAGCACTTGTTAGTGCTACTCGAACGGGGAAACCTTACCTAAAGGATTATTCTAAAAATCCTGAAGATCCTACTGATATTCCTTCAGATGCTAAAGATGTTCCTAACGTTCCTCCTGAAGAAGAATCATCTACTGAACCTGTTCCTCCCAAGCCTACGGCTCTGGAGAAAGGCAAACAACAGGCTCGGTTTGATAAGCCAATCAAGAAGTCTTCTCCTCTTGGACTTCAGAAGCCTTACAACTTCGACATTTTGGCTCAACTTGCTAATACTCCAGCTAGAATGTCCCTTTTTGAACTTCTACGTCTTTCCAAAGAGACTCGGGAGACGTTAAGTGAAGCACTTCTACAAGCTGACTCATGTCTTGCACAATTGAAGAAGCCGGATGCGGAACCTGCCACTTGCTTACATTGCAACAGTGTACTTGAGATTATCCCAAATATTACCTTTACACAAGATGACATGTTACTGGAGGATAATCGACATGACCGACCTCTCTACTATACTGGTTATATTGATACGATGAAGATAGATCGTATCCTCATTGACCCAGGGTCTGCTATAAGCATAATGCCAAAGAGTTTGTTGGATGAACTAAAAATTCCTCTTCACAAGCTCTCCAAGACGGTTACTACTATCTTGGGATTCAATCAAAGTCGAAGTGAGCCTTTGGGAAAGATTCATCTGAAGCTTCAGATAGGCGATTTCAGATCTAAAGTCACTTTCTATGTGATCGAGATCGCGGGATCCTATAATCTTCTTCTGGGGAGGCCCTTTCTTCATGAAAATAATGTGGTGCCCTCTACTCTTCATCAATGTTTTAAATACATTGATAACAATGGAAGAGTACAAAAAGAAGTTGCTGATATAAATCCCTTCCATGGGGTTGAAGCTTATTTCAACGATTCTCGAATGTACAAAGAAGAGTATACAAGGATCATACAAGCTATGGAGAAAGAAGATGCACAAAGTGAGACTTTAATAATCCCTGTTAAAGGTCGAACTACTCAGCAACCATCTCCTAAACCCTCTGGAGAAGATTCTTTCATCATTCCAGTGAGTGGACGGATCTCTCCGTTACCTCAGTCATCTACTCAAAATATACTGATCATTCCTGTCAGTGGGCGTACTACAGTTCATGTACCTTCACAAGATACTCTGCTAATTCCAGTTGGAGGGCGGACTACTCTTCCTACTCAAACTTCAAGGGAGCTCATCTCTTCTGAGCCATTTGTTATCGATCTTAATCGAAACAAAGCTTCTTCTTCTTCTCCCCCTTTAGTCATTGACTTGGCTAAAATCTCTAAGGCTCAGCCTTCTCCTAATGTAAATATTGCTGCTTTTACATTTAATGAAAAGTCTCCACCTTTGCAGTACGTTGATGTGTGTAATTATGTTCATAGTTATTTACATCTGTTAGATGACTTGAACATAATAACCATAGGAGTTGTACAGACTGTTCATACAGATGTATCTCTAAAACCTGTACAATCTTCATACTTTCTAGTTCCCAGCAGAAAGCCAGGAGACATTCCAATATTCTTCTACAAAGGGCCTCAAAATCCTTCTGATCTTGAAGATGATGACAAAAATGATGATACTGGAAGATTACAACTACGTCGTTATAGTCAGCAATCTAGAGACATCATCAAAAATATGGGCTATGACTTCAGGACTGGCCTCAATAATGGAAAAGGAAGAAAAATATCTGTCCGGATTCCTCCTTTGAAATATAGAAGGACGAAATGCGAATTGGGTTATACTGCTCCTACTCCTTTCATCAATATTATCCATGAAGATCCTGAGTCTGACGAAGATAAGAGATCTGATTCTTCTAGTACTACTTCTTGGGATTCCGATACAAGTATCGGTGACTTCTATTGCAACCTTCTGTCTTCCAATATGGTTTCTATTGACTGTTTTGAAAAATAATTCATATTTGACGGTTCATCCGTTCATTTGACGGTTTGACCATTCATTAATACCTGACGGTTCGTCCGTTCATCTATCCGACGGTTCGTCCGTTCATTATAATCTGACAGTTAACCCGTTCATTCATCTAGTCTTTTGATTTCCGAGTCTAAAGATCATGAAAAATTGAATTTAAAGATATTTTTATGTCTGAATTCTATTTTTTCCAATCAGTATTAAACTAAGATCATTTCTGGTTTAATATCATTTGATAGAATTACAAAGTTCGTTTGTATATTCTATTCTACTGAAATATGTCATGTATTATTTACCTCTGAACATATTTTCTATGAATCTATCATTTTCAAAACAGCAAAACCAAAAGTCAGATCAAGGATTTTCATTTACTCTCATTCCAGAATCAAAACATGAAATACAAGTGAAAGTGAAAATAAAAGAAGTTCACTCATTTGGAGTTATCAGCTCCCTAATACGATCTAGAACAGCAGTCAGTTTCTCTTCATGAGTTTTTCTAACTCGTTCTGCTGCTACAATTGAAACATTCTGTTCATCAAAAGTAATGATGGTAGACTGGCGATGGCTGACTTCTTCAATCTGTTCTGCCTGCATCCGTTCTCGTTCCTTCCGAAGAGTCTTATAGTGTTCAACTTCAGAGATATAAGTAGTAGCAACCTCAGCTTGATCTGCTTCCATGACAGTAATGCGCTCTTGAAGACGAGCTAATTCCTCTTTCAATTTTTTCAGTTCTTCAGCCTTGGATGCTTTATCCTTCTCCAGAAGCTCTACTCTTTGACGAATAGCTAATATTTCTTCACCCTTTTCTACTAATTTCTCAGTAGAAGAGGCAAGGAATGCTTCAAGAGCTACTTGTTGGGATTGTGCTTCATGCTCTAGTTGACTAATTTCAGTTGCAATTAAAGATTGAAGATCTTCCTTCTTAGTCTCCCAGTACTTTCGGATAGTTACTTCTAACTCATCCAGGAGATGTTTGAAGAAAATGCACTGAGATTCACAACCAGCATGATACAGCGCCATGAGAGGGAACTTAACCATAGTTCGAAGATCAGAAAATGGCATAGCTTCATCCTTCAAGAAACGTCTGGAAAATGTATCTAGATATGAGTAAATGATATCTGAATACATTCCTAGAGTTCTTGTTAACCCAGTCTCAAATCCAGGAGTCGCTGTTATCATGGAAGAAGAAGCTTGAATATTCTCTATCCTCGAAACAGAAGTATGTGCCATCGGAGAAGTTAAGTGTGAATTCCCTTCATCGGCATCAGCCTGGATAAGCGGAGCATGAGTCGAACTCATTGCTGCAGCAGTTCCTATAGTCAAAAGAAAAATGTAATCGGCATTTAAAGAAAGAAAGAAGCAGTGGAAACAGAATTTGAAATAAAGTTCTACCTGGCTGAGGTTCATACTCGGTATGTGGAGGGAGCTTTGCTTCCTCTCGCAACCGGTCCATGATTGTATCCGATACCTGCTTTATATGGCTGCTTCCAGCTCCAGAATTACTGGGTGCTAGAGCGTTGTTCGGTGATTGAGCAGGTTCAGGGCTAAGTTCCATTTTGTTTCCCTTGACTTTGTCTTCATCATAAGGAGTAGAGGTGCCAGCATGCCATTCTTCTCCTCCTTTAGCTTCTTCTTCTTCTTCGTCTTCAGGATGAGCTTCTGATTCAGAATCAATGATATTTACATCTTCATGAGTCTTTGGAACAATGACGATAGCAAGCTCAGTATTGGCTGCCGGTTCAGTTGTCTCTGGAATATCGGTTCGAAGAATGATATCTTGACAAACATTCTTTAACAGATCATCAGCAGCTGATAGCTCAGACGCCGGCACGTCTTCGTCGCCTCTGGCCAAAGAAATGTTTTCTTCAGCTTGAATTTCAGGAACTTCTGATTGTTTGGTAGTTTCTTCCGGAGCTGTTGCTTCTTCAGAGTAATCAATCTGGTCATCCAGTGCTTGAATGACACCTTCTGTCCCATGCTCAAATGAGATTACCCTCGTCTCCGAGGGTTCAATAGCTACTCCACTTGTGGTCGGAGCAGTTATTTCCTGAACTTGAACAGACTCTACTTCAGTCTGTTCAGTTGAAGCTGTTGCAAGGTGAATATCATCAGATTCGGTCTTCTCAGTAGAAGCTGCTTCACTGATTTCTGGCAAAACTCCTCCACTCATGATCGTTTCTAAGAGTTTGTTGCCCTTAATTTTGCTGGCAGACTTCTTGACATATCTGCCTCTTGACCTCCTTATCAAAGGAGCGTCGTCTTCATCAGTCTCTTCGTCTTTATCAGCGGCATCGTCCTCATCAACCGAGATACCGCCTAAAGATGATGTAGTAGTCACTGAGACTCCTTTCTTCTTTTTCCTAGATGTTGGAGACTTAGTACTCCTCTTGGAGATGGTCTCAGATTTGTCACTTCTCTTCCTCTTAGAAAGAGATATAAATATAGGAGGAAGGACCTCATCAGAAAAATTTCCTTCCTGGAATAATTCATAGGGAGGCTCAACTTCTGTTGTCTCATCTTCGGGTTCTGAAGGAAAGTGCTGAATAACTATTTTCTTCTTTGACCTCTTCGATGGAGCTGGATCATCCTCTGCAACAAAAGTCTTCAGATTGAAACTCGGTCTGAAAGTGCCCGACGACACATAGAAACGTGCATACGTATAAAGCATCTTTGGCCCCGAGCTAGACAAAGGATTAGGCATAGAGAATATAACCTTTGTATCTCTAGCTGCAAAATATCTCCAAGCTCGAGCTCCGTCAATGAGTCCTCCGCGAGCAGATAAACAAGTAGTGGCGTTCCCAACATGGAGTTGGTCGTACCCGAATTGTCTGGCAAATCGACTTGGTAAATATGGTTCCAGATATGCCATTTCTTCGTGACGATATACTAGATGAGAAGGCCGGATCCTCTGTAACCATTGGAAGGCTACGTCATCTAGTCGGTTTCCCATATCTCCGTCCATCATATTTAAGGGCATACTCTCATAGCCCGATGGTGGAGGGACACATTGGATCAACCAATGTGACGCCCTATTCAATATATTTCTACATTCTGGGAGGGTGTGAACCTTCCAGAACGTCTCTCCAGAGTACCTCTCCAGAAAAAGACTGCTACTTTCTCCTGCCCCTGGAGGTATCAGACCATCATGATGAAGGAGAAGCCAACCATAAAGATACGTGAAGGGCATCTCTATTCTTGGGAATTCTTCAGTCATCATCCTCTGAGCAGACAATATATTAGTGACAAAATTCCGGAGACCTACATTTAGCCTACAGGTCATCGCTGATAACAAATCCAGCTTGTAACCATACACAAGGCGCACTGCTGCAAAGATAACACCTCTGTGTATCCTGTCCAAAGAGCTGGAGCCAGGAATGATGAATCTTCTTAACCACAGGGATAGGAATCCGGCCAGATGACCGTTCCTTGACAGGCTCTTTCTGCTCTGTCTAACATAAGAGCTGAAAGTGGTTCCAGCTTTAAACTCGTACCAGTCTTCAGTAATCGTGAAATCTTTGCAATCATATTTCTCCAGCAAATGAGTGATTTCACTTTCAGAAAGAGGTTTGAAGTTGCTGATCTGATACCACCTCTTCTCATTTATTTTCTTTTCATCCTTTTCACGGTTCATGAAAAGGTAGGACATCCACTTCTGAATGTGGTTGCCAGCTTCATCCTTGGAACCCTTGTAATATAGAGTGCATGTGCCAAAATGGCACATCATCTCTTCAAATAGATGGACCATCTCTGGGTTCTTCTCTGACAGAAAGTTCAGTTCCTCTGTTGTAGGAACATATTCCTCATACGGCAGCGAGCCTGAAGGCAGGTGTGAGATGTATTCCATCTCATGAAGGGCGAAGCCCATCTCTCCTTTCGGAGTCATAAAGGTCCCCGTCCTGTGATTATATCTCTCAACCAAAGCTAAGAATAGGAAAGGGTTGGGCTTGAAGCCGTAGGATGAATTGACGACGGCATCATAGAGATTTATCTTCTTCAGCTCAGTCGTGAAATTCTCTAAAGCCCAGTTGACCAAAGTCTTCCATCTCACATTCTCCTGATTCATTAGGCCGTTCATCCTCGGTGTCGAGTCGGTGGGATAGAATGCATTCTTGTTAGACATGAATTTATTTATGAAAATGGGCATCCTGAATGGCATCAATATGGCTGAGTCTTCAGGTGGTATGCATCCAGGCTTCAAACCCCGAAATACTGATACATGATCCTCTGGGGCACTGAAAAATCCCTCCTTCCTGTAAATAATACGGCTTGCCTTCGCCTGCTGATATTCTGTCAAATACCAGGACATCTTTCTCGGATAGCTGGCATGCATAAGTCTCATGATTGATAAACCCCGGGAAACCTTTGGCCAGTACATGGGTTGTTTCACATCCCCCTCAAAGCAGAAACATACCTTTTCCCTGATGCCCTTCGGCTGAGATTTTTATGCTATAGCATCTCCGAATAAGAATGCTGGTTTCTTGTGGGATACCAGATCCAGACTCTGAAAAGGTTGTCCATTCATCAAGCAGAGTAAGGTTGTGTGGTCTTGATTGGCCAACAATGATAGTCTTGCTTCAGGAAGATCAAATTGAGGGAATGTTACATGAGATAAATCATGCTTAAATGAGATACTCAAGCACCCTTCAAAATCTGCTTCTTCGCTTCGGATGTTCACTACAAGAAATGGCAGAAGACAAAGTCAGATATAGACTCTATATGGATATACTACTATGACATACTGAGTGAGTTATTCACGCAAAGTCCAGACAGATTAGGATGAAGACTAATCTATCCAGAAGATGATTCTCAGAAGTCTGCGTGAATAATTCAACATTGATATCTCTGTCAACATGTGAAAAATCACGCACCATCATCCTGAAAGTTGCGTGACTATTTCAACATGGACATTTCTGCCAACGTAAAAAGTCACGCATAATCATGAGAGTCATGCTCCTTTTGCGTGGAACACAGAGCTTCGTAAACACAAAGATGTGAAGTATGGCCGACCCTAAAGAGGGAGGCATACTTTATTAATATCCTTTGCCCTAAGAAGGGGGGATATATTTCTAAAGTTTATTATTTTAAGATCCTAAAAAGTTCTATGTGGAGTTCATCTTCATCAAACTCGTCTTCAACAGTTCATGTTCTTCCATCACTTACGATGCATAGGAGCTTGCAGAACTTCCTGTCGAGGAAGTCTGTCAGTAGTGGCATGCGAAGAAGTTGCAGGGGCTTTCCCCTTGGCCTGAGCATCAGCTTTCTTGGGAGCCATTTCGGCTGAGAAAGGAGAAGAAGAAGTCGGGGAAGAAGGAGTTCGTCGGCGAAGATGAAGTTCTCTTCTGTGGGTTCTCTCTTTCAAAAGCAAGTAAAGAAGGAAAGAAGTAATCTATGGCTTATTTATAGGCTCATTCTAAACGGCCCATCATGATTCGTCTCGATTTAGGAGCTTGATACGGGATCCTAACTGCACAGAATCCCAACAGTCCAATCATTTAGGGATAAATATCTCTTTAAAGTCATCTCAGCGTGACTGATTTCATTTCATCATCTCTATTTCAAAGTATTTCGAAAATATTTTATCATTTTTCGAAAACTTTGAAGGGGGTTTTGTAGGCCTCAAAAATGAAGTCACGCTGAGTTGATCAAAACAAGTCACGCAGAGTGATCCGAGAAGCAGCACAAAAGATACGCTAAGTTCTGCCTGGCCATCTCCTTTAGAAGTCACGCAGAGACAGCTCAGCCATGCGTCAGAATCATAATGACTGACAACACAACAGTCGAGAAACGTCTTCTCGTATACCACGTATGCACAGAACTCGAGAGATCACAGCCGTCTTTTGCAATCTTCCTTAGCAAGACTCACTCTTCACCAAGTTGGCGTGACTTTGGGTCTTATCTTCATTTAATGTGGCTGACAATATAATCAATGTCAGAGATTTTGTGTCAGACGAAGCGTACCAAATCAAGACAGCTGGCGGTTTGCGTGGATTCTGAACCTTCTCCTTCCTCAAAACATTGCGTGACTTTTGAGTTATTCTTCTCAAAGCCTGCGTGAATTCTGAAGTATTCTTCTTCAAAGCTTGCGTGGATTTCGCCTTCAACGAGTCTGCGTCAACGAATCTGCGTGGATTTTTGCCTTCAGCAAGTCAGCGTGGATTTCATTTCAACTGGAGTACGTGGCAGCCATGCCACCGATCTCTCTCTCTCGTGTGCCCAGTAACTTGCACACGACCCATGCACTGATGCCATGTGTCCAACAGTTACGGGCCACGTCCAGTAACTACTCACTAACCCTGCGTGTATTTAGAGTCTGCGTGACTTTTCAAGTGCACCAGTGGTGAGGTAGTTATCTTTTCAGTTACTTTTTTTGACTCTATAAATAGAGTTTTTTTTCTCATTCATTGTACAGATACATTGATATCTACTGTCAAAATTTTGAGAGCTTTTCTTCTTCGCATAGTCCAAGGGATAAAGTGATCGTCTTCTAGATCGGATTCCTACAATTGTAATTTTCCCAGAAACACAACAAATAAAGAGAATTTCTTTATGGAAAACAGGCACAATATGGCCGAACCGGTGATTCGGCTATAATTAGGCAATGGTAAATCGTCGACCTTCTTTGAACGTTAGGCTAGGGATACCTTACTCCCCAACCGAACGACAGGACGAGGAAACAGCAGGATTAGGGATTTATGGGATCCCACGGACAATGACTGGGACTGGGAAGGGATTCGCAATTGGGCCAGCGATAAAGCAGAAGAAAGCATCCGAATTAATAGCCTGAAGATAGGCAACGACCCAGATGAGCTGCACTGGTTGACGGACACCTCGGGAGGCTTCTCTGTGAAATCGGCCAGGAAAGTTGTTCGAGGCCGTGGAACTCCTTCTCAGATTGTAGCGGCGTTCTGGCAGACTTGCGTCCCAAAGAAGTGGTCTATCCTTACTTGGAGAGCCTTTCGTAACAAGTTACCCACCGACGATAATCTTCACACTATAGGATTCAACTTGGCATCTGCGTGCAACTGCTGCTTAGAGCGACAGACGGAGACCGTCGACCACATCTTCTGTCAGGGTGATTTATCGGCCAAGGCTTGGAGAACGCTAGCCCGACAGTGCAGGAGAACTCAAGGAGAGGGAAGCTTCTATGACCTTCTGGCCGGTTGGGCAGCCTCCTCACACGGTCATCAAATCATAGCGGCTGCGGCGATATGAACCATATGGAAGAACCGTAACAAGGTAAGGTACGAGGGCTACGAGTACAACGTCGAGCAGATCCTTAGGGAGGTCACCAGGCAGTGTCATAAGATAAGGGGAATCTATTCGCATGAGTAGACAGATTTTGGATTTCTCTTCTCTCCTTAACTTTGGTGTTCTATTTTTTTGGGGTATACATGTATAGGCGGCGGTATTTTGTGCCAAAGGGTATACTTGTACAGGCTTTGACATTTTGAGCTTGTTAGAATAAAATGGGGGGTTCTATCAATATATATATATATAATTTTTATTATTATTTTTTATTTTTTTGGCAAAACAGAGCTTTATTAATGTATCAGAAGCAAAATGCCGAGGCCTATACAAGTAAGCGCATCTTGCACGAGCTGAATTACAGACAACTAAAGAAGACAGGACCCAAAATCGGTCATGGTCCAAGCCCAGGGTTAGGACAGAGCCGACTTGACGAAGTTCGTGGAGTGTGAGCATCGTCTGCTAATCTTTGCGATTTGCCGAAAGGTCTCCCTGATCAACTGGTTGGGGTTGAATTGGTGACCTTCATATCTGAATTTGTATTGATTCTTTCAGAGGACCCAAATGTCACCGGCTGTGACGATCTGATGCCCGTAGGAGTGGCCCCAGCCAGCGAGGAGATCGTTGAAGCCCCCGGCTTGGAGCTTGTGCCTACAACGGTAAGAGAGGCTGGCCCAAAACATACATATATATATATATATATATATATATATATATATATATATATGCAAATGATCTCTAGCCTAGTGGTTAAGAGAAATGATGCGGCCCAAATGGTCGGGAGTTCGAGCCCCAGTGGAGGCGAGTTCACCACAAGTACCCATTGCTTCATATATATATATATATATATATATATATATATATATATATATATATTATCCAACCACCTATTTTATTCATGAAGGTCGAAAGACTGAACCTTTACAAGTATACTATAAGGCGCAAAATGTCGATGCCTATACACGTATACTGACAAAAGAAGAGAAAAACAAGAATCAACACGGCTAATCCGAGGATTGGAGAGAGTTTCAGAGAACTGTCTGGCCATGATTGCAGAGAGATCTCCGTTTACGGCATTGACGAATGGTCTTCCATATTAGTTGGTCTTCGTTGTACTGGCGGCCTTCGTATCTAGCATTGTTCCTATTTTTCCAGCGAACCCATGTGGCGGCCGCAGCGACGATCTGGTGTCCATGGGACACGGACGCCCAGGTTGTCATGAGGTGGTGGAAGTTGTCGCCCCCATGAGGCAATCTACAATGCTGGAAAAGGGCTCTCCAGACCTTGATCGGTAGTTTCCCTTGGCTGAGGATGTGGTTTACTGTTTTCGACTGTCGATCAGAGCAGCAAGTGCAAGCTGAAGTAAGGCTGAACCTGATGGTGTTGAGAGTGTCACCAGTTGGGAGGATGCTGCGGAGGGCTCTCTAGAGGAGAAATGACCACTTCTTGGAGATACAGGTATGCCAGAAGGATGCAATAGTAGGAGATAGAGCCGCATTACCTGGGATCACCCTTCTGGCCAACTTAACCGAAAATGCTCCGAAAATATCGGGCGGCCACTCGAGCTTATCAGCGTCCGAACCGATCTGCACCCTGCTACGGCGAATAGAATCGACCGCCTCCGACCCAGTCCATACCCGAACTTTGTTCCAGTTCCAGGTGTTATTCGGAGGGTCCCATAATTCCCTGATAGAGCTGTTCCTGGGGGCTGTAGAAATATTGGAAAGCAAGATATCGTCGACCCAGCACTCCATAAATGGTGAAGCTTCTCCTTTGCCCACCTTGAGGCGAATTGCTGGTTCGACGAAGGATCGTTCGATGAGAATGCGACGCCAGGCAGCTGAGGATCTGTTGTTCGCGGTGGCCGTAGACGGGTGGATGTGCTTGAAGTATCTGGCCTTCATGAACTTGGACCAGAGGTTCTTACTCGTGCAAAGCTTCCACCATAATTTCATTGAGAAGGCATTAACGATGTGAGATAGTTTAGTGAAACCCAGGCCCCCCTTCTCGGTAGGACGAGCCATGGTATCCCAGCTGGCCCAATGGTGCTTGTCGTGGCTGCTGATGTGACCCCAAAAAAAGTTGCTGAAGATGCTATCGATGCGGGAAAGAACTTTCTTAGGAAGGGAGCATGTTGCCATGGTGTAGATGGGAATGGAAGTGAGGACGTGATTGATGAGGATTATCTTTGCTCGAGGAGAGCGTGGCGTTGTGCCAGCCCTCGAGCTTCTTTCTGATACGGGAGGTCAAGTTTTCAAAAATCCCAGTATTAGATCTACCGTACACGAGGGGGCACCCGAGGTATTAGAATGGAGGGTGCTGGATGGGGAATGAGGTGATGGTGGAGATGCTAGCCGCTTGCTCTATCTTGATATTGTGGTGGGTGTAAACAACACTTTTATCCGGGTTGATCTTCTGTCCAGAGCACCTTTCATATCTCTGGAGCGTGTTGTGGACGACGTCCACCGATCCAGCGTCTTCGGAGGAGAAAATGAGGATATCGTTAGCGAAAGCCAGGTGGATGATGATCGGGCAGCCGCTGGTTGTGTGGAAGTGCTGGAAGTTGGGGGAGCTCGCCATCTTATTAAGGTTTCTGCTCAATGTGTCCGCCATAATGATGAAGATGGTGGAAGATAGAGGATCTCCTTACCTAACCCCACGACTTGATTTAAAGAAGTCGTCCGTTTGGCCGTTAATAACCGTAGAGAACCACGAGTTGCTGATCGATCTCCACACGATGTTGGTCCAAGTTTCAGAAAATTCGAAGGCTCTGAAGACCCAGATCATGAATTGTCAATCCAGTCTGTCGTAAGCTTCCTCCATGTCCAGTTTGATGTCTTTGTTGCCCCCTCTTGTTGGGAGCTTCATGCATGTGACTAACTCATGGGCTAACATGATGTTATCTTGGATATTTCTCCCCCGAACAAAGCCATTTTTCTCCTCTGAGATGATCTCGGGGAGCAGTCCTGTATGCGGGATGCAATGATCTTGGATATGATCTTGTTGGTGAAGGTGCAGAGGCTTATTGGGCGAAAGTCACAAAATTTTTCTTGGTTGTCTTTCTTCGGGATGAGAATTTGTAACGTCCCAGTCCCAAAATACATAGGACTAGGTACGTGTCCATGCCAGCTGCATACATACGAAGTATACTCTAATATATGGAACCATCGTATGTATGCATAAGCTATAAAATGCATTAATCCATGATACTAATCTCATCCACAATAAAAGAATCAATACAAAGTAGGAATCAACATAGAATTATAATTTGTACAAAAGTTGGGCTGAGACAAGGTCCACTACCAACTATCTCAAATAAAATGTACAAGAAGGAATAAATGAAATAACGGGACGGCCAAGTGCAATCATGTCACAATCCGCTACCCAAATTGTTGGGCCGGACCGAGTCATGTCTAGCCTACGCTTGCGATATAGCGTAGTAAGCTGTTCTAAAGATATCAAGATAAGACTAAAATGTTGTAATGTCTGTGGTTCGTATTACATATTTTGGAATACGTGTACGTATTTTATCTTGTATTATATGATTCTTTACTTGGCTTATCTTGGCATTTCGTGGCTTGGTTTATTTTGGGTTGGTTCGGCTAGGCTTGGGTTGCCTTGGTTCATCATGAACCAAGAGGGAGAACCCTTACCTACCACCACCATCCCCATTTATTAACCCCCACTCCTTTCTCTCTCCTCATTAATCTTCTACTTCTCCACCATTACTTCTTCACCTACCAAAGAGGGAGAGAGAGAGAGGGCTTAGGCAAGTGCATCTTGCTTCATGGAGGAACTTCGTTTTTATTGTTCCATTCTCTTCCTGTTGAGATTCTAACACTCTTTAGTGCTTGGCATTTTCAATTTCCATGGCTAAATTCTTCTAGATTAAAGTTTATAGTAGTTTCGGATTTCTTGGATTTTGATCTACTTAATATTGTTATTTTCTAGTTTTGATGGTTCATGTTGTACAGACTTTCGTTTTATCCCATTTTGACCTATGGAAGTTCGGATTTGGGCTCCGAATGAAGGGTTTATGGAGCTTGGAAGCTTGCACTCATGGTGTTCTTCTTCTCGGATCAGGGAAGAAGAAGAATAGTGCAGTATAGCTATTCTGGCCGCATGACGATACTTGACCGCATGAGTCTTCATGCGGCAACCATTCCTAGCCGCATAGGCCATGGACAGCATTTCCAGCCGCATGAACTCCTTGCCTGTTAGCCGCATGAAATCCATAGCTCACTCGGCCGCATAAGATCGGCATTTCTGCAGCCGCATAAGCACTGATGTTTCCGCAGCCGCATGAGCGCACTTGAACCCAGCCGCATGAGCGCACATTCCTCTTAATCCGTATAAGACTGCTCGACCCAGCCGCATAAGGCCCTGCTTGCCGCAGCCGCATAAGCGCGCATGTTTCCGCAGCCGCATAAGCGCGCACTTTTTCAGTCGCATGAGCGCGCCCCCTTGCTGCTCCCTGAATCCAAGTATCCCTGCCGCGTGAGACCCGCATCCTTAGCCACATGGCTCCTTTCATAAGTCCTCTTTTGTTATATTATATAAATATATATACTGCACTGTTATATTTATGCTCCTGTTTTCTAACACTCTGTGAAGGATTGTAATATGTGAACCTTGCACATATGTCTATGAACCTGATAATGGCCCGTTGTGGCACACTCTCGACAAGAAAACTTGACATAATATATCCCGGCATGCTGTTACGACAGCTGGCCTGACATGACAAGTATGAATAACCTATACACCGTGGGTGATTGCGTTTGTACAATTAAATCAGTACTGTCTTGCATCATGTCTAGGATATGGATCCCTGAGTACCACGGTCAGGGATACCTATAGTAATTGACTAAGGCTAATAAACTAGAATAATTCAGTAGACATGAAGAGATTCCCAGCTACAGGCAATCCCGTTATCTAGGTGCATTAAGTGGACTTATAGCCTACCGACGAGTATGGCACATTTCCAGCGCACAGTCATGTGGTGCACCCATCGTAAAACGGACATTCGACCTGGATAACCGGATGGTCTGCAGGGCTTGTGGCTGTTGGGATAATCTCGTTGCATCTTGCTAGTAACTAGGCCTGTGATAACCCTAGTTAGTTAAAAGTATCAAGCCGTACTCTTGATTGGCCGTGATTGATTGGATGGAGTTTATTCCAGCTTAGTCTTACCGTACAAGATTGTGACATGACATAATTATTTATACTGGCCTTAACAATAAAGATCAGGGGTCCAGTTCTGTTCAGGCGAAGGGTTACAACTCCGGTCCTTGTTTTGTTTAAAGGTTGTAACCTGGCTTCCGGAACAGTTCTTTGTCCTCTCTTCGTTTATTGTCTTAACCCTATGCCATGTTCGTCATGTTTTACCTTACCTTAATACCATAATTATTTATACTGGCCTTAACAATAAAGATCAGGGGTCCAGTTCTGTTCAGACGAAGGGTTACAACCCCAGTTCTTGTTTGGTTTAAAGGTTGTAACCTGGCTCCCGGAGCAGTTCTGTGTCCTCTCTTCGTTTATTGTCTTCACTGTACCAATAGTATTTGAGACGGGTTTCTATTCGGGTGAAGGGCTGCAATCCCGGTCCTTGTTTGGTTTAAGGGTTGTGACCTGGCTACTTGAATAGTTTTCTTGTACTCAGTTTACTGTTGTTATCTCTATTATTATCAGTTCTTTAATTATTATCTTTAATATTCTATTATAATATGCTGATTTTAGTTCCTAAGTGAAGCCTCCTTTGTGGCACTTGATCTTTCTGGGGTCTGACCCAGCTGGTTTTGTGTGGCCAGATTTTGGAGCAGCTCCAGAGGATCTACCTACCTTCCAGCCAGATGGTGACCACCAGGCGTAACCCTGGCAACGAGTGGGTTTCTTTTTTTTGTTCTTCCACTTTATTGTAACAATTATTCTTTTGAGGCGTTTAGCCGACGAGCACGTGTTAGCTCGTATTGCACCTTTATTTACTACCTGCCTACAGGTTGTAACATGATTGACAGATCCTAGGATTGATCATGTATGACTAAACTCTTGTTAGTCCTGACATTTTGTAACGACTAGCTTCATGATCATCCAATATGTACTGTATGGGACGCCTTGCTATTATATATTTGGTGCTCTGACATCTTGTAACTATTATTGCTTTCTTGAGATTGAGACAATAGGCTTGTTCATGACCATAGGAGACTATTGTCTTGTAGTTAAACCCTCATGTATCTAGACAGTCGTGACCGTATAGCGAGGTGGGTTGCACTTCATTATACGTAGCTGGCTATGTACGCCCCCGCTCTCCAGTATTCTGGTTATGGGATGTTACATGGTTTAAGTGGTGGCCCATGCAGGTCTTGTAAATCAAGATATGTGAGGGTTTACCGAATAGATGTCTCAATCATTACTCTCCCTTGATCTCTGCTCGTATCTTCTGAATTTCTGTAATCTTGACCTGATCACATGCTTGTATCGTTGATCTGTCCTGGTCTTTCATTATTTTTCCCTATGTCGTCTTCTTCAGTGGCATTATTCCTGGACCTGCCGATTAGCAAGGTGGAGCACCTCCCGCGGACCAGCAGCAACCTGGGGATCAAGCCCAATATTCAGGAGCAGCCTCCAGAGTCATGCCTACCGGAGGAGAACCACCAATTCAGCCCGTCCAGCCTGCAGAGCCTGATGATGGCACTTTGGTGGGTCTCATCAGGTCCTTATTAGCTTCCCAGGATCGTCGCGGAGATGCCTTACACCAGGCGGTGGCAGACGCTTTGACCAGAGGGGGGTCATCAGGATAATAGTGCGGCCAACAGCTTCAAGAGCTTGAACCCTCCCTTCTTCGACGGCAGTGAAGATGCGATCGCTGCAAATGCATGGCTTCAGAACACAGAGGTGATTCTAGAAGCAGCCAGGACTCCAGAGAATGAGAAGGTGGCCGTGGTGCGTCTACAGCTATTGGATCTTGTCAGCAGCTGGTAGGCAGCGCAAGCCGATGGATTAGTGGCCCCTATTTTATGAGCAGTATTCAAGGAGAGATTCCAGACCAAGTATTTTGATGTTGTGGCTCGGTATGATCTACAGACGAGGTTCACCAATCTGAAGCAGATGGGCAGGACGGTCGACGGATATACGATCGAATTCTTCAGGCTTAGTCGGTTTGCTTCCACCTTGGTGGCGACCGAGTTTGATAGAGCCCAGCGATTCCAGCAGAGGCACCACCTAGAGATTCTGTTGGCAGTAGAGCAGTTTGAGCATTAAAACTTTGATGCAGTGTTGAAAGCAGCTAGGAAGCATGAGTATACCTCCCAGAGGATCGTGGATAGGACCGGAGGTCGGAAGCGATCCCAAGGTCAGATGAATCAGTCATCAGCACCAGTCCCGGCAGCCAGGGCTTTGACTATTAGAGCTCTGAGGCGGGCGGCCTCAGTGACGTCGGTTCAGCATTCAACCCTGACGCACCCTCAGCAGCAGAAGCAGAAGCAGTCTTCTGCAGTGGGATGTTCACACTACGGGAAGCCAGTACATGTAGTATCAGAGTGTCGCAGAGCACAGGGTTTGTGCCTGATTTGTGGTGTCCCGGACCACAGGATTGGGAACTGCCCGAACAGGGGGAGTTCATCGGCCTTCTCTAGTCCTTCGGTTAGAGAACCAGCACCAGTCCAGCAGCAGCAACAGCTGCAGTACCCATTCCCGAGGCCATTGCCGATGCAGGCCCAGGCATTCCAGCAGCAGAGACCGCAGCAGTATGCCCAAGCCCAAGCCCTGATCCAGAGCAGGCAGAGGAATCTTCAGCAGAGGGGACCCGCACCCAGTGGACATGGTCAAGTGCTGGCCTTGACCATGGAAGAAGAAGGATTGGCACCATGTGAGATAGTGGCAGGTACTATTCTCGTCAACACCTTTCCAGCTTCAGTATTATTTGACTCTGGTGCATCGCATTCATTTATGTCTGTACGATTCGCGACGCGGGTAGAACTAGAGCCCGAGTCATTATCAGTGAGGCTCAATATACTTACTGGTAACGGACTTGTGGGAGTAGATAGAGTATTTTCCTCGTATCGGATCGTAGTTAGTAGTAGAGAATTCCCCGCTAGATTGATAGAATTCCCGATGGCCGATTATGATGTGGTCTTAGGGATGGATTGGTTGAGGGACCAGTATGCTAGGATAGACTGCCACATTGGCAGGATTGTTTTTAGTATTCCAGGCGAGCCAGAGTTTTCCTTCTCCCGAGGCGAAGTTGAACCTTCTCCTCTAGTATTGCGGATGGCAGTAGCAGCAGTGAAGTTACCTAGGATAGTCGAAGAGTTTCTAGATGTTTTCCCAGAAGATCTTCCAGGGATGCCGCCAGAGCGAGAGATCGAGTTTACCATCGACTTGATTCCCGGAACAGTCCCAGTGTCAGAGAGAGTCTATAGGATGGCACCGTCAGAGCTAGAGATATTGTACAAGATGATTGAAGAACTCAGAACCAAGGGATTCATTCGTGCTAGTGGATCACCTTGGGGAGCCCCGATGCTTCTTATGAAAAAGAAAGACGGTACATCCAGATTATGTGTAGATTATCGTACCTTGAACTCAGTGACAATCAAGAACAGATACCCTCTCTCGATGATAGATGACTTGTTTGATCAACTCAAGGGGGCAGCAGTATTCTCGAAGATTGACTTGCAATCAGGATACCATCAGATCAGAGTCAGAGAGCAGGACATCCCGAAGACAGCATTCAGATCGAGGTATGGGCATTGGGAGTTCCTTGTGATGCCATTTGGAGCAACCAATACGCCGACAGTATTTATGGACCTCATGAATCGTATCTTCATGCCTTATTTGGATCAGTTCGTGATTGTGTTCCTAGACGACATCCTGGTCTACAGCAAGAGTGAGGCGGAGCATGAGCCGCATCTCAGAATTATCCTCCAGATTCTCCGAGAGCACCAGTTATATGCCAAGTTTAGTAAATACGAGTTCTGGCTCGATCACATTTCATACTTGGATCATATCATCACCCGAGGAGGAGTTGAAGTGGATCCCTAGAAGATCGTGGCCATTGAAACGTGGCCGGTACCTAGCACAGTGGTAGAAGTTTACAGTTTTCTTGGATTGGCCGGTTACTACCGGTAATTTGTTTCAGACTTTGCTCAGATTTCAGCACCACTGACGCAGTTGACCCGCAAGGATGTGAAGTTTGCTTGGACAGCAGAGTGTCAGAGTTCATTTGAGAAGTTGAAGCGAGGCTTGATGACGGCAACCATTCTCACACTTCTAGATGGGACCGGAGGATTTTCAGTGTACTATGATGCCTCAGGCAGGGGTCTAGGATGTGTTCTGATGCAGCATAGGAAGGTAATAGCTTATGCGTCACGACAACTTCTTGATCATGAGAGGAATTACCCAACCCATAACTTGGAGTTGGCAGCAGTAGTGTTTGTACTTAAGCTTTGGAGGCACTACTTGTATGGAGATAGGGTAGAGATTTTCACCGACCACAAGAGCCTGAAGTATGTTTTCATCCAGAAGGATCTTAACATGCGTCAGAGAATGTGGCTAGAGCTACTTGTGGATTATGATGTCAACCTACAGTATCATCTTGGGAAGGCTAACGTTATTGCAGATGCATTAAGCAGGAGAGCCGGAGTTTATTTCCTAACAGCACAACCAGAGTTGTTAGCAGATCTTCAGAAGATGGGAATAGAAGTTGTCCTTCCTACCAGTGTGACATTGATGGCCAGCATGCAAGTTCAGTCCACTATAGTCGAGAGGATCCGGATGGCGTAGTCAGCAGATTCCAAGCTTCAGCGACTCAGAGCAGAGTGTGAGGCAGGACGAAGATCAGAGTTATGTATCCATAAAAACGGTACACTTCGACATGGGAAGCGTCTTTGTGTACCCAGTAGAGATATCAGACAGGAGATCATGACAGAGGCTCACAGTTCGCAGTATTCCATTCATCCCGGCGGTACGAAGATGTACCATGATATTCGTCAGCACTTTTGGTGGAATGGCATGAAGAGGGAGATAGCCCAGTTTGTCTCTCGATGTTTAGTTTGCCAACAAGTTAAAGCTGAACATTAGCGGCCATCTGGACTACTTCGTCCTTTGCCAATTCCAGAATGGAAGTGGAAGCATATAACCATGGACTTCGTGACTGGATTGCCTAGATCTCCGGCTGGCAGAGATGCTATTTGGGTTATAGTTGACAGGCTCACGAAGGTGGCTCATTTTTTCCCGTTCAGAGTTGGTCAGTCGACGGCTCAGCTATCAAAGATGTATCTTCAGCAGATTGTCAGATTATACGGTATACCAGTCAGTATCACCTCGGACAGAGATTCAAGGTTTACGTCAAACTTTTGGCGTAGCCTGCAAGAGAGTTTGGGGACTCGCCTCCAGTTCAGCTCAGCATATCACCCGCAGACAGATGGCCAGTCATAACGCACGATCCAAACTCTCGAAGATATGTTGAGATCTTGTATGCTCGACTTCGGTGGTTCGTGGGAAGATCACCTGCACCTGGTGGAGTTCTCGTACAACAACAGTTTCTGGGCCAGCATCCAGATGGCACCGTTCGAGGCACTATTTGGTAGGAAGTGCCGATCCTCGCTAGCATAAGACAATATCGGAGAGAGGCAGATGCACGGTCCAGAAATGATTGCTTAGACCGTTGAGGTGGTCAGAAGAGTCAGAGATCATCTTCGCATCGTACAAGATCACCAGCGTCATTGGGCTGATTCTCATCGGCGTCCTCCTGAGTTTTCTTTTGGTGACCATGTATTCCTGAGGATTTCGTCTAACCGTGGCATCATTCAATTCGGCGTACGGGGAAAGCTTAGTCCTAGGTATATAGGGTCGTTCGATATTCTGGAGCGAGTAGGTGATGTGTCATATCGTCTCGCTCTCCCTTCGTCGTTGCGTGAGGTGCATGATGTCTTCCATGTATCCCAACTGCGACGATATATCCCGGACCCAAGCCACATCCTGGGTTATTCGGAATTGGTTGTTGGTACCAACCTTTCGTATGAGGAGAGGCATGTGTCTATATTCGACCGAAGAGAGAAGACACTCAAGAACAAGACTATCAAGTTAGTCCGAGTTGCTTGGGGTCATCACTCTTTGGGTGAGTCAACGTGGGAGCGTGAGGATGATATCCGATCGCGATATCCCGACCTGTTTGACTCGTGAGGTATAATATCTTTCTTATGCCTCATGCCTTTGATTCCTTGCTTGCATGAATAATTACTTGATTGCTTGATTAATATAACTTGCCTGTGAATAGTATAGCTTGTTCTTGTCCCTCTAGCCTCTTAATTAAATTCCGAGGACGGAATTATTTTAAGGTGGGTAGAGTTGTAATGCATGTGGTTCGTATTACGTATTTTAGAATACGTGTACGTATTTATCTTGTATTACATGATTCCTTGCTTGGCTTATCTTGGCATTTCGTGGCATGGTTTATTTTGGGTTGGTTCGGCTAGGCTTGGGTTGCCTTGGTTCATCATGAACCAAGGGGGAGAACCCTTACCTACCACCACCATCCCCATTTATTAACCCTCACTTCTTTCTCTCTACTCATTAATCTTCTTCTTCTCCACCATTACTTCTTCACATACCAGAGAGGGAGAGAGAGAGAGGACTTAGGCAAGTGCATCTTGCTTCATGGAGGAACTTCGTTTTTATTGTTCCATTCTCTTCCTCTTGAGATTCTAACACTCTTTAGTGCTAGGCATTTTCAATTTCCATGGCTAAATTCTTCTAGATCTAAGTTTATAGTATTTTCGGATTTCTTTGGTTTTGATCTACTTAACATTGTTATTTCCTAGTTTTGATGGTTCCATGTTGTAAAGACTTTCGTTCTATCCCATTTTGACCTATGGAGGTTCGAATTTGGGCTCCGAATGAAGGGTTTATGGAGCTTGGAAGCTTGCACTCATGGTGTTCTTCTTCTCGGATCAAGGAAGAAGAAGAATAGTGCAGCATAGCTGTTCTGGCCGCATGGCGATACTTGACCGCATGAGTCTTCATGCGGCAACCATTCCTAGCCGCATAGGCCATGGACAGCATTTCCAGCCGCATGAACTCCTTGCCTGTTAGCCGCATGAAATCCATAGCTCACTCGGCCGCATAAGCTCGGCATTTCCGCAGTCGCATAAGCACTGATGTTTCCGCAACCACATGAGCGCACTTGAACCCAGCTGCATGAGCGCGCATTCCTCTGAAGCCGCATAAGACTGCTCGACCCAGCCGCATAAGGCCCTGGTTGCCGCAGCCACATAAGCGCGCATCCTTCCTAAGCCGCATAAGCGCGCATGTTTTAGCAGCCGCATAAGCGCGCACTTTTTCAGCCGCATGAGCGCGCCCCCTTGCTGCTCCCTGAATCCAAGTATCCCTGCCGCGTGAGATCCGCATCCTTAGCCACATGGCTCCTTTCATAAGTCCTCTTTTGTTATATTATATAAATATATATACTGCACTGTTATATTTATGCTCCTGTTTCCTAACACTCTGTGAAGGATTGTAATATGTGAACCTGCACATATGTCCATGAACCTGATAATGGCCCGTTGTGGCGCACTCTCGACAAAAAAACTTGACATGATATATCCAGGCATGCTGTTACGACAGCTGGCCTGACATGACAAGTATGAATGACCTAGACACCGTGGACGATTGCGTTTGTATAATTAAATCAGTACTGTCTTGCATCATGTCTAGGATAGGGATCCCTGAGTACCACGGTCAGGGATACCTACAGTAATTGACTAAGGCTAATAAACTAGAATAATTCAGTAGACATGAAGAGATTCCCAGCTACAGACAATCCCGTTAGCTGGGCGCATTAAGTGGACTTGTAGTCTACCGAAGAGTAGGGCACATTTCCAGCGCATAGTCATGTGGTGCACCCCTCGTAAAACGGACATTCGACCTGGATAACCGGATGGTCTGTAAGGCTTGTGGCTGTTGGGATAATCTCATTACATCTTGCTAGTAACTAGGCCTGTGATAACCCTAGTTAGTTAAAAGTATCAA
>JANAVB010007399.1:47084540-47184034 GCA_029216955.1 Iris pallida
CAATTTTGGATTTCGATGAGCCGTGCACAAAATTGTCCGTTGAGTGGGATCGTGGGGCCCACAAAACGGTAATCCGGTCAACGGTCTCAGAATCGGACCAAACTAGACTCACAGGACCAAAAAACATTTTGAGTCCAATGGCGCAAGTTTCGTCGCGATTTGATGAGTGTGCACAAAGTAATTGAGAAATTCTAAAAATGCCCGATACTGAAAAATTTGACGGATACGGATCAAATTTGTCGCGCACACGCAACTAATTTGAATTTCGTCAAAGCCCGCATGTCCGCAAAGTCGATACGGACCTTTCGGTACTCTCGGTTTGCAACGGGGTCGTCCGGTTTGTCGGAACGTTCCTCGTACCGGGGTTTTGAGTTTTTAAAAAACTAATTTTTGGTGATTTTTAATTTAATTAAACATAAAATTTATTGCAGAAAAAATAAATATATTTGAAGGGGA
Source organism: Iris pallida (assembly GCA_029216955.1). NCBI lineage: Eukaryota > Viridiplantae > Streptophyta > Magnoliopsida > Asparagales > Iridaceae > Iris > Iris pallida. The sequence continues at coordinate 47,084,997 of JANAVB010007399.1, forward strand.
TAATAGAGGGTCATGTGGGATTTCTATAGAAATTTACGGATCTAAAAACGGACAAAAATTGGAAGAGAAATTAATTGAAGAAGTTGGGTACCTCGATATTAAAAACTGTCGTTGTTGTGGGTGTTTGTTGTTGTCGTTGTTGTCGTCGTGGTGACCGAGAGACGGGACTGTTGTTGCAGGGCACGCTTGCCGAGGAGAGGGGAGGAGGATGGAGGAGAGAATTAATTAGGGTTTTCTTAGATATGTATATAGAGAGGTAGGGTAGGATGGAGGAGAAGTCGACCACCAAAAGAAGCTGCTGTGCTTCTTATATATTAGGGTTGGTTAATTGTTTATTGCTACTTAATGCAAAGAGGGGGGCCCACTAGTGGCCGATAGCAGCACAAAGATGTTGTGCTTTGCTTGAGAATTGTTGTGGTCGGCCAAGATGGGGCCGACCACATATATTTTGTTTGTTTTTTTCATTCTTTCTTTTCATTTCTTATCTCCTTTCTTACCTCTTATGACTATATATATATATATATATATATATATATATATATATATATATATATATATATGTCATGACCCGCACCCATTTTTTTTAACGGATACGAGACATGTCCAAGCCAGCCTACGCCGCAGTGTCGACGGTAGAACGCTGTCACGGCCATGAAGATCAAAATCACAAATAATGCTCATTCACATAATTAATTTAATTTAAAATGATCACAAGTTTTACATTTACAGAAAAATATAAACTTGTACAAATATATAATGACTACAACTCAACTATCTAACTAGACTCTAGGCTTTTGTCTGCAAGTATTCCCGTCACTCCCCAAGCTAAGTGAATCCACGGCTAACCTAAAAATATTAGTTTCCAGTCGGGAATGGAAAGAGAACAATTCACTGAATGCAATTTCAAATAAAGAAAATGACTATACAACAGAGGTCAGACATCAATTACATGTTTTTGAAAATAAACAGAAAATACGAAAAACTACTAGCAAATAAATAGACACAAAATACTTTCTCCAACTGTTAGAAGTACCTTTGATATGTGATCGGTCTCGGGACAATTATGCGACACGGTCTACACGGTCTAAAGTTACACGGTCTACCGTTACACGGTCTACAGTTACACGGTCTACAGAAAATATTACAATAAAGAAACACTGTCTACAAAAATAATAATCACGAACTAGACAGTTTAAATGCAATAATAATTACGGTCTATACTGTCTATTTTGCAATAAATAATCGCTGTCTACTTTGCAATGAATAAATCACTGTCTACACTGTCTACAAGAAATAAATGCAATAATAAACACGGTCTACACGGTCTAAGGTCAGATCACACATCCTTGGTACTTCTCATTCCCGACTCAACAATTTATAATAGAAAATAATCACATAACCAATGGCCAACCAATGAAATATAGTGAAAATCAACAATCGAAATGCAGACAATAAACTGTACTCGCATATGGTCCTCTGCTGGTGAAACCGACAATCTGAACCACTCAATGTGTCCCAATAGTCAAAACCCGTACAACAGTCCTCGGAAGCTGAAATAAATATGACCAATATTCTCAGAATAGTCAAAATAGCTAGGATTGCCTGTCCTTAAGTACAAATCTGGACACAGGGGCAAAACGATAATTTCGGATCAAAACGGTGTCCGCCGTTGACCCGCTTTGTACCAAAAAGCGTGCCAGATTCAACGGTCTCTAAAGTCATCAAACTACATGTCTACGGATTCGTTTTGACGATACGAACCCAATCGTATGTGCAAAATTGGATTCCGGCAGCCTGTGCACAAAATTGTCCGTTGAATCGGACCGTGGGGCCTGCGAAATGGCGATCCAATCAAGTGTCTCATAATCGAACCAAACTTGGCATACAGGACCAGAAAAATGATACGGACCTGTTGGCACAAGTTTCGTCTCGATCTGATGAGCATGCACAAAGTAATTGAGAAATTTACACAGAGGCCGATACGAGGAATTTCGACGGATACGCATCAAATTCGTCGCGCACACGCGACCAATTTTAATTCCGTCAAAGCCCACACGTCCACGAAGCTGTTACGCAGCTTTTGATGTCTTCGGTTCGCGACCACGTCGCCCGGAATGGCGGGACGCACGTGGTATCGGAAGATTTTTCGATTTTATATAGCTTTGAAAAACAGGTTTTTTCCTAACTTTGAAACTGAATAATTTTACATATAATGAACGAAAAATAAATCTACGAGAAGGGACTTGATCTCCTACAGGTTAGATATAAATTTGTTTAAATAGATTTTGAAATATCGCCTTATTCTGGTCGAAATTCGATCTCGAATATGGGGGTTTGGGACAGCTCCGAAACTCAAAAATTGAGATTTTTCTCGGTTTTGGGAATCGGTTTACGACGCGCACACCGCGAATTATTCAATTATATTTGAAGAGGGTTGAGGGTGTATAGGATGTCGGCATACCTGATGAAACGGTTCGCAAAACGGCGGAGAATTGACGGAGAAATCGCGTCTCTATTTGATGCGCCTGCAGCCGCTGCTGCTGTTGCGCTCTGTTTTCAGGCCGCGCGGATCCCCGCGCTTGGCCGGCCGGCCTTCCCACGGCGTCTCTCGGCGCGCGCGCGCGTGGGGCGCGCAGGGTGGTGGCAGTTTTAGGGTTTTGTTTTCTCTCTTTCGAGCACGTACAGCTCTGGATAATACAGAATCGAGGGGGAAAGGGATTTCCGCTCGGGTTGTTTAGTGTTGCTGTGGGTTTAATTCACATATGCATATATGCATATATGATCTCAGGTTGGAGGGAGTTGGGCTCACGGGCTGGGCCGGCCAGTGATTTGGGCCTGGGCTTTCCTTTCTTTATCATTTAATACTATAAGCAAATACATATATATTTATATGTATATACACATAATATATATATATGTATATATACACACACACATTTATATATATATCAATTTATATACGCAAACACATATATATTTATATGTATATACACATAATATATATATGTATATATACACACACACACATTTATATAAATGTCATGTATATTTGTATATACATTAATAAATTTTGAATATATATTTATATGCTTATATAATTAAATATGTATATATATACCTATATGATAATTATCTATATACCATATAATATGCATATAATACATTTTCTATAAAACAAGTCTATCAAATGAGTTACCAATACATATGTATTTATATATATACATACTTACTATATTAATATTTGTATTTACATACGCATACACGTATATAGTATATATATTCATATATATACATGCACATACACATATATAATATATATACGCATAAATTATAAATCACATTATAACAATTTAATATAACAATTAAATAGTAATTATTTATTTATAAAATCTAAAATCACCATTTAATTAAAATAGGTAAAAAAATAGAATATTTTAAAATTTCCGAGAAGGGGGGCTACAATATATATATATATATATATATATATATATATATATATATATATATATATATATATATATATATATATATATATATATATATATATATATATCCAACCATAATTTTAAATAAAATCTAGATAACATTTTAAATGCCACATCTCCATATATTTAATATATATAAACCCATGTACATGTTTATATAAATTTAATTGCCAATGAATCAACTCAAATAATAAATAATATTTTATTAGAATAAACATGTTTATTAAGTCCCAGCAAAATAACTTTAATAATAATAAAAATAAAATTTGTCCCAATGGGTGATCTTTACCACACACCCTTACTTGGGTCTAGAAAAATTGTACCAATATTGGAAAACATCATTAATAATAAAAGTATAAATTTGTACCTATAATTTAATAATTAAAAATATTTCTCAAATTTTAAAATAATATTAAGAACATTTGTACGCCCATAAAATATGCCTACATGGCCTAGTTCGGGCTGAATTGGTCAAACCGAGTCACTTAAAAGTCAAAAATTAAATTAATAATTAATTAATTTATCGGTGGAGGTTAAGTCGCAACTTGGCCTGATTTTCCTAATTCGGTCATCCCCATGACTAGGCTTCCTCTAGTATGGCTAGTACATTAGTCAAGGCACACTGCTACATCTTCCGTGCCAAAAGTTATGGTCGTCTTGTGCTCAAAAACTCAACAATGGCTAAGGTCATTTCTAATAATAAAAAAAATCATAAATTGCATAAAATTTATTTTTAAGTCTTTTTAAATAAATAAAAAAATTTAAAAATTTAGGGGTTTTATATCCTACCCAACTTACAAGAATTTTGTTCTCGAAATTTAGGAAGAAAAATAATATAAGTAGGGTCGGGAGATAGATGGAGTTCATTACTGTCGAAATGTGATTAAATTTGGATAAGGCGAAGAAACAACGTTCAATACAAACATGCATTAGAAAAATTGTGAACTCGGTATATCCGAAAACACATCAGGGTTATAGAATGGAATAAGGGTTGTTAATGAAGGTGACAAAATTTAATAACCCAAAAATAGTGAGAAATTTAGTAGATCAAAGAGGATAATTAGACATTTGGTAGATATGGTTCCCTGAGAGAAAACTGGATACTAATCGTCTTGGTTGAGAGTTGGATTTAAGTGAACGATTAGAATCATTCTCGAGTGCTCAAGAATAATTGGGAGGGCACGATAACAATTCTAAAGTTGAAGAATGAGGAGTAGTTAAAGGCGAGGGTACAGCCACATGAGTCGGTCGGTAGCTATCTACATTTCGTGTATATATAACTGATAGGACAACTAATGGTGATACTTTGAGTCTATCAATCAAGTACATTGTCTGGTCTTTCTAAAGTAAGTAAAGTCCACAACAAAAAGAGTTCAAAGACGATGCTATTTAGTACAAAATACGAGGTTCATAGGCGACAAAAATAATTCAAATGAGAGTTGTCAATGCTGTCGGGATGAGACTCTAAGGCAGGTTTAACTATGTCTCCATCCACGTAGAATAATACATAAAAAATGAACCAAAGTGCAATAGGTTGATCAGACCATCATGCACCGGTTCTGATTAGACAATATGTTAGTGGGTGCACCCAATAAAATATGTCATGATCAAGCTCGAAAAGATAAGCTTGCAAAACTAAGGCTAAATTATCAGCATATGATTGTTGAAAAATAAATAAGGGAATTAATGATGAAGGAATTTAATTAGTCCAAGATTGTTTAAAATCAAGGCTTGCCCGAAATGTCGGCCTATACATTTGTCCTAGTGTTTCTTCACTTGTGGCTTGGTCGTTTAGATAAGTTAAGGGCCTCTGAATTTGTAGTCTAAGTGGATTCATCAACAGGATCCATAAGGACAAAGGAATTGTTAAGTTATGAGGTATTCTACCCAACTTACAAGAGTTCAACTAATAGTGTGATGGGACAACGGGTCAAGCAATCAAGATAAAATACAAATTTAAGCATTTAAGGAACTAAGTAGAACAAAATCATATATTGGGTTAAGGGATTGAGTCAAGGTTGGTTCTCTTAATTGAAGTCGGAAAGTATTTTGGTGTCATGGTAGAGGTTATAGTTTGGCCATTTTGACCATAAAGTCATATCAAGAAATAGAATACAAGGAGACGTGTTTTAGTGGGACATGATATATCTGCATAAAGGTGTGCCCGTCTAGGTCTTACATATGAAATTTGTTGGAAGGAAAAGTCTATTGTTGTACTCATAATATCCAAGTCACGGTAAGGGACGCCAAAAGATCAAAAATAGAAAGTGGGAGTTCATGGGGTGACAATTTATGCACAAAAATAAAGGAGATCAAGTTAAATCATGAGATAAAATTTATTTAAGGAATCCAGTAAAATAATAATTTAGGGACACAGTTCTAGTGAGAAGATAGTCTTCTAGATGAATACAGTCAAGGAGCGATCAATTCGTTATTCAATCCACAAACGGTTAGTAGGTCACGAGGAAAGGTCGAGTAAGTCAAGATTGGAATACAGTCGCATAGTTTGGTTGATGACTAACAACACTTGTGTACATACTACTATCATGGTCATGAGTGGTATGGCAATTAGTGTGGAGTACATCTGTCTTCTTAGAGCTATCTTGATGGCCTACTTTAAGATTTTAACTCAAGTTTCCTTCAAAAGTTTCTTTATAAAATTTTCAAAAATAAACCACCAAAATTTGTATTCACTCCAAGCCGTTCAAATTTATCATAAATTTTTTTTAAATCATTTTCATAAATCTCAACGCAAATTTTTGTCATGTTACTACTGACTTTTTCAAAATTTACATTTTCCATTCAACTTTTAAACTCAAGAGTTCATAAATCATGAATCTATATATAAAATATCCATAATCAATCATAACTTTAAAACTCTACAAAAATTAATAGCTCCCCAGATAAAAATTTCTAGCATATTACAAAGCAGCTCAAAATTTAAACTCAATATTTTAATGCACTCATCAATTATAACTTCTATTCATACTAAGTCATTCCAACAAAATCACAACTTTTAAATGGTAACTTCCTTTAATCAATCAAAACAACCTTTTACCACATCATTAATATTTTTTTACCAAAAATCTAAATAGATTTGTAAATCCTCAAGCATAGGACACAATTTAAAATAAGAAAAAAAATTCAAAAATCATTTTCATAACTTTCAAATATTTGAAACCAAAATTCACCATCCTTACATCCACTTAAAATTCAAATTTTACTAAACACAAAAATCGCAAGTTGTACGACTCAAATTTAAATAATTCCTACTGCCATATTTAAATTCTAAGATCATTTTCAAACCAAAGTTATAATTGTTCAAAGGTGTATAACTATAACCCAATAATCATAATTATCACAACTCCAAAATCAAATCAATTTTATATTTGCTCAAAGACGTATAGCTATAACCCAATAATCATAAATATCAAAATTCGAAAATCATATCAATTTCTTAAATCAATTGGGTATAGATTTCAACTATTTTCCTGCAGTATCAAAAAAAATCCTTTCAACCTCTAATGATTATTACTTGGAAATCTCAAAAATAAAATTTTCTTTATCTCTCAAAGCTGGCAATATCGCTACTACCGACTTAAATACTATTTATAAAAAACATACTTTTAGAAAAATGCACTCATAACTTAGTTAAGGTCTCTGGGTATTCTAATTGCCAATGTAATCATTCTAACCATATGGTTTGACCAATGAGTATATAGTAGTGTAGTCATCTTTCTAACCATGTGTAAGCACAAGATGGAAGGGTGTTGGTAGAAAGAGTTCAAGCAAGATGCAAAAATCAAGGGAGGCCACGAGAGTCGAAATTTGGAAATCAAGGAAGGTCAAGGAAGGTGATCAAGTATGTGGATGAGATTCCTAGATTGTAATCCTATATTGCAGGCTCACATCGGTACAATTACGTAACCGAAGTGATAAACTGGACCTGCATGGGCCACCACAAAAACATGTAACGCTCCAATCCCAAAATACTTAGGACTAGGTACGTGTCCATGCCAGCTGCATACATACGAAGTATACTCCAATATATGGAACCATCGTATGTATACATAAGATGTGAAATACAGTAATCCATAATACTAATCTCATCCATAATAAAAGAGTCGATATAAAATAGGAATCAACACAGAATTATAATTTGTAAAAAAGTTGGGCGGAGACAAGGTCTACTACCAACTATCTCAAATAAAATATACAAGAAGGAATAAATAAAATAACAGGACGGCCAAGTGCAATCATCTTCGAAAGGATAGAAAAGATCACAGCCTCGGTTAGAACACCTGCAATATCACAGAAGCACATACCTGGAGAGATAACCAGGTCCTCAGAGGGACGTAACAAGATACAGGAAGAACATGCCATAAATACTGAATACAAAATATGCCACAAAGAATATAAGTGACAAGAAAATAATAAGGTAATCTAACCGTACTACTGTGTTCACGCAGTTAAGAACAAACCTCCAACGTATTGGCATTTGGCTCAGGAGCAGGAATCTCAGGTATGGTCCCATCAGAATACTAGGGACCTCAAAGCATAACATTCATCGAATGTCAGAGGCCAGCAGGAAATCAGGTATCAGGATCCAGGACCGTATCTCCACCAGAGATAACCGAAAATAGGGAAGTGTATAAGTGAACAACCCATACGTTAAGGAACTGTTCTTTCCACCCAATGCCTAACAGAGTCACATCCATGTCTCATATACCTCTACTAACTGCTAAGTCTCCTAACATGCCTCTATTAGCAGTTAGCCCTAAAGCATGCACATGGGGGATCAGCCCATACGCAAGGACCCCTACATGCTACTCGTCTCACACATCCTCATGGTACAACTGTGTCAAGGTATATGCAATACACTACAAATGGTAGTCCCCTAACTCTAGGTCCATATGCAATCAAAGGATAGTAACAAAGTAACTAATAATCACTGAGCATGTAGTAAATCAAAAACTGTAATAACTAGAAATAATGAACAGTGATATGCAATAAAATATAGACTGAATATAAACAGTATAATGGTAAGGTATCTTGCCTGAGGTTATGTGCAAAAGAGAATAATCCAGTAGCTCGAACCGACAAATAGACGAAGCAAGAAAAGCTAAATCCCGCAGATGACTCTGGATGCTGTAACAAACATCATGAACGAGTTTGGAATATAAGATATGCCTAGGAAACGCCTGTCCAAAAGTTAAATTCTGGAACAGAGGCAAAATCGTAATTTCGGGTCAAAACGATGTCCACCGTTGGACCTGCTTTGTACCAAAATATGCGCCAGAACCTACGGTCTCTAAAGTCGTCAAACTACATGTCTGCAGATTTATTTTTTTGAGACAAACTCAACGGTATATCCAATTTTGGATTCCGATGAGTCGTGCACAAAATCGCCCGTTGAGTGGGATCGTAGGGCCCGCAAAACGACGATCCGGTCAACGGTATCAGAATCGGACCAAACTTGACTCACAGGACTAGAAAAATATTTTGAGTCCAATGGCGCAATTTTTGTCGCGATTTGATGAGTGTGCACAAAATAATTGACAAATTTCGAAAATGCCCGATACGAAAAAACTTTGACGAATACGGATCAAATTCGTCGTGCACACGCAACTAATTTAAATTTCGTCAAAGCCCGCACATCCGCAAAGTCGATATGGACCTTTCGCTACTCTCGGTTTACGACGGGGTCGTCCGGTTTGTCGAAACGTACCTCGTACTGGGGTTTTGAGTTTTTAAAAAACTAATTTTTCATGATTTTTAATTTAATTAAACATAAAATTTGTTTCAGAATAAATAAATCTATTTGAAGGGGACGATAGAGGGTCATGTGGGCTTTCTACAAAAATTTACGGATCTAAAAACGGACAAGAATTGGAGGAAAAATTAATTGAAGAAGTTGGGTACCTCGACATTAAAAACTGCCGTTGTTGTGGGTGTTTGTTGATGTCGCCGTGGTGACCGGGAGGCAGGGATGCTGCGGTGGGGCACGCTTGCCAAGGAGAGAAGAGGAGGATGGAGGAGAGAATAAATTAGGGTTTGCTTGGATATGTATATAGAGAGTTAGGGTAGGATGGAGGAAAAGTCGGCCACCAAAAGAAGCTGATGTGCTTCTTATACATTAGGGTTGGTTAATTGTTTATTGCTACTTAATGCAAAGATGGGTGCCCCACTAGTGGCCGATAGCAGTACAAAGATGTTGTGCTTTGCTTGAGAATTGTTGTGGTCAGCCAAGGTGGGGCCGACCACATATATTTTGTTTTTTTCATTCTTTCTTTTCCTTTCTTATCTCCTTTCTTACCTCTTATATATATATATATATATATATATATATATATATATATATATATATATATATATATATATATATATATATATATCCAACCATAATTCTAAATAAAATCTAGATAACAATTTAAATGCCACATCTCCAAATATTTAATATATATATAAACCCATGTACATGTTTATATAAATTTAATTGCCAATGAATCAACTCAAATAATAAATAATATTTTATTAGAATAAACATGTTTATTAAGTTCCCGCAAAATAACTTTAATAATAATAAAAATAAAATTTGTCCCAATGCGTGATCTTTACCACACACCCTTACTTGGGTCTAGAAAAATTGTACCAATATTGGAAAACATCATTAATAATAAAAGTATAAATTTGTACCTCTAATTTAATAATTAGAAAATATTTCTCAAATTTTAAAATAATATTAAGAACATTTTTACGCCCATAAAATATGCCTACAAGGTCGTCTTGGTCACTCCACATGCCTATTTGGGCCTGGGCTCCGTCCGGGCCCAGTTCGGGCTGAATTGGTCAAACTTAGTCACTTAAAAGTCAAAAATTAAATTAATAATTAATTTATTTATCGGTGGAGATTAAGTCGTAACTTGGCCTGGTTTTCCTAGTTTGGTTATCCCCATGACTAGGCTTCCCCTAGTATGGCTAGTATATTAGTCAAGGCAGACTGCTACATCTTCCGTGCCAAAAGTTTTGGTCGTCTTGTGATCCAAACTCAACAATGTCTAAGGTCATTTCTAATAATAAAAAAATCATAAATTGCTTAAAATTCATTTTTAAGTCTTTTTAAATAAATAAAAAATTTCAAAAATTTAGGGGTTTTACAAGATTAGGTTGGTGCTTGAGATTGCTCTAGGGTAAGTGGCTCCCTGGATGAAGGCGGAGACCGTGTTGTGTATGTCAACCGTGATGATGTCCCAGCAGGTACGGAAAACAATTCCTGAAAATTCGTCTGGCCCTGGCACGCTGTGTGCGTCGAGGGCCCCAGACGGCCTCTTTTACTTCGTCCTCTGAGGGGGGCTGTTCGAGCCGGGTATTGTCTGTGTTACTGATGAGATAGGGAACCTCTTCCAGGAAGGTGTTGTCTTTGAGGACCATATCCTTGGAGAATAATCTGGAGTAGAACTTAGCAGCCTCCGCTTGGATACCCTTGGGATCGCTGATGCTGGTACCGTCGTCAGCGGCAATCTAGTGGAGGGTAAGTTTTTGTCTATGTCCATTAATGCAGGCGTGGAAGAATCTCGAGTTGTTGTCCCCCTAGCTGTCCCATTTGATCCTAGCTTTCTGCTTCCAAAAATCGGTCTCGATTTTCAGCTTGAATTTGAGAATTGCTTTGGTGAGATCCAGCACCTTACTGGAATCAGGCAAACAGTCGGTCATATACCTAGCTTCGGCACGAGTAACGTCATCCTCAGCCTTGCAAATGGCTTGAAAGATATCTCCATAAGCTTGCTCCAAGCTGCCAAAGCTTTCCTCGTGGCCTGGAGCTTGTTAGCCACCCGGTTGAGAGGATCGGTTGAGTCCGTGATGTTCCAAGCTTCCGTGACTACCCCCAAAAATTGTGGGTGCTCGCTCCAGAAGTCCAGGAAGCGGAAGCTTTTCCTGGACTGGTTGGAAGTGCTAGTGATTTCAACTAGCAGGGGGCGCGGTCGGATTCGGTGGCGTTAAGGTGAGATAGCTTGGAGGTAGTCCCCATACCTAGCCAGTGAGCGTTCGATAAAGCCCTGTCGAGGCAGAAAAATTGTCGACGGTCGCCAACCTGCATGTTGCACCAGGTGAATGTGTTGCCTGTAAATGGAAGGGAGGTGGATGAGAGTTGAAGATGAAGTTGTCGAAGTCTTGCATGGCGGGGAGAGGGGGCGGCCTCCAATTTTCTCTTCTCTGCAGGTGATAGCGTTAAAGTCTCCAATGCAAAGCCATGGGAGGTTATGGCTGTGATTGTTGAAGTTCTGGAGATCGTTCCAGAGGTGTCTGCGGTCTGCTATATCACAGCTGCCATGAACCGCAGAGAGGATGGCGCGGTTGGGGATCAAAGGGTGTTTTATCCAGCACGAAAGGGCTTGTCTGGAATCTTGGATGACTCCGATCTGGACGGACTTGGAACAGAGGATCCAAATGTCGTATCTGCCAGCTATCGCCGAGTGAAAGCCTAACTGCAATTGGATGGAATTGAGTCTCTTGTAAGGGATTTTGGGTTCGAAGAAAATCAAGATGTCGTTCTTATGAGTTTTCTTAAGGCTGATGATTCTTCTCATAGTTGGTTTGTTCGCCAGACCGCGGACATTCCAGAAGAGAATGTTGAGCACTAATGGATGTTTGGTTGGGGTTGGTTGGACCGCTTAGCAGCAGACCTAGTTTGCATGGACGTGGACTTGGTGGACCATTTCTTATCTGATTTCCTGGTAGTGATGGATGCTACCCCCGCTTGCTCGAAGGATGAGCTGGAGTCCTCGAAGAGTTTTGGGTTCCTGGTAGCGGTGGATGCTATCTCTGCTCTCTCGGTAGATCAACTGGAGTCCTCGGGGCGTTTTGGGGGTGCGACCTTCTCTCCGGCTGAATCTAGATCGGCTTGCTCCGGCGGTAAGAGGAGGGAGTCGTCCACTACTAAAATCTGTCAAATCAGCGATGCCTCAAGGCATCGCTAAATAGGGAAATTACGTCGCTAAATCCTATTAGCGATGTATTTAGCGACGTATGCACGTAGTCGCGATTAACCTAGTCGCTAAACAAGAAAATGTCGTAATACGTCGCTATTGCGACGAGCTTTAGCGACGCTGCTACGTCGCTAATTCAGCGACTGCTGGCGATGTAAAGCATCATCATTTATCGACGTGTACTAGCGACGTTAAGCGACTTAACATGCATCGATATTGACCTGGCTTGAGAGCCATATGGCGACGTTCTGCGACTTTTTCTACGTCGCTACAGAACCGACGTTTAGTGACGATCAGCGACGATATTCCTCACAGTTAGCGACGTTTTTTTGTCGCTGAACGTCGGTAATCGTCGCTGAACGTCGCTAATATTAAAAAAAAAAAAAAATACAGCATTTGCAGCATTCCCTGCAGCATTTGCAGCATCCCCTGCAGCATTTACAGCATCCCCCACACCATTTGTTATAGCAACAACGGTGTGTATCACGAACACAGTATCAAACAACACAGATACACACAATTACGAACACGTTTGAAACATAATCTCATCAATCAACACAGATATATGAAAATTTGTTACAACAATGTCAAACATAATGGTCCACAACTTAATTGCCAAGTATGGGAACGAATGGCTCAGAACACAACCTAAAATTCATTCTAGCATATACATTAGTGTGAATCATCTATGTACTGTACATATGGTGTGGTATATGTTCTTATCGTATGTAGTCTCTGAAGAATGTAACAGAATCAAGATGAACTCACATAATGTAATACTAAGACATCATCTACTACTATATATAAGATATAGTGATAGGTTGTCGTATCATCATTGCCGAGGGATGAGGGTCGGAGGACAGTCAACTTTATCTACGACTACATAGTTTCTGCCTCGCCAGTCGAATGGCTGCAGGGACTATGTCCTGATCACGATGTCATACCGTAGATTAATGCAAATGGAGCTGGAGCCAAAATACAGAAACCAAAATATGATATCCACCTGAAGTGTAGAGTCGGAGGAGAAGAACTTTTCCACCCTCTCCCTCTCTCACGCTATCAACGTCACAACTTTTCTACCTCAAGTTCTGATCAAGCATCTTCCTTCTCCTCTCCTCCACCATGGCTCTGAACCCATCTGCTCCTCCCTACTTCCCTTCTTCTTAGTTGACTCTCTCAGTCACATATGATATCCAGCTCAAGTCTAGAGTCGGGAAAGAAGAAGTGGACAGAAAGAGGAGGGGGAAGCAGCACAGCCGACGGCATGACCCGGAGGAAGTACAGAGGTTTTTTTCAACATACGTAGGAGAACTATAAGGATATATCTTTTTACAACATATCACCTTGTCAAAGACCCTTAATGTGACATCCATGTTACCACGGTGTCGGAAGACTAACATGTCATAATTTTCTAAGCCGTGTGTTTTGACATAATCCTCCAACCGGATTTCAGTTCTATGTAATAATGCAAGATTACTACATAGGAGGAAAGAGTTGGAAGGATTATGTCAAAACATACGGCTTAGTATATGTTCTGTACATATGGTGTAGTATATGTTCTTATCGTATGTAGTATCTGAAGAATGTAACAGAATCAAGATGAACTCACATAATGTAATACTAAGACATCATCTACTACTATATATATAAGATATAGTGATAGGTTGTCGTATCATCATTGCCGAGGGATGAGGGTCGGAGGACAGTCAACTTTATCTATGGCTACATAGTTTCTACCTCGTCAGTCGAATGGCTGCAGGGACCATGTCGTACCGTAGATTAATGCAAATGGAGCTGGAGCCAAAATACAGAAACCAAAATACAAAATAAAGAATCAAATTCCTGGTTTCTCCGAAAATATAAAACACAGTTCTAATTAATATGTATTTTAAGTGTGAGAACGGATGGCTCAGAACACAACCCAACCGGAGAGGATACTCTGCAGATCCATCTGAGTAGGATGTATACTCTGAGAGATCACCTTTACAAGAATGATATCAGTAGTGGGATTGAGTGTGTACGTCCTACTCAGATGGGTCTCTCACCGTTACTATTTTTTCTGATATCATGGTGGATGTGCTCCGTCAACAGATTCTTGCTCCGAGCCAAAACTTTGCCCCGGAGCTCAAGTGGACATCCTTGGTGTAGAGCTCGAGTGAGAGGTTCCTGACAGCATGGTGGTCTCCTTGGTCAAAGTATCCGTGCTCATCACACATTGGTTGTGGGACGAGCACGGATACTTTGACAAAGAAGACCACCATGCTGTCAGGAACCTCTCACTCGAGCTCTATACCAAGGATGTCCACTTGAGCTCCGGGACAAAGTTTTAGCTCGGAGCAAGAATCTGTTGACGGAGCACATCCACCATGCTGTCAGAAAAAAATAGTAATAGTGAGAGACCCATCTGAGTAGGACGTACACACTTAATCCACTACTGATATCATACTTGTAAAGGTGATCTCTCAGAGTATACGTCCTACTCAGATGGATCTCTCAGAGTATCCTCTCTGGTTGGTTGTCGTATCATCATTGCCTAGGGATGAGAGTCGTAGTACCAATACAATCCAGAGATTGACATAGTACTAATTCATATATGTAGTCCAATACAAATAGTATAATACAAAAACAACCCAATACAAATAGTCCAATACAAATAAGTACTAATAGCTAATGAGAACCACGCTGCTCACGCAAACGCTCAGTGATACGTTCACGCAACCACCTCGAAAAAGCGAGATTTTTGGCGCGAGGAGAGCTGTCGTCCCTTGCAAGGACTGCATGAAGAGTCCTCTCGGTCTCACTAGCTACCGGTGCTGGATGAATAGAACTCCCGGTCTCACTAGCAACCGGTGCCACTTCCTCCTTAACTGTAGGAGGAGCCACCTCAGCATTCACTGTTTCCCTCAAACGACGTGCCGCTCCTCGGGTCATGGGTGCCATCTGGTAAGCAAGCTAATATAATTGTAACATAAGCAAGCTAACTAAAGGAACCATCATGTAATTTGAGTACATTTTCGAAAGCAGATAAAGTACAATAAATTTAATTTTTTGCAAAGTAGCAGATGACAGATGGCTCAGAACACAACCCTAAAATTCATTCTAGCATACATTAGTGTGAATCATCTATGTTCTGTACATATGGTGTAGTATATGTTCTTATCGTATGTAGTATCTGAAGAATGTAACAGAATCAAGATGAACTCACATAATGTAATACTAAGACATCATCTACTACTATATATATAAGATATAGTGATAGGTTGTCGTATCATCATTGCCGAGGGATGAGGGTCGGAGGACAGTCAACTTTATCTACGGCTACATAGTTTCTGCCTCGCCAGTCGAATGGCTGCAGTGACTATGTCCTGATCACGATGTCGTGCCGTAGATTTAGGATTTAAAATATGGTATTCAGGTCAACTTAATTCGGTCAAAGGGTACTGAACAGAAAGTCTAATTATCCCATATTTCAGTAATGTCAGTGAGCTAAATCATACTCAACTGTCGAGAATACTTAGGAGAAAACTCATTCACAGGATTAGTATCCATCCTTCGTGACATAGCTAAAATTTTATAGGGCTCGATAATAATTATTAGTCAATTTATTCATCATTTCAAAATCCTGAAAATGCCCAAAAAAACTTCCAGTATCAGTAAATAGGGCTCGAACCCTAAATTAGAATTCGAATCCAAGCAAAACATCAAATTGACAGTTGATATGCCCAAAAATGAGATTTTTCAGTATATAGGTGTCACACTATGAATCTCGTGTCCACACAGTGGGACACGACGTGTCCAAACCAACAAAATAGGTGTCACACGAACTAGAAGCGAGTCCACGCTCTCGTGTCCCCCGCAGCGAGTCTACTGTCAGTCTCGTGTCCCCCGCAGCGAGTCCACGCTCTCGTGGACACGAACTAGAAGCGAGAGAGAGCTAGAAGACGAGGAGAAACTGGGGAGGAGCTACCAGAGGAAGGAGGAGGAGGAGAAGGAGGAGCTACCTGAGGAAGGAGGAGGAGGAGAAGGAGGAGGCCGGAGGAGGGAGATCGCCGGAGGAGCGCCGCGGATGAGGAGGAAAATCGTCGGAGGAGCGTCGCGGAGGAGGAGCGCGCCCAAAATTGGGGGGGGAAATTGTGAAATAATCGAAAAGGAAACCCTCGCTGGCTATATGAAACGATTAGCGACGTCCGCATAGGACGTCGCAAAACGTCGCTGATATATAATAAATGGCGACGCAACTTAATATGCGTCGCTAAACGTCGCTATATCAGCAACGAGTACCGACGAACTTGCGATGCACTACCCCATTTAACAAAATGTAGCCGCTAGACGTCGCTATTAGTCGCTGTTGGCGACAAACAGCAACGTCTTATATTAACGTCGCTAAATCCCCAAAAATTAGAGACAAAATTTTACGGAGTCGCTAAATACGTCGCTGATTTGACTTATTTTGGTAGTGGTCGGGGGGTTCAATCTAGTCGCCTTCCGCCTGGAGAGGGAATCCAGCGGCGAGAACCTGGAGGCCTCTACAAGCCTGTTCTGGCCCTAGGATAGCCAGGGCGGCAATGGCGGGGTTACCGTGCAATGAATGAAGGTCGGTGATGATCGAGGATATAAAGAGGGGCTCCTCTGCTTCTTCTAGGAGGGACTCCTTAGCTTCCTCTAGGGGAGAGGCGCTAAGATCCTCCGAGTCCGTGCCGGGGGCCTTGACGAGGTCAGCAGGAAAGGCCATCTCCTGGGAGGAGTCGATAGCTTCAAGTACAAGGGCGTTGAATAGATTGGACAGAGGAAGGACGGGTGGGTGGTAGGGGACCACGGCTTTTTCCGTTGAGTTGTCTCTACTTGATTCTCCTTCGCTGGAGTTGAATCTGGCGTGGGAGTTCGGTAGAGGAATCAGGGGTGGATGGATGGTTTTTTGATGCCGGTTCCCTTTGGGATTGGGTTATGTCCGTTATGGTTTCTTCCTCAGCTCGGGATGGAGGCGGAGGCAATGCTTGGATGAGCGACCTCGTAAGTGGCTGTGAGTGCAGAATATTATGTAATTGTCGTAGATAATTTGCTGGGTGTGAGTTCGGTTGCCAAGTTCAATGAGTATGTGGTTGGGAGGCTTTGAGGTGAGGTCGAGCTCCACACATATCTTGGCATAGTGGACTTTAGTCAGGTTGCTGGTTTCTGCAGCGGTGGCCACGTAAGTCCCGAAGGAGTTGGCTGTACGCCTAAGAGCCGCTGGAACGAAACAAATGAGGGGGAGATTGGGTAGGATGACCCATGCGGCCACCGTTGCTGAGTCTTCCTGGGTGTTAAAGTTTGCTGACCACTTGATTATCTTTATCTGGTAGGAGTCGACCCTCCCGATGCCTTTGGACCACATTGTCCTGTGGTCAAGGTCGGAGGAAAGGTGTAACAGAATATGCTTCAGGTCGAGGGGGGCTACCCTGTACTCAGCCGCTAGCCGCCAACTGGCTATAACCTCTGCGACCCTGGCGAGTTTGGGACAACCAGACGATAATTTGAGGACGAAGGAGAAAGGGGATGAGGAGGCCAGAAAAGAGAGTTCATGGTCGGAGAATGGCACCGTCGGCATGGGAGATGTCGTCGGATACTCAACTTCGGGGAGAAGGACGTCCGGGATCAGGGGCCCTGGCTTGTGAGTCCTGTCCGGATGAAGGATGTCGACAAAGGAAGGGATTGGGCTAGGAGATGAGCCCAAAATAGGAGGAGCCGGAAGTTGGGTTGCGCCAGAAGAAGCAGTGCCCAAAAGGTGGTGGCTAGCGCTCAGAGAGGCGGGGGGCAGACCCCTAGGAGACCCAGTCCGCACCCAAGGGGGCGGCTGAGGGGTAACGACGGTGGGCCTAGGAGACGCGAAGGGCGGTGCCAGGGGGCCCGGCCGATCAACGGTACAACCCGACGGACACAGAAGCCCGGCCGCATCGGAGAGGAGCATGACGTCGTCCGACGGAGCATGCGCTGGCGAAAAGGACGGAAGAGAATGGGAAGGGAGGAGGAGGGGGTGGGTTGCGCCCATTCGAGGCGCGACCGGAATAGGGGAGGGTGGGGTTGGGTTGCGGAACCGCAGGGTGCACCGGAGGGGCTCTCGACGAGCACGCCCAAGTCCACCCCACCAGCGCCAATCGGGGGCGCCAATGGAACAACCGCACCAATAGGCGCGCCCCAGGCTGACGTGGGCACGAGCCCAATCGACCCGCAGCAGTGGGCCGCGCCAGACGACATGTCCCCCATCTTGGGGCCCGATGCTCTAGACTGCGCGCCTAAAGGGGGTGCCACATGCGCCCCAAACTGAACTACAGGGACACTCCGAGCTGCGCCCCAACCCGAACCATAGGGTGCGCCAGCGGGACCCATAGCAGCAGCGCCCAACGCTGATCCAGTTGCGCCTAGCGGGGCTCCCAAGGGATCAGATGCACCAAGAGGTGCGCCGAAGGCAAACAAAATCACGATATATATATATATATATATATATTTTTATATATATATATATATATATATATATATATATATATATATATATATATATATATATATATATATATCCCAAGTGGTCGGAAGTTCGAGCTCCAGTGGAGGCGAGTTCACCACAAGTGCCCATTGCTTCAATATATATATATATATATATATATATATATATATATATATATATATATATATATATATATATATATATATATACCATCTTAGCATAGGGACTCATAGAAAAAAGTATGAAAAACTCAAAACTTTATGATAAACTAATCTAAAAATTGGATTTTTAGGAAATATGAGGACATGCCTTGAGTTTAGTGAATAGGGAAGGAGAAGATGGGATGATAGAGTGGTGTTTTGGGGTTCAAGAAGGAGGGGGATCTGGTCGGGTTTGAGAAGAAGGAAGGAGAGAGAGGAAATGAAAAGATAAGAAAGAAAAAACTTAAGATTTTTATACAATAATTTATTTAATAGCTAAAGATATCAAAAGAAGTTTAAAAGAAAAGAGGAGAAGAGTGAGAGGTGGTCGGTCTTGCCTTGGCTAAGGAAGCTAAGGTTTAAGTTTGGTGAAGGAGATTTTGGTAAATAACTAAGTCAAATTTGTTAAAATTTTAATTAAACCAACTTTTTTTAATAACTAACCTAATTTACCTTATTAGGTTAAATATGTGACTAATCCACGTGATGACTAAGCTACCTTTGATGGCAAGCTAGCACCTCTAATATAATAATACAAAAAGTTTATACAAAAATAATTATTATTATTATATTAAAATCTTGGGAGTTCACAAAAAATATATTATTAGAAGTAAAAAATGTCATAAAATTATTTTTTCGTATAAGTTATTTTTTCAACATAATACTTTTGAAAAAAAAACTATGTAAAATTGATTAAAGATATTTAATATTTAATATTATATTAAAGTTTTGGAAAAAAAAAAAAGCTATGACACTGATCTTGGTAAAGACAGTTGAAAGAAGAAATATAAGAAAAAGAAGGGAACATTGAAAATAGAAGCCAAGGAAATGGAAAGATGAGAAAATAACAAAAATCAAACAGGAAGAGAAAAGTTTGTGTACTTCCAAAACCACACTCAAAGCTAAAAATTCTCAAACCAAATCGAATCCTTTACTCGATCCAGTTCGATCTGTCACGCCCCGCTCCCAGAATACGGCGAGCCGAGTACGTACAACATCCCCAGGCTACGCGACCATACAACATGAACCCAATTGCATCCCGCGATTGTCGCCTGTAAGGTCTTGGATAGGCATAGAGTTAAGGAAATAATACGATTTTCCACAAAAGAGCATAACATTCATTTATCCCAAAATGTTACAACATAGTCCAAGTCTCATCATCAAACACATATATACATTTTGAATTCATTGTTCTTCAAAATACATAACTTACATATTGCATTCATGTTTCTTCAAATACATAAGTCACATAGCTATGAGGTTCCCAGAATAAAGCTACAACCCTCAGTCCTACATCATTCATAAAGTTCTGCCTCAGTGTATGCCTGGCCTTCATCCTGATCTGCTTCAGTCCCTAGTGAACAAAACTAGGTCGTCAATACGACGAGCAAGCCCTCGGTCAAAGGAGCAAGTTATGAAGGTGGAATGATAAGGCAGGTAAATAAAAATAGAGTAAACTTGATCATTTTAAAGTCCATACATGTAATACTAATCAAGAAACGAGTCGTTCTCACATTAATGTCACAAGGACAAAAAATCAAACTTTCTAAACCTAAATGCAAATTTAGAGAAACTCTCTGGATCACACACCCACGCCTAGCATCTCTACAATAATCCCATTGGCCCGGGATCAGGCTCGTACAAAACGGGTGGTGCTTAGATTCTCCAGCCGTCTGTACTATCACATATTGATGTGATTAAACCAGGATAGCATCATGAGTTAGTTCTGAATCATCTGGCTCGAATCATCGAATCATGAGCTATAAAAGAAAGTTCGTATGACTTGAACTTTTCCAAGAATATCGAACCCATTCATTAGTAGTCTGAGCTGAAACTCAGGGCATAGATGCCTAATGAATTTAATGCAAATGGGTAATCTGAGCTGAAACTCAGGGCATAGATGCCCCATTGCAAAATAAGAAGGTGAGCTAAGCCTCACCCCGGTGAAGATCGCGCGGCCGCACGAACACCGTAACAGGGACTGATCAGTATGAAAAGTGTAAAATCATACTGCAAAGAAGTCAGCCGGGTGTGATCCAGGTTTCTCTCCCAAACCCCATGCAACCTAATCTAGTCTTTTAATTACCATAGGACTATCCCCAAGACGGGAGTCCTAGAAGTCAAGTCGCATCTAAGTTACAATTGGCTTTTCTAAGACTAATATAGTCCAAGAAAGAGTCGGAACAAGGTAGTCCCAAAATATCAATATAATCAATGATTTCCAAGAATCCCTCCGAAGATGTAGATCGGAGTCGGATGGTTTTAGGGACTAGACTTTAATGTCAAAATCCTAAAGGACCCGGTTTTCCACAAAAGAGACTAACTCTGGAAATTCTTAGAAATTTCGGCAGAGTCTCCTTTGTATTTACTGACCCGGAAACATTTTCAGAACAAATAAACACAAAGAATAAACACATGGGCACGCCGACCCCTTCGGTGGAGCAACCCTCATCACCGGCAACACGCAATATATAACCGGGTACGCCGACCCCTTCGGTGGAGCAACCCTCAACACCGGCCACGCAATTTATAACAAGCGATATTGAAATTAAGGAATTTACAACATACCTTAGCGAGCTAGCATTCTTATTTATGCGCAAAAATGTATCTTGGGTCTTTCAAGCTTAAAAATACATGTTGTAGTATAACTTATATAAGAAGGTTTTCTAAGGAAGGTCACGAAATGAATGAGTTATCAAAATCAATTCTAACATGTCCAAAATAAATCCATACATAAAACTATCTTTTAGGGGGCACAAATTGGTTATTTTGACTTGAGAACTTAGAGGTGAGGGTACCATAATGTACTGGTATCAATAAATACACAATTTAACTAAGTGGTCATTATAATTATGTCAAATAAGTGTAATTTATAATCCTGGACAGAATTAAACAATATAATAATAAATGAAAATTTTTCATAAAAACTTTACTTGAAGATAGTTAGAGGTACTTCCATGCAAGGCAACTATGTTGGGCCAATTTCTTCTTGAATTTAGTAAACATGCATATACATATGACCCTTGCCTAGAAAAAAATACAATCTTGCATTTCATGATGTTAACAAGAATTCATACAAGTCCTCTTTATGAATATATATATAAACTCATTATCTTTTCATTCATAAAGAAAACCACAAAGTTGTAATAACTCATTGTGTCATGAAGAACTAAGGTGTCGGTAAAGTATATTTATGAGATAGGAATGAACTCTACACTACTACATTCAAGGTCAACAAACAAATTATAAATATACGTAGTTCTATCCCAAAAATTGAGATCAATAATTAACAAGCATTCTTTTTTTTTTTGATAGAAAATTTTAGAATAAAAAAAAGAAGGGAGAGGACTTGCCTTGATCCTTGAATGTTTCCCTTAGGAGAGAAATTCTCCCAATCTCAGAACCTATTTACACAAAAATTGGGATTGGGGGGGTTAAATCTCAAAACCTAGAATTAATTTATCAAGAAATTGAAGAGAAGAGGGGAAAGGAAAATTGAAAGGAAGGAAGAGGAAGGAGAGGGTGTGGTCGGCCGGCGGCCGACCGCCGGCGGCGCCAGTGCTGGCGCCAGCAGCCGCGGCAGCAGCGCAACGCAGCAGCGGCAGCAGCAGCAGCAGCAGCAGTAAGGGAGAGAGAGAGAGAAGAAGGAGAAGAAAGGAAGGAGAAGAGGAGAGTGAGCTTACCAGGAAGAAGAAAGGAGAAGAGAATGGTTTCTCTCTCTCCCTCATTCTAATTAAAGGAATGAAAGAAAGGAAAAAGACCAGAATGCCCTTCCAGCCATGTCATGGCAAGGTGATGCCAAGTGGCATGGGTCCATGCATGAAAGCCACCTAGCCCTTTATGCTAGAATGCAAATTTTGCATTTGCATAAGTGGTAAAAAGAAAAAGGAATTTGGTTTTTTTTTTTTTTTTTTGAAATAATTATTTTGGAAAAGTTTTTGAAAGATCATTAAATAAATAATTAGGCAATTAATATATATATAAATAAAATCATGGCTATGACACGATCTCACTTCAATATCAAATGGATCATTTGTCTATTTTTGTATACATAAATAAATTAAAATGTTAATTAGACTTTGAGTCCCATAAACATTCGAAAATTAATAAGATCCTGAAAATGTACAACTTTGTATTTGGGCCCTAAGATGATAGTCAATTCGAATTTATCATTCAAACTCTATTAATAAATATTTTATGGATAATTAGACTTATGGTCGCATAAACATTTTTGTCCTTTTTGAATTGGGCTAACTAGAGTTTAGACTCTGAATTTTATACTAGTTTAGAGTTTAAGCTTTCACATTCACATGTCCAATTGGAGAGTTTGGACCTTGGATATTTAAATTTAGTTTTCTTTTTTCCATTTTACCCTCTCTAACCTATATAGAAAATTTCATTATCATACATGAAAGGAAGGGTATAATGAAAAGAAAAAAAAAATAATGGTCTAAACTCTCCAAATAAACATGTCGGAACTTAAACTCAAATTGACATAAAATTCAGGGTCTAAACACTAATTAGTTATTTTGAATTCTGATTCAATTTATTTATTAACAAATTTTAGATGGCCAACATAGATAAACCATATCTCATAACCAAAATTCTAATATGGACACTTTTGGAACGCAAATGCTAATTTTTTAATATTTCTGGAATCTAAAATCTAATTCACCCTACATTAATAATAGCTAAATTTGGGAAGGTAAAATTCACCTTATTTGTTACCTACCTGGCCAACTCTATTATTAGTAGCAATCAGGTGCATTTTAGTAAAACATGAGCTCCACCACTCAAATTCCATCCACCTCTCCTCCAGCAAAAAAGTCATTAAACTCACCCCCACCATCACATCCCCCACGCCCACCTATTGCTTGCCAAACAAAACCGTAAACAATATATCAGTATAAAATAGGTGTGGCTTTAGCGCACACCCCCCTCCTAATGTAACGGTACTATTCTTATTTCAGCAAAAGACCGCCATTTCAAAAATAAATAAATAAAAATCTGCTCCCAAAAATTCCCCAATCCCTTCAAATTTCTAGGGTTAGAGTAATTTCGGCCCAGACGAGAAGGAATTGGCAATGGAGAGCTTGTCACTCATCGACATGTTGTCGGAGGACGATCTCCTCATCCCCGACGACGACGGTCCCGTGGATCTGCTGCTGTCAGGTACGCGAATCGTTCCCGGCGGTGTTTATTCTACGTTGCTCTGACACGAATCGGACACGGCATTTGAATCTTGTGTCGATCTGTTTCGGGTCGGCTCCTTGCTGGGGATATTTCTTGCGACCTTTGTCTTCGTTTCGTGGACACAGATAAGAGACACGACGCGGGACGGACACGGGGACACGACGCTGGTTTTGGTCCGTCCTGGTGTATTTAGGGGTGTCCTTCTCTGTGTCCGACGCAGTGCTTTTGAACCCGACTTGGAACCCCCCATGTGTTTAACCATTGACCGGCTGCCATTGCAGAAGATCACGAGCAACGGAGCGGAAGCTTCTTGTTGGAGTCCGCTAGTGCCCGGGAAGGGGAAATGGAGCAAGCCCCTCCGGAGCTAAAGCGAGCTGAGCCTGAGAAGATTAACCTGCGGAAAAGTTTAGCCTGGGATCGTGCTTTCTTCACCAGTCAAGGTGGGCACATATAGATGGGGTTATTGCAGGAAATATCTAAGTAATATTTCACTGATCTGGATCCTAATTCTTCTTTAGGTGTTCTCGAAACCGAAGAGCTGGGCATCGTAAATAGCACATTCGGGAAAGCACACGGCCGCAAATTAGCTGGAATCCAAGAAGGTTTGCGGAAATCATCAGAGTCGACTTCGACGATGGATAGCGAGAGCTATGCCTTGGAAAGCCTCGAAGTAGGTCTGCTTGATAACGTGCGAGCTTCAATCCGAATGTCTCTTGGTAAATGCGATAAAAAAGCTTCTGATACAGTGTCGGATGTGCCACGCCTCGTCTGTAAGAAGGCTGACCTTGTAAATAAGGTATATATCTTACCCCCCCTAACTGCATTGCTTTTGTCTTTGTAGTGAAGTTTATGCATTCTTGTTTTATTTGGGTTAATTCAGATGAAGCCTCCTGTTAATTTGAAAAAGGATGGCGTGACTAAGCAACAACAACAGTGTGCTTCAAAGAAGGCCGTCACTGGTGTGAAAGCAGTTAGTACACATTGTCTCTAACACTTTGGATTTGATCTATACAATATTCTAATGCACATGTTGTTCAGGCTTACTAGACCACTAGTCGTAGAGAGATTTAGGGAGGCCAAAGGTTTTGGGTCAGAGTACTTCAAGAAAACCTGTCTTTCTTTTTGTTGCCTGCAGTTAGTTTTTAATTTCTTACTAGTAACGTGCATGTGCATTGCACGCACGTAAAAGAAAAATTATAATTTGTTAAAAATAACGCTGCCATGTGGAATTGAACCCACCGAGCCAAGGAGAATGCCTCCCACCTTAACCACGAGTTAGAGGTGTTTGACTATAATTATATAATATTAGGTAGTTAAATAATTAGTTATAATTTATTTTTATTTTTTATTTTTTAATTACATGAGTAGAAACATACGGCTTAGACGGCTAGCCATTTTCAAGCCTCCTTATCAAGAGTAGAGATATAACTTGGAATTAATTCGATACTTGCTTGGGGGAAATGTTGTACTATAGAAGTTTCAGAAATGGACAATCCAACATAAATTTTGCACACGTTAGGATCTAGAACATAGTGCATCCTGGTTTCACCTTGGATCATTAATTTGATTATACTATTCTATTTCCAATGTATTTATACATCTTGATACCACATATAGTTCTTTGTTTTTGTGATAAAACAGTCTGGGATTCTCATTTGGAGAGTCAATATGACTCCTTTGCAAAACAGGTCAAAACTCATAAGCACATTTGTTGTGCGTTTGCGTACACACACGCGCACACACCACCCCAATGTATTGGATCCTTTCCCTGCGTTGTCAACTCTCAATGAAACCGCATCTTGTTCGTATTTAGTGTGTGTCAACGTCTGCATGTTTTTAGGAACCCCGTAAGCTTTTGTCATAAACTAATTGTATTTAACATATGGATGAAGGCTGCTAAGGGAAGCGGGCAATCAAAGTCATTGTCAAGGCCACCTCGAATCGTGCCCAAACCCATGTCAATGGTGCCAAGCTCCAAATCTTTTGCAGGGAGCAAGAAGATTTCATCCGGTACACAACTACATATATTTTCAACTTATACCTTGATATTTTAATCTAGTAATGCAGATTACTTATGGAAAAAAGTTGCTTCAGTTCAAAACATGCATTAACATTCTATCTTACCATATTTTTATTATTATTATTTTTCTATGTTTTATTTCAGTTGAAGGTACCCACATTCTGTTATTATAACATTCTACATTACTGTTGCTTTCAGGCATCGGAGTTAATCAGCAATCTGTTGTAGCTTCTGAGAAAACCAATGGAAATTCATGTAGTGCGACTTCTAGGCCAAATTCATCAGCAATACGTACTCCTGGTTCACGTCCTGGCACTGCTGTATTCTCAACATCTTCATGTACTGCGATTTCTAGGCCAAATTCTTCAGCAAAACGTACTCCTGGTTCACGGCCTGGCACTGCTGTATTCTCAACATCTTCATCCTACAGTTCTCCGGCCTTGGGGGCCACCAGAAAAGGAAGTGCTTTGAGAAATAGTGGACATTTCTCTGGATCAACCACCAAAACCCCGACGCCAAAAAGCAAACCTGCACCTTCCACCTTAAGATTTTCTTCAAAGGTATCTACACATAGTTCAGTTGACAGTGTGGTTTCCGAGTCATCTTCAACAACCTCTAGTAGAACTAAGCTCAGTAATTCAGTGGAAAGCCTTAGTGCCAGTTCTACTTCATCTCGTTCCATGGCAGTTCCTTCTGATGTTGAATCCTCACAAGCACCAGGCACATGTGTCAGAAAACAAACATCTGGAACTCTTTCACAAAGTCATCATATAGCAGCTAGAGCTGGGCCACGTGCATTATCTGATCCGTCGACTAGAGATCTTCAAAGGAGTGGTAATACTGGATCCAGATGCCCTAAACCATCAGGACTTCGAGTCCCAAGTCCCAATATTGGGTATTTTGATGCGGTTAGTTATTCTAAAGCCTTGAAACAGCAAATGTTTCATTTTTCTCTCTTAATTTTCTGGGTAAACTTTGCTGAGGTGTTAAAAGAGAAAGTACTTTTGCTTTCAGGAAAAAACTCAAGTCCGCAGTTCCAACAAAATTTCTCAGACTAGTCTAAGGAACAGCTTGGCGAAGAGCACTGTTGGAACAAGTAATAATATTTCTGGGGCAAACAAACTGAAGCCGACAAAGACGCCCCCTGCTACGCCTGCAGCAAAACGCGCAACCATGAAGTTTGATTCGCCAAAAACTCATTCAATACCAAAGTCTCCTAATCATAGCATGAGTCCAGCATCACCTGTGCTATTGTTTCAACAGAAAGAACCTGCTCAACCACATAGTGAAGATAACCACAACATTGCAGAAGTGGCAGACATGGTGCACCCAAGCTCTGTGGCAAGCATACATACCAAAGATGGATCTGCAGTTTTGGGTGAAGGACAACACCCTGAAGGTGCTTACAAAAAAACTGAAACAACTTATCAGGCCTCTAAGGAGCTTAAACATGAGCAATCACCGTTATCGTTGGACTTCCAAGATGAGCATATGCAAAACATTGTTACAGTTGCACACAAGTCGGAGAAAGAGAATATACTTCCTGCATGTGAAACGAATAGTGTGAATCAAGATTGCCCAACCGAGGGTAAGAGTATATCTGCGGTTTTGGGCGAAGAACACTCTGTTGGTACTTACAAAAGAACCACAACAATTTATCAGGCCTCCAAGGTGCTTAAACATGAGCAATTACCATGTTTGCTGGACGGACAAGATGAGCATTTGCAAAAGATACTTCCTGCATATGAAATGAATGTTGTGACTCGACACATACCGACCGAGGGTAGAAATCATGGGCCAGAAGCTTTCCTTGCTTTCTCTTTCTGAGACAAGTGACAGTTGCTCACAAATTTGAGAAAGAGAATTTACATCCTGCAGATAAAACCAATGCTGTGACTCGTTGCTTTCCTACCAAAATCAAGAGTATGTTTATGGTGAAAATCGTGAACAAGAAGGTCTTCCCACATCGTCTTTCTGAACAAGTGACAGTCGCCCATGAACCTGAGAAAGAACTAATTTCCTGTGTATGTAGAAATCATGGGCAAGAAGATTTCCTCTCTGGAACAAGCGATTTTGTCAATGTGGATTACAGTTATTCCACTTTCCCAATTTGGTAAAAAGTTTCATGTGGATGATTCTGCCTGTTCTTGAGCAAACAAAGCTCATCTCTCACCAGTAAGTGGCCAAATCCAGCAATCATCCTTGACGGTGAAATTATTGTGAGGATCAACATTTTGTTTGATGCTCTTATACTCGGAAAAGGATAACGCAAACTTAAGAGTCCCATGGAGGTTGTAACAGTCACTGGAGTCGAGAAAGTAGTGGTTTGCATGGCATGACTTTAATGGCAACAGAATGCCATAAACGTCAACAGTACTTCTATTGTTAACATTATGTTGGACAAATTGCGTTAACTAACCCAATGTTTTACACTTATTACATAAAGTGCTCATATTTTGAAACTAAATACATGGACCACCCCTATGTTTTATAAAATTTATAAAGGAGGGGAGATCAATGTAATTATTTTCGGAATAGGGATTTTTTACTCTTCTCCAGAATATTCTTATACATGTATGGTCAAATAAGCTACAACTCTTGCCATTGATGTGGCTAGAATTACACGGATTGCTCGAGCTTCATTGCTTTGCCATGCCAAATTGCCAACATGGAATATATAACAGGTGCAAGTTGGATTCTGATACATAGCAAGATTATAAAACCAATTCTGTAGGAGTTTGATGTCTTCTTCAGTTGAACTATATCAGGTTGCGAGTGCAAGAGAGCTCATGAGATGAACTCAGTTCTGTAGTAAAATTTGTGCACAATTTCAGCACTCAAACTGTTCATTCGTGTGTTATCTTAAACTCAGGTTTCACAATGTCAACAAAAGAATGTCTGAAGGAAATCGGCTTATGGCCTTGGTGGTTTGGTTTATACTTTTCTTTTTCTCTTAATAGTCTTCAGGTTTTAAAAAAAATTATCTTGTGATGCTTCTATTGCTCCTCAGCTCAGCATTGAACTGCACAGCCAAACTGCATTATCAATCTAGCCAAAATTGCCCATCAGTTCAGTGGGGTGGAGAGAAGTGGAACTTACTCGAACTTACGGCTGGCAGAAGTGTCTCCCTTTTGGAGCATTCGAAATTTC
This sequence comes from Iris pallida, assembly GCA_029216955.1. Classification (NCBI taxonomy): domain Eukaryota; kingdom Viridiplantae; phylum Streptophyta; class Magnoliopsida; order Asparagales; family Iridaceae; genus Iris; species Iris pallida. The sequence continues at coordinate 47,114,510 of JANAVB010007399.1, forward strand.
TGTACTTTCAACAGTAAAACTCGCATTCACTGTGGTTCTTTTATAAAGGCTAATTAAAAGGGTATTTCACTTCTTATTCATGGCTAATCCATAATTGGGATTAGTCCAGGTTTGAGAAAAAAAGTTTATTTTTTTACTTAGGACTGCCACCCAACCCAACCCCCTCTCCAAAGTCCAATTTTCTTCCTTCATTTCAACCTTTCACTCTCTCTCTCTCTCTCTCTCCCTAAAACCTCTCAAACTCCCACTTCTTTTTCTCCACCACCTCCATCCTCTCCATCTCCAACAAAATCCTAGATTTCTTCACAATCTTATTTCCAATTTCAGAGATGCCACCCAAAGGCTCCTCATAAACAAGGTACAAATCCTAATGTTTATTGTATTCGGTTGATATTATTTTTGGAATTTTTTTTGGAAGAAATCATTCCTAATCCTAGGATTGTTAAAATAGATTGAAAAAAATTATTGTATGGAGAAGATAGAGTTTAGGACTGTCAAAACTTATTGTATACAGAAAATTACCTAGTAGTAGAACAAAAATTACATGTGTACAGAAATTATTCCCGCAGAATGAAAATTACCTTAGGACTGCCAAAAAAATTGGCAGTCCTGCATACTGGCAAGTCCAATTTAGGACTGTCAAAAATATTAGCAATCCTGATAGTATCTAGGACTGACAAAAAATTTGACAGTCCTGAACTGCCAAATTTGATTATTTGTTAATTAAATTTCAATCTTTGTTATTTAAATTTCAATATTTATAGTCGCGACCCGAAGAAGAAGGACGTTGACGTCGGTCCTAAAAGAAAATGTCCTACTGCATCGGAGCGCAAGGCACATCAAGTTGCGAGAGTTATTAAGAAACCAATAACTATCAGAGAACCAAATGCAACCTCTCAAGTTAGACGACGTGGAAGCAAAGACACTGCACCTCGGTCGAATCAACTAGGGGTGAGCAATTATCGGTTTACAACCCGAAAACCGACCCGAACCGACCCGAAACTGCATTTCGGGTCGGTTATGAATCAAACGGGTCGGTATTCGGTTGACAAGAGTGAAAACCGATTTGATTCGGTTCGGGTCGCGGTTCCAGTATTCGGTTTTGGACCCGACCCGAAAATCGAATTTATTTTGTTGGATGACATTTTTACCCCCGGTTCATATATAAACGAAAAATCCTAAAGGCTAAACCTAAACTCTCTCTCTTCTCTAAGCCGCCTCTTCTTTGGTCTGGACCTCTCCCCAAAAAAAAACCCTAAACTTCACTCCTATGCCGCCTCTTCCTTTGGACCTCTCTTCCATGCCACTTCTTCCTCTGGACCTCTCCCGAGTCCCGAGGACTCATGTGCTCTCTCCCTCTCCCGAAGAGGAAGCGGTCGGCGAAGAGAAGCAGACCAAGGAAAGGAGGGAGGAAGAGGCGGCAACAACATACGGTGGCTGCTCCGATGGTGCACCACCGGACGAGCGACTCCAGAAAGTGGGATCGGCCTGCTCGAGGCGGCGGTGGTGGCGACCCTCACCAAAGGGCAGCGGCGGTGGCGACCTCTTGGCGGTGGTGCGACCTGCTCAAGGAGGTGGCGGCGGTGGCGACCCTCACCAACAAGGCGGCGACGGTGGCGACCCTCACAGAGCCGAGCCACCCACACCTCTCCCCCTCTTCTCCTTCCTTTGGGTTTTAGCATTCCCTAGTAACTGTAAATGATGCTGATATGACATAGCACATTTTTCTAGGAAAAAGAATAATGATGGCGGTGGTGGTATTCAAAAATGGTGGTGGTGGTTTTATTCTCCAAAGTAAATTACTTTGGAAAGAACAGTACATACTCAAGTGGTGTACTCAAGTGGTGATTGGACAAGTCTAATGGGATGATAGTGGTTGTATTTTTTTTTCTCTATGGCTTCTACACTTACAAGCTGTTATTTTTGTATACTGGACCGGTTATGCCAGCGGCCAGCCTATCATTTTGTATATTGTGTACTGGACCGATTTTGTATCAAATTTGAAATTTGGTTTTTTCAAGTTCGGTTTGTTGCGGTTTTTTTGAATTTGGCTTGCTTCTATTCGGCTTGGTTTTTTTGGGTCAGCATTTAGATACAATCACCACTTAAACCCTTAAAACCGAACCAACCGTAAACCGAACCGTTTTATTTTGGTTCGATTTTTTTCGGTTTTTAAAAAATCGGTTCGGTTTTCGGTTTTATAAATATCGGTTTTCGGTTCAGTCGGTTTTCGAATATCCGGTTCGGTTCAAACCGAACCGAACCGTTGCTCACCCCTAGAATCAACCGATGGCTCGTCCTGATCTTCTTCCTCCTCTCCCGATGATGATGTACCCATTGTCCGAAGAAGAGGAGATGATGGTTCCGGACCGTCTTATCCATCCGAGGAGATGATGCGTCCAATCGGTTGCTTTCTATTGTCGTCGATCGAGAAACACATTTCTTATCAAATATAGAACGTTCCGGCAAGTTCATTACGTTAATATAAATTAACTTTTGGAATTAATAACTATACTTTATATTTACACTTTCATTATGTTGTTCTATTTATTTTCAGAAAAGCTCACGTATTTTGAGGGTCATCAACGATGCGAAGAAGTGCAATACATGGGAGTTTAATAGTTTGGGAGAATGTATGAAGGCCAAAATCAACCTCACAGTCTTTCAAAATTTGGCTAAATACTCATATAAGATGGTGGACCATGCATTGATTTCTGTGTTTGTAGAACGATGGCATCCAGAAACGAACAGTTTTCATCTCGGACTGGGAGAGATGATGATCACCCTGGATGACGTCCACCACATTTTGGGCCTTAGAGTTGATGGTCGTCCAATGATGAGGGATTATTCTGAGGGCAACTTTGAGTTGTACGATGAGATTGTGGAACTGATCTCCAATTCTTTCGGAGTTGAGGCATAGACTTTTGTAACCATCCCCGACTTTAAGAAGTCGTACGGCCTTCCGTTGAGTTTTTTGAAGAAGACACCCAATGATGATGATGATGATGATAATGACGATGCAGTTGTCCGAGGGTACAAGCAGTTCATCCTAGGGGCCGTCGGCATTTCGGACTAGTTCGAAACCTCGATACATGCCAAATATCTATACAACTTTGCGGACTTAGACATGGTAGCACAAATATGTTGGGGAAGCAGTATACTAGCATATCTTTACTACGAACTTGGCACCACATCTCGAGTCGGTTCAAAGACAATATCTGGATGTCAAACTCTACTCCATGTAAGAAAATAAAATCGTACCTTTTTTATAAATAATATAAAATTTGGTTGATTAATATGATATTATTCTACACTCTAAGTACAAGCATAGATATACGAGCATTTTTCGACGCTAAAGAGGACTACCCTTAATAGAGATTATGATGAGCAACTGTCTAGAATGTGTAGGTGAAAGCCGACTAAGCTATATGCCAAACATTCGCATATGTTTGCTACCCTACGTGTCGCACTTGAAGATATGGAGGAAAAGAAGGTGAAATAATATTAACTTAAATTAGGATTTATTTATTTTTCACTATAATGTTTCGTATTAATTACTAACTTCTTAAATAATGATTACTTATACCGTGTTATAGATTATTTGGCATCCATATCGGAATATGCGAAATAGTACTCGTCCATTGCAACCAGTCGATCTATTTCTAGGTGTTACAGGTTGCCATGAAATTAAGAAGCCGCACATGCCAGATAGAGTGTTATGTCAGTTTGGCAACGTGCAAACTATACCGATGACATTGAATTTGAAGACTGCTTCTGTCACTACCACTTTTCTAGGACAAGGGTATTTCTGTCATTTCATAAATTGAGTCTTTTTTTCTTCTTTTAAATATGATAGTTGTAATTACTAGTAGTCTAATTAATCATTAGTCATAGTAGACCTCATTTATTTTGACTTGACCAACTAGTTGATAAATTAGACTCTATTCATGGTTAGGTTGAACACATGCCTTAATTAGAGCCAAACCACTTAGCCTACTTAAGGACCCACTTAATACTAAGTGTAAGGAGAGAATTAGGGCTAGTCTAGAGCCTATTTAACCCCCATTTTACCTAAAATAGCAGCCACCATAAAACTAGGGTTTCCATCCTTTCCTCCATTCCAAACTTCCCCAAATTTTCTCCTCCTTCTTCCATTGGTTGGGCAAAAGCTTGGGGGAGCTCAAGGAGGCTAGGAGAAGGCTCTAGCAAGGATTTAAAGGCTCCATCTCCATCCATTCTCTCTATTTTCGTGCAACTTGGTAGAGGCTCCTTCCTACATAGGTATAACTCCCTAAACTTGTATTTCTATGATCAAATTTCATGCATTCATATAGGAGACCCACCCCATGACTCATAGGGAGTAGATTGAGGTCCTAATGAATCCTACTGGGTTAGTTTCAAGGAGTTTTGTGTCCATTCTAGGAGGGCTACGAATTTGACCCCATAGGTGTTTGCTAGAATGTCACAATGACCATTTCAATTATGTTTTTCTTTGTTTTGCCCATGTATGGCTATTTTGGCTCATAGGAGAGTATATGTGAGTTCATATGTATATGTATATATTATAAAATTGATAGTGTTCCAGATTTGTGTGTGTTGTAGGAGGGTTCCTATATATTAGTGATAAGAGAGTGTAGGTTGTGTGTTCGTATGTGTTTGTGTGTGTTAAGTCCTTGTGTCAGTTGACAGGTGAGGGGTCGGGCAGAGGGGATATTCTCCTTGGCTTGGCCTCATGTCACTTGTGAAAAATTTCAGATTTCGCAGTCAACCCCAGTTTTAGGATGAACCACTAATGTTCAGTCCTGTCACATGTTTGTTTTCCCCATTTGGTATCATTGTAGGTTCATTTGTATTAATGATAATGATGGGCTGGTGATGGCTTGAGTATAGGCAATTGGTCGAGCAGACAAAGCATGAACCTTGGCAGGCAACCCTCTTGCCCTGCCTTGGTTTGGTATGGCCTTGACCTTGGGTTGGTGTGTAGAGGATGAGGTTCATGTGTGTAACAGTAGAGTGTTAGGAAAGTATCAGTTAAGATTTGATTGGAGAGTTTAGTTTCAGGAATCCCAGAGTTTAGGATTAGTTTAGTAAAGTGTTTAGTTCAAAAATTAGAATTATAGGTGTTAGTTCATATCAGAGAGTCTACTGCATTTAGCAGTGCAGGGTGTTACCCGGCTAGTGGCTTGGATACCTGTAGCCGGAAATTTGTAAGGGCATGTAGGAATGGGGTTTTGTATCAGTGTTATGTTAATATTTAGGTTGTGTGTTGAACACCGGTAGCAGGGAATTTGAGAGTTTGTGTGTTATTTTTGTATGAGTGAGTGAGTAAGGGCTTGGCCTGTGGGGTATAAATACTGGTTTTGGGGAATGCTTGGCAATTGCAGGCAATACAGCAGCAGTATGATGCAGTCCAGCAGCAGTAGCAGGCTGTTAGCTATGGGTTTTGATAGATTTGTTAGTATCTTGAGTTAGTATCAGTCTATGGGTGTGAGCATGAGAGAGGATTTACGTATGTGTGTGTGAGGGGTGGATCATGTCCTGTACATATACGATTGTGTATATAGGATGTCTATATGTGTTCAGTGGGGAATAAAGGGATGAGAGGCTATATATTAGCCATATACATGTATTCGTTAACTGTAAGTCCACTTCACTTAGAGTTTATCCCATTTCATTCTCTTTTCACTATTTGTTCAGTCCCCATTGTTTGTATCAGTCCATAATGGCTGAGTTCAGTCTTGGATATAGATGGGTAGTATCAGCCATTTTATACAAGTGTCATTTACACTTGATCTTGTGTCAGTCTTGGATATATCCTAGTATCAGTCCTATAGGCCTATCCATGTATCTCTGTTAGCAAATAGGATGTAGGGAATAGATGTATGCATAGAGATAGGTAGGAGTGATCCCCATAGGCATTAGAGGGATTGATTTATGTTTCATAGCAGCAGGACTGTGAACAGTGTATCCCCTGCTGCCACGAGCTCAGTTCTCCCTCGATACGACTCGATATCACTTGCTAGTGACAAAATTGAGTAGGGGCCGTGACTGACAGCAAGTGTGGAGAGTTTGGCTTCAAACCATGGTGGATTTGAATTGTCATTCGATCCACAGGGGTCATTCTGTGCAGTAGAGTGCACTGTTTGCATTGCCTTGAGCACCTGCATTCCTTGCATTGCTTTGGCAGCTCGAACAGTAGCAGTTAGATGGAGAGGGAGGAATAGCCATATGCATTTCAGTGAACTATTGTGAGGAGGGGCTATAGAGATATGTGGTAGATAGGAGGATTGATATGTTTTGTGTGTGAGGTTGAATATGGGCTTTAGATGTATCAGTTATTTGGTTTTATATGTATCAGATATTTGATTTTTATAGTGTATCAGTCCTACATTGACTGGTATCAGTTGACAGGGAGATTGCCCAGGCCTTGCTTAGCATGGCACTAGATTTAGGCTAGGTAACCTGTGCCTACTGCACAAGGAGTTGCAGGGTCAATTGACCTCCTGCACGGGCCAGGTCAGTGAGGGAACAGCAGGGCCAAACCCTGTGTGTATGTGTGTGGGATTAAGGGAGTGTCCTCTTGTGGCACTTGAGTTGTCTAAAGGTTCAGACATTCAGTTGGGATAACTGGATAGAACTGGGATTGGTTGAGTGATATGGGTATGCGTGATTTAGGAGTGAATAAATTAATATCTAGGTGTGAATTTTGTTGGATGAGTGTTATGAGGGCAGTATCTTAACATTGTTCAGTCCTATAGTTGGACTGCCATCTATAATATAGCATATAGGTAGTAATGAGAAGGGTGAGTAGGAGTTGTGAGGGGATAAAAGTTCAGGTTTAGAGTATCAGTGACAAGGAAGATATTAGTTAGAGTGTGGTATCAGTAAATATGGGTTAGGGCCAAGTGGGAAATCAAGCCATTGGCAATTCCCTTGAGCTCTTGACAGTAGGCAACCGCCAGCAAGTTGGCTGCATGCGCTTGGCAATTGCCAAGCAACAGCAGCTGCTGCAGTATACCCTGTGGGCTGCAAATGCAGCAGTGGGCAGGGAATGCATTGACTATGGTTGGTCAGGGAATAGACCATTTGGTCCATTCACATAGCTTGGGCATTTGGCCACAGGCCTGTACCAAGTTAGTCCATGTTCCAGAGGGGATCTAGAGGAGTGTGTGTCAGAGGATTTGATTCTTGGAGAGCATTAGTGAGTGGTGTCCTAGAATATCCTAAGAGGTTGTAGGATACTACGTATATGGCTTGAGTTATGTATACCCGACCCTAGAAATATTGAACCATAAATTAAGTAAGGTAAAGGGTTACCTGTCAAACCTAGGATGTGGTGACCTAGCTTAGCTAAGGTAAAGAGATTACCTATCTAGGAAGGGTAATGATTTACCTACTCTATGAAACTAAGGTTATATCCATGTGTATGTATATAAAGAGTAGTAGTAAGGGGAAATAGGTGATGTATAGATATACACTATGTATAAGTATGAATATATATAATGGGTATCTATATACTACTTAGATTGAGATAGACACCTAGATTGGATTCTAGGTTTGGGTTCTATATTAGGATATTAGTCGAGATATAGGTCCTAGACTAGGGTTATTACTAGATATTGGTATATGAGAGGACTAACATTCATATATATCATCTATTATCCCATTTTTATATAGAGATTGACTCTGGTTTACTATGTTGACCTAGTTTTGACCTAGATTGCATACCACTCACTAGAAAACCATGTTTGACACTATCTAACACCCATTTAACTCATGTATCTCATCTATAGGCTTTGTGACTCCACTTTGAGGCTCATTTCACATTCATTGCTCAGGATGACAGGCGAGTACATTTTTTGATAGTTTTATTATGTTGATATATCCTGTGATGCATGTTATATAGTGTTCTATCTTGATTCTGATACGATGGACTCACGGATTGGTATTTATGGATTCCTTGATTGGAGATACGTAGTTTCATGCCTATCTTGAATAATGTAATCATGACTAATGCATCCTTCGTGACTAATGAAATGCGTGTCAAAGAACCTGGATCCCATGTGTACTAGTCGGGAGGGAAAATACCTAGGAGACATGTGAACATACCCTTTATATCCTATTGGTCTTTCGTGAATAATAGCGGCCACACACGTATGTCTATGGTTTGCCGGATATATCTCCCTAGCCGTTCACATGTCAAACTTGGTATTTCAAAACACTGGTCTTAACACAGTTTGTCCGAGTTGTCTACAACATATCTTGCATGACAGGTTTACTCATTTTACATATCTGCATATTTCTCATATGATCTTTTACACTCGTCTTTTCATTATACATTACTTCTGATCATCATGAATTTTATTATTATTTCATGACTCATAGCGTTTGTCAATTATTTTGAACTGTTAGATGATGTGCTCGTTCCAATCCTGACTGGATATGTTGACAAATATTACAGATGATGATGAGGATGACTGCCCTACTTTCTATGGGGCATATGAGGATGACACTCAGGAGCCTGAGGAGCACCTAGCTCAGTAGAGGACTACCCTCTGATTAGACTAGTTAGTTAGGCTTGACTGAACTGCGATCCAGCTAGTACTTGAGACTTGTAGTATATTTATTATTTCGGGATTTTGTGTATGTTTTGAACTCTAACTTGTGTTGGGATCTTGTATATATTTCTAGTTATTTTCTTCTATCTTATCTTTCATAATTCATGCTATCTTCCTTAGATTTTCTTGTGATTGAGTTATGCCATATTATACCTCCGTGCGGAGATGACAGGTACCCTTATAATTATCTACTTGTAGTATTTATAGACGACCTATACAGCGTTCTACTGTCGATTCTGTGGCGTAGGCTGGACGTACCTACGTTCTCGTGCCCTTCCTCAGGATGCAGGTCGTGACACGTTTTTGTGGTGGCCCATTCAGGTCAGTGTCGCAATTAGTGCAATTTCGTAGTGGTGCTTGACTTAGAGCGCTGCTGCGAGCCTGCGATTAGGACATAGGATCCAGGATATGATAGGAGTTACTCAATCACATTTTAGGAAAATTCTGATCTTTTGATTACCATGACAACTCTTCTTGCATTTGAATTCAATTGTCCTTCCTTGATTTTCATTATCATGTGCCATATTGACCTCCTTGTTTCAATCTGTCCTCAGGATGACGATTACTCGCTCTCAGGCAGCAGGACATAGTACTGTTTCGGAGAGGTCCGATCCGGTAGGACCTCCACCTCCGGCTACGGGAGCTGCAGTTGAGGGAGCTGCCACCTCAGTTCCCGTCTTCAGACGGGAGTAGCAGCGACGGTTCCAGGAGGTCTTCCACCTCCAGCAGCGGGACCATCCATAGTCATTCCTGATACTCTTCCACCGCCGCCTCCGCTACCGACTGATACTCAGGGGATGATGGCCCTTCTGCAGCAGATGTTGCAGACCCAGAGCGCACAGGCAGAGGTGTTACGACCGAGCATGGTGAACTCCCATCAGCTGGCGATGGTAGCAGTAGAGAGGGATGCACCGGGTACAGTTCAGGGTGCCCCAGTTCAGCAGCAGGGTCAGGGAAGGCCTGGCACATGCCTAGATTTCAGGAAGATGAACCCGAGGGACTTCAAGGGTACCGAGGGTATCATATATGCAGATGACTGGTTGGAGGATGTCCAGCGGAGCCTGGAGTTAGCAGAGGTCCCGAAAGGGCTTTGGGTGACGTCTGCAACGAGCCAGTTTTTCGATATAGCTTTGACTTGGTTTCGTACGGATCCTCGTGCGTCGATGAGGGGTTTGACTTGGGAGAGCTTCAGAAGGCTCTTTAAGGAGAAGTTCTACCCAGATGTGGCCTTGACAGCTTTGGAGGGACCGTTTGCCAGTTTGGTGCAGGGAAACTCGTCGGTAGACGAGTATGCAGCGGAGTTCTTCCGCCTGAGTAGGTTTGTACCAGGTCTGATCCAAGATGAGGGGTACAAGGCCCGCAAGTTCTGGAGGGGTCTTATTCATGCAGTTCACACTCGTACCTCTGGGCGACGCGATGCGACATTCGAGCAGATTCTGATGGAGGTGCAGATCACAGAGGAGGACTTCGGCCTTAAGCCGAAGAGGGGCAGCGATGTTCTTGGAGCTAGCAGTAGTGCGGGACCGGCTAAGCGTCCCCATGTTCAGAAGGAGTACCCTCAGCGAGATGAAGCTCAGGTTCAGCAGCAGAGACAGGGAGACCGGGCTTCTCTTTGTAACTATTGTAGGAAGCCTGGTCATTCATGGGACATCTACAGGAAGAGGCTGAAGGTGTGCCTATTTTGTGGGTCAACTGTGCACCAGATGAGGGATTGCCCTAATGTACCTCCATCTGGTGGAGCGCAAGGCCAGAAAGGTGGAGATAGGCCACCTGTGGCACCACACCATGCCCAGCACCAGAGGGGCAGCGCTTTTGCGATGGCGGTCGAGGAGACCGATGCTGCAGGTGATGGGATAGCTGGTCTGTCTTTTCCGTCCTTCTTTTCCATCTTGTTGTATGATTCCATTAGTACCTGTCAGGATACTTTGTGATGTGTTAGATAGTATAGTGACCCTGATCAAGACTGCAATATCACGACCAGTAGGACCATAATTTGCATATTTTAGATGTAGTTTTCTTGACCTTGATTGTTGGGGGTTTAACCTAGAAGAAGTACGGCCATCTTAATTTCGAGGACGAAATTTTCTAAGGGAGGAGATTTGTCACTACCACTTTTCTAGGACAAGGGTATTTCTGTCATTTCATAAATTGAGTCTTTTTTTTTTCCTTTTAAATATGATAGTTGTAATTACTAGTAGTCTAATTAATCATTAGTCATAGTAGACCTCATTTATTTTGACTTGACCAACTAGTTGATAAATTAGACTCTATTCATGGTTAGGTTGAACACATGCCTTAATTAGAGCCAAACCACTTAGCCTACTTAAGGACCCACTTAATACTAAGTGTAAGGAGAGGATTAGGGCTAGTCTAGAGCCTATTTAACCTCCATTTTACCTAAAATAGCAGCCACCATAAAACTAGGGTTTCCATCCTTTTCTCCATTCCAAACTTCTCCAAATTTCCTCCTCCTTCTTCCATTGGTTGGGCAAAAGTTTGGGGGAGCTCAAGGAGGCTAGGAGAAGGCTCTAGCAAGGATTTGAAGGCTTCATCTCCATCCATTCTCTCTATTTTCGTGTAACTTGGTAGAGGCTCCTTCCTACATAGGTATAACTCCCTAAACTTGTATTTCTATGATCAAATTTCATGCATTCATATAGGAGACCCACCCCATGACTCATAGGGAGTAGATTGAGGTCCTAATGAATCCTATTGGGGTAGTTTCAAGAAGTTTTGTGTCCATTCTAGGAGGGCTACGAATTTGACCTCATAGGTGTTTGCTAGAATGTCACAATGACCATTTCAATTATGTTTTTCTTTGTTTTGCCCATGTATGGCTGTTTTGGCTCATAGGAGAGTATATGTGAGTTCATATGTATATGTATATATTATAAAATTGATAGTGTTCTAGATTTGTGTGTGTTGTAGGAGGGTTCCAATATATTAGTGATAAGAGAGTGTAGGTTGTGTGTTCGTATGTGTTTGTGTGTGTTAAGTCCTTGTGTCAGTTGACAGGTGAGGGGTCGGGCAGAGGGGATATTCTCCTTGGCTTGGCCTCATGTCACTTGTGAGAAATTTCAAATTTTGCAGTCAACCCCAGTTTTAGGATGAACCACTAATGTTCAGTCCTATCACATGTTTGTTTTCTCCATTTGGTATCATTGTAGGTTCATTTGTATTAATGATAATGATGGGCAGGTGATGGCTTGAGTATAGGCAATTGGCCGAACAAACAAAGCATGAACCTTGGCAGGCAACCCTTTTGCCCTGTCTTGGTTTGGTATGGCCTTGACCTTGCGTTGGTGTGTAGAGGATGAGGTTCATGTCTGTAACAGTAGAGTGTTAGGAAAGTATCAGTTAAGATTTGATTGGAGAGTTTAGTTTCAGGAATCCCAGAGTTTAGGATTAGTTTAGTAAAGTGTTTAATTCAGAAATTAGAATTATAGGTGTTAGTTCATATCAGAGAGTCTACTGCATTTAGCAGTGCAGGGTGTAACCCGGCTAGTAGCTTGGACACCTGTAGCAGGAAATTTGCAAGGGCATGTAGGAATGGGGTTTTGTATAAGTGTTATGTTAATATTTAGGTTATGTCCTGAACACTGGTAGCAGGGGATTTGAGAGTTTGTGTGTTATTTTTGTATGAGTGAGTGAGTGAGGGCTTGGCCTGTGGGGTGTAAATGCTGGTTTTGGGGCATGCTTGGCAATTACAGGCAATGCATCAGCAGTATGATGCAGTCCAGCAGCAGTAGCAGGCTGTTAGCTATGGGTTTTCATAGATTTGTTAGTATCTTGAGTTAGTATCAGTCTATGGGTATGAGCATGAGAGGGGATTTACGTATGTGATTTTGTGTGAGGGGTGGATCATGTCCTGTACATATACGATAGTGTATATAGGATGTCGATATGTGTTCAGTGGGGAATAAAGGGATGAGAGGCTATATATTAACCATATACATGTATTCGTTAACTGTAAGTCCACTTCACTTAGAGTTCATCCCATTTCATTCTCTTTTCACTATTTGTTCAGTCCCTATTGTTTGTATCAGTCCATAATGGCTGAGTTCAGTCTTGGATATAGATGGGTAGTATCAGCCATTTTATGCAAGTGTCATTTATACTTGATCTTGTATCAGTCTTGGATATATCCTAGTATCAGTCCTATAGGCCCTATCCATGTATCTCTGTTAGCAAATAGGATGTAGGGAATAGATGTATGCATAGAGATAGGTAGGAGTGATCCCCATAGGCATTAGAGGGATTGATTTATGTTTCATAGCAGCAGGACTGTGAACAGTGTATCCCCTTCTGCCACGAGCTCAGTTCTCCCTCGATACGACTCAATATCACTTGCTAGTGACAAAATTGAGTAGGGGCCATGACTGACAGCATGTGTGGAGAGTTTGGCTTCAAACCATGGTGGATTTGAATTGTCATTCGATCCACAGGGGTCATTCTGTGCAGTAGAGTGCACTGTTTGCATTGCCTTGAGCACCTGCATTCCTTGCATTGCTTTGGCAGCTCGAACAGTAGCAGTTAGATGGAGAGGGAGGAATAGCCATATGCATTTCAGTGAACTATTGTGAGGAGGGGCTATAGAGATATGTGGTAGATAGGAGGATTGATATGTTTTGTGTGTGAGGTTGAATATGGGCTTTAGATGTATCAGTTATTTGGTTTTATATGTATCAGATATTTGATTTTTATAGTGTATCAGTCCTACATTGACTGGTATCAGTTGACAGGGAGATTGCCCAGGCCTTGCTTAGCATGGTACTGGATTTAGGCTAGGTAACCTGTGCCTACTGCACAAGGAGTTGCAGGGTCAATTGACCTCCTGCATGGGCCAGGTCAGTGAGGGAATAGCAGGGCCAAACCCTGTGTGTATGTGTGTGGGATTAAGGGAGTGTCCTCTTGTGGCACTTGAGTTGTCTAAAGGTTCAGATATTCAGTTGGGATAACTGGATAGAACTGGGATTGGTTGAGTGATATGGGTATGCGTGATTTAGGAGTGAATAAATTAATATCTAGGTGTGAATTTTGTTGGATGAGTGTTATGAGGGCAGTATCTTAATATTGTTCAGTCCTATAGTTGGACTGCCATCTATAATATAGCATATAGGTAGCAATGAGAAGGGTGAGTAGGAGTTGTGAGGGGATAAAAGTTCAGGTTTAGAGTATCAGTAACAAGGAAGATATTAGTTAGAGTGTGGTATCAGTAAATATGGGTTAGGGCCAAGTGGGAAATCAAGCCATTGGCAATTCCCTTGAGCTCTTGACAGTAGGCAACCGCCAGCAAGTTGGCTGCATGCGCTTGGCAATTGCCAAGCAACAGCAGCTGCTGCAGTATACCCTGTGGGCTGCAAATGCAGCAGTGGGCAGGGAATGCATTGACTATGGTTGGTCAGGGAATAGACCATTTGGTCCATTCACATGGCTTGGGCAATTGGCCACAGGCCTGTACCAAGTTAGTCCATGTTCCAGAGGGGATCTAGAGGAGTGTGTGTCAGAGGATTTGATTCTTGGAGAGCATTAGTGAGTGGTGTCCTAGAATATCCTTAGAGGTTGTAGGATACTACGTATATGGCTTGAGTTATGTATACCCGACCCTAGAAATATTGAATCATAAATTAAGTAAGGTAAAGGGGTACCTGTCAAACCTAGGATGTGGTGACCTAGCTTAGCTAAGGTAAAGAGATTACCTATCTAGGAAGGGTAATAATTTACCTACTCTATGAAACTAAGGTTATATCCATGTGTATGTATATAAAGAGGAGTAGTAGGGGAAATATGTGATGTATAGATATACACTATGTATAAGTATGAATATATATAATGGGTATCTGTATACTACTTAGATTGAGATAGACACCTAGATTGGATTCTAGGTTTGGGTTCTATATTAGGATATTAGTCGAGATATAGGTCCTAGACTAGGGTTATTACTAGATATTGGTATATGAGAGGACTAACATTCATATATATCATCTATTATCCCATTTTTATATAGAGATTGACCCTGGTTTACTATGTTGACCTAGTTTTGACCTAGATTGCATACCACTCACTAGAAAACCATGTTTGACACTATCTAACACCCATTTAACTCATGTATCTCATCTATAGGCTTTGTGACTCCACTTTGAGGCTCATTTCACATTCATTGCTCAGGACGACATGCGAGTATATTTTCTGATAGTTTCATTATGTTGATATATCCTGTGATGCATGTTATATTAGTGTTCTATCTTGATTCTGACACGATGGACTCACGGATTGGTATTTATGGATTCTTTGATTGGAGATACGTAGTTTCATGCCTATCTTGAATAATGTAATCATGACTAATGCATCCTTCGTGACTAATAAAATGCGTGTCAAAGAACCTGGATCCCATGTGTACTAGTCGGGAGGGGAAATACCTAGGAGACATGTGAACATACCCTTTCTATCCTATTGGTCTTTCGTGAATAATAGCGGCCACACACGTATGTGTATGGTTTGCCGGATATATCCCCCTAGCCGTTCACATGTCAAACTTGGTATTTCAAAACACTGGTCTTAACACAGTTTGTCCGAGTTGTCTACAACATATCTTGCATGACAGGTTTACTCATTTTACATATCTGCATGTTTCTCATATGATCTTGTACACTCGTCTTTTCATTATACATTACCTCTACAACTTGATCATCAAGAATTTCATTATTATTTCATGACTCATAGCGTTTGTCAATTATTTTGAACTGTTAGATGATGTGCTCGTTCCAATCCTGACTAGATGTGTTGACAAATATTACAGATGATGATGAGGGTGACTGCCCTACTTTCTATGGGGCATATGAGGATGACACTCAGGAGCCTGTGTAAGCCCCTGTTTTTCAATTTTAGTTTTAGTAGTGCTACTTAATTTTTAATGTTAGTTTTGGCCTTAAAATATTTTATTAGGATTTTTAGGAATTTTCTATAATTTCTAAATGAGTTTTATATATAAAAATATCACTTTGCAAATTATTTGAAATTAATTAAATAGGTTTTGCAATTTTTTGAAATGATTTTATATCAGTTTGTAATAAATTATTTGTTCTTAATTGAGGAATGCAAATAATATTTTGCATTTTAATACTGAAAAACCCCTTTTGTAATTTCCTAATCTAGGAAAACCTAACTGCAAATCTACCAACCCCCCCCCCCCCCCACACATACGACCAACTCTCTCTCTCTCCTCCAGCTCTCACCCGCTCCCGTTGACCCTGCCCCGACCGACTACGACCGCTGCCCCCGCCGAATCCGGCTGCCCCCACCGCCTCGAAAGCCTCTATAAAAGTCCCCACACTCCCCTGAGCTAAACCCTAACCCTAAATCTCCCCCACGACCAACCGCTGCCCCGTTCTTCCCTGACGAACTCCCAAACCCTAACCCTACTCCGACGAGCTCCGCCCAGCCCCACCGTCGACCTTCACCGCCAACCACCACCACCATTCGACGTGCCCCGACGAGACGCGTCGATCGCCACCGCTCCGCCACCGTCCCGACCGCTCCTCCGCCGTCCCCGACCTTCGAATCACCCTTCAACTCGCCGGACACGTGAGTGTCAGTGTTCCCCTGTGTCGTGCGTGTCTCGTGTTGGGTCGGAAGTGTTCGCCGTGTCCTGGCGAATACTTTGATAGAACTGGACACGCGAGATTGAACTCGTGCGTGTCGTGCAGGCCTAGGACACGAGGATACCTGTGTCCTTAACTGTCAGGACACAGGATAGTTTTTATATTTTTTTTTATGTTAATTCATTTGTTACTAAATAAAATAAACCTAACCCTTTCCCTAACACAACTGATGGGCTGACCCCTAGCCAGCCCATCCTAATCTAAACCCCCCCCCCCCCCCGCGCGCGCTGTGTTGGCTCGGGTTCGAGCCCGGCCACTGCTGCGTTTTCCTTTTCTTTTTCTTTTCTTTTTCCTTTCTCTTTTTCTTTTGTTATTTATGTATATTTATATATATATGTATATACATATATTTGTATATATATATAATTATATATATACTGTATTTTTGTATATATACTTACTGTTTTTCTTATGTATATATGTATATATACTTTATTCTCTTGTACTTTATTATTCTATGTATATATATAAATATATGTATTATTTATACATATATATTTATGTATATAGATTTCCTTGTGTATATATATATATTACTATATATATATATATATATATTTTATATATTACTATATATTACTATATTTACTATATATTACTATGTATATATATAAATATATATTACTATATATATATATATATTTATATATATATATATATATATATATATATATATATATATATATATATATATATATATATATATATACTATTATATGTATATGTATACATTATTTTTGTATATATATATATATATATTATATAGTTGAGTTTTTCTTATGTGTGTGTATATATATATATATATATATATATATATATATATATATATATATATAGTTGGGTATTTCCTTATATGCATAAATATCTCTATATTTATGTATATATATATATATATATATATATATATATATATATATATATATATATATATATATATATATATATATATATATATATT
Source organism: Iris pallida (assembly GCA_029216955.1). NCBI lineage: Eukaryota > Viridiplantae > Streptophyta > Magnoliopsida > Asparagales > Iridaceae > Iris > Iris pallida. The sequence goes on from JANAVB010007399.1 coordinate 47,131,747, forward strand.
ATTTTTGTATTTCACTTAGCTTAGTACAAATTATCTTTATAAGATAATATTCATACTTTTATAGTTACTATGTAAAACTTTACCTTATTAAAATATTAATATTTATTTTGCAGTCCTATCACCTAGTATTTTCTGTATATTTAAATTTCTGCAACCATTTGGTGTCCAAGCCTAGCATGAGTATTTGGGACCAAATGTGTTTTCACACATTCAAGACCTGTACAAGTCATATTGGACTTGATTCATGGCCTTGGGTCCTGTATTTGAACTTTGGTTCAAATTATATACATGGACAAAATACGCAGATAATTAATTATTGTGTGTATTGATGTTTTTGATTTTCAAAAAAATACTTAGAGTACTGCTAAAATTATGAAAAAATAGTTTTTAGATACTATGTTAAGTTAGCTAATTTAGTATAATTTTTGTAGTATTTAATTTACTGTTTTGCCACTAGTTTGGCATATGAAACCAAAAACTCATTTTCTGTATACTTAGGAAAACTGATTTTTATAAAATATTTGTACTGGTTAATAAATTCCAGAAAAATTATAATAAATTTCTATGATTAACAAAGATCACTATGATACTTTACTTTAAGAAAAACTAGGCTTTTTGCCTATCTCTAAAATTGTTAGAACACAATGGTCTTTTGATTTAATTGTTGTTTAATTATGACTTGTAGCTTTTGTGCTATTTTTGAGTTTTAGCCGTGTTAAACCTCATCCCTCACTAGTGTAAAGACCCTAGAAAGTTAGTTAACATAGTGTGTCATCCCCATATTGGTCTCCTATGCCAAGTCATTATTTTGGCTAGGTGCCCAATCACAAGTCGTGTTTTACCAATTAGTGTCCTAGTATTTTAGCTTAGTGTAAAACTAAGTTGTTGTATTTACTTCTACAGCGACGAGTTACTGGACATCCATAGCACTGTTATCGCAGCTTGTTTTGTTTTGCTTTGCTAGAGGCAAGTACTTTCTACGAACTTTACATATTGTCACATAAATGAACTGCAAACCCTACCATGTTAAATGCTGATCCTTGGGGTAGCAAGTTAGATCTTTACATGTGTACTTTCAGTTACTACCATGCTTAGAACAGTCTTGATGTATCTTTCACATGATTAGAATATGGGTTATGGGGAAACTGATAGTATTGTACGTGATCACGACCTCCCTACAGTAGCGAGCTCGGTCGCATTCTATATGCATACCTTGCCGCAGGCCATTATCCCGTATGTCTGTACGGATGTACACTTATGCTTGTTAACTTGTACGTATGTACATTTCATTATGTGCCCTCCAGCACATTGTACATCTATTGACCGATCACGTACTTGCTACAGTTTTAAATATTACATATATATCTGTCTCTATGACACGTGTGTCATTGCCATGATAGATTGAGTGATGCCATGCTTTCCAGTTATTCCTCTCATGTTCATTTCCATGTTTCATATGCTAGTTTGCTAGATTTAGTACTTGCTCCCGTCCTGACAGGATAACGTTGTAGGTGTCCTTACTGAGGAGGAGTTACTCTGCGACACATACTATGGAGATACTGCCGAGGACCCGGCTCTGCTTTACGAGGATGTTCCTGCGGGGAACCTCGCCTAGTTGTCTTTTGTTTACTTAGACTTTTGAGAGTAGACATGTATTAGACTACATCATTTTGTAACTGGACATGTATCCAGTTTTACATTTCAGTTTACTTGTACTTGGACGTTTACTATATACGATGACTTTTGTGTTTGGAGCATTTATGATTCTTCTTCACTTATAGAACTGTTAGTACATTTAGTCTTATCCTGTTGTCTTTAGAACAGCTTACTACGTTTTATCTCAACGTAGGCTGGGCATGACTCGACCTGGCCCAACAATTTGGGTAGCGGGTCGTGACATGTTTTTAGTGGTGGCCCATGCAGGTCCTGACTAAACTGTTTGGTTACGTTATTGTACCAAGCATGCCTGCAATTAGGAACTTAAGGTAATTAGACAACATTAGGAAAGACGCTTAGAACACCTAGAGGAATGCTAGGATTGCAACATAGAAAATATGTCACATGTTTGCTATTATAATTAGATTTTCTTGCATATAATTGCTTACTTTAAACAAAGTCCTTATAAGTCTTTTATGTGTAATTTAGATGGTGCTTACTCGCTCGTCCCAGTATGTTACCCCCGAGAATGGGGCCCTCCATATCCAGTCAGCTGACCAGTTGATTGATACACCTCCACCTACCACATTCCCTCCCTCCACAGACCCACAGACCTAGATACCTCCTTCCACATCCCAGTCCCAGCAGGCCCCGATACTTCTACCACCCCCTATCACTATACCCACCCAGGCTTCTGTCACACTCGACGGGACCCAGCTGCTCACACTGATCCAAGGATTCCTAACAACCCATCAGGAGCAGACTACCCTACTCCGCCAGAGCATGGAGCGTTCTGAGGGACGTCCCGTGGTCCCACCACATGTAGAGCCACGGCAGAGAGCGGGGACGGTCAAGGACTTCATGGGTCTGAATCCCAAGGAGTTCTCAGGGACTGAGGGCATAGTAGTAGCTGATGACTGGCTAGATTCTGTAGAGAGGAAGCTTCTGGGAGTTAGGATGCCGGATGACCTTCAGGTCGAGGCAGCAGGATTTCTGCTGATAGACTTAGCCGGAGTCTGGTTCAGGAATGAGCCATTGTTCGCGAGAGGTAGAGCCACCTGGGACCAGTTCAAGACCCAGTTCAAGAAGAAATTCTTCTCGACCACTGCTAGAATAGCCATGGGGCTACGATTCCAGAACATCCAGCAGGGGAACCGTTCTGTTGATGACTATGCGGGAGAGTTTAGTCGCCTGAGCCGTTTTGCTCCTAGTCTGGTTGCTGATCCAGAGGAGATGACCCGTAGGTTTTTCCATGGTCTAGTTCCAGACATTGGCATTCTTATAGTAGCGAACGGTACGACTGACTACTACCAGAGCCTAGAGTTAGCCCGGAGCATCGAGGAGCGTCTTCTGTCATGCAAGAGGCCGGCTTCTGTACATCATGAGGGACCGTCCAAGCGTCAGGTTTTCCAGCAGAAAGCACCGACGCCACCCCAGCAGACTTACCATCCCTCTACACCACACCATCAGACCCCGCCAGTTCGAGCCCCGGGACCTAGTCAGCAGTAGCAGCAGAGGAGAGCTATATGTTCTTTCTGCGGAAGACCAGGGCACGACAGCTCCATTTGCAGGAAGAGGTTGAAGCAGTGCTTAGCTTGTGGGTCTGCCACCCATCAGATTCGGGACTGCCCAGTAGCGAAGCCTAGAGGACCACTCCCGACGCAGCAGCAGAGGTTTGGGCAGCATCTGCAGCAGCAGAAGGGACCTCAGGGGAAGGTCTATAGCCTAGCCCTTGAGCCAGAGCCGGAGCAGGTTTCAGAGCCCGATTACTTAGCTGACGTCATTACAGGTCATGTTTATTTGCATACTTTTCTAGCTCTATGTTTGTTTGATTCTGGTGCATCTCATAGCTTCCTATCATTAGAGTTTATGCAAGAACATCACTTAGTATCTACACCTACTGCGGAGATTAGCAGAGTAATGACGGGAGGAGGACCAGTGCCTATTAGAGCTAGCTATAGATGCTCTATTATGATAGCCGGGAGAGAGTTCGAGGGGCGATTCTTTATGATGCCACTCCCCGATTATGATATCATATTGGGGATGGACTGGCTTAGCTATGCCCATGCATCTATAGATTGCCATGAGGGTAGTATTTTGTTCAGTCCTCCGGGCACAGCACCATTCAGTGTCAGGAGGGCAGGGCCGGAGATCAGCCTAGAGCCGAACTGTTGTGCTACAGTCGGGGATGCAGTACCGCCACACCCTATCATTAGGGAGTTTATGGATGTATTCCTAGAGGATCTTCCAGGACTTCCGCCTGACAGAGATGTGGAGTTCACTATAGATTTAGTGCCGGGTTCATCACCAGTATCCCGGGCTTGCTATAGAGTGAATCCCAAGGAGGCCATAGAGATGAAAGAACAGATTGATGACCTGTTAAAAAAGGGTTTTATTCGATCCAGTGCTTCTCCATGGGGAGCACCAGTGCTCTTTGTGCCTAAGAAGGATGGTACAGTCCGGTTGTGTATTGATTACCAGGCCTTGAATGCCATCACCATCAAGAACAAATATCCTTTGCCCAGGATAGATGATTTGTTCGACCAGTTGAGCGGGGCGAAGGTGTTTTCCAGGATAGACTTGAGATCCGGGTACCACCAGGTGAAGGTTAGGCCAGCAGACATCTAGAAGACGGCGTTCAACACGAAGTACGGGCAGTACGAGTTTCTGGTGATGCCATTTGGTCTCACAAATACGCCAGCTGTCTTTATGAACTTGATGAATAAGACATTTCACCAGTATCTGGATAAGTTCATCGTAGTGTTTATCGACGACATCCTGATATACTCGAAGACGCCGGAGGAGCATGCAGAGCACTTGCGGATAGTTTTGGGGATTCTGAGGCAGGAGAGATTGTTTGCCAAATTGCCGAAGTGCGAGTTCTTTTTAGATCGAATGGAGTTTCTCGGCCATATAGTCACTTGAGATGGAATCTCGGTGGATCCCAGAAAGATTGCTGCAGTTGAGACGTGGAAGGCTCTGACGTCAGTTTCAGAGATCAGGAGCTTTCTGGGTTTAGCAGGCTATTATAGAAAGTTCGTCCAGGACTTTGCTAGGATAGCTGAACCCATGACGAAGCTGACGCGGAAGGACGCAGAGTACATTTGGTCAGAGGACTGCCAGGCGGCATTTGAGGAGCTGAAGAGGAGGCTGACGACCGCTCCAGTTCTGACTTTACCTTCAGGTTCTGGAGGTTTCACCATATACATTGATGCTTCTGGGAAGGGGCTAGGATGTGTCCTACAGCAGCATGGGAAAGTGATTGCTTATACATCTAGGCAATTGCGGACTCATGAGAGGAATTATCCTACCCATGACCTCGAGTTAGCTGCGGTGATCTTTGCACTCAAGTTATGGAAACATTACTTATACGGAGAGCGTGTGAAAATCTTTACTGACCACAAAAGCTTGAAGTATGTGTTCACGCAGAAAGAGCTGAACATGAGGCAAAGACGATGGTTGGAGTTGATGAAGGACTTCGACATCGATTTACAGTATCACCCCGGGAAGGCAAATGTGGTGGCGGATGCGCTGAGCAGGCATCCGATGGCATGGTACCTGATGATTGATCGACATTTGTGGGAGGATCTGGAGAAGCTCGGTATCGAGCTAGTTCGGCCAGGATCAGTGATACAGATGATGGCGCTTGACATTCAGTCAGGTTTGATGTAGCAGATCAGGGAGGCACGGTCTACAGATGAGAGCCTTCGCAGACTTCGACCCCACGTATTAGCTGGATTGCTGGATGACTTCACTATAGCAGAGGATGGATCCCTGAGGCATGGCAGCCGATTGTGCGTGCCGAAGGGAGAGCTAGTAAAGGCAGTTTTGTAGGAGGCACACCGATCGAGATATTCTATTCACCCTGGTGCTAATAAGATGTACCGTGACTTGCGGGAACATCTTTGGTGGCACGGGATGAAGAAGGATGTATCACGTTTCATCTCGAGATGCCTAGTTTGCCAGCAGGTCAAGGCGGAGCGCCAGAGGCCAGCTGGTTTATTGCAGCTATTACCCATTCCCGAGTGGAAGTGGGAACATATTACGATGGACTTCGTTTCAGGACTTCCTCGTTCCCAAGGAGGAAAGGATGCCATCTGGGTCATCGTAGACAGGCTGACGAAGTGTGCGCACTTCATACCCTTCAAGGTGGGGCTTTCCATCGAGAAGTTGGCGGAGCTATACATGCAGCAGATAGTTCGCCTACACGGAGTGCCGGTGAGCATCGTGTCAGACAGAGACAGTAGATTTACATCCCATTACTGGAGGAGCTTGCAGGAGGAGTTGGGCAGTAGGCTCAAGTTCAGTACGGCGTACCACCCACAGACAGACGGGCAGTCCGAGAGGACGATACAGACACTGGAGGATATGCTGAGGACCTGCGTGCTGGACTTCGGAGGATCATGGGAGAGCCATTTGCACTTGGTAGAGTTTTCATACAACAACAGCTACCAGGCCAGTATTGGTATGTCTCCTTTCGAAGCGCTATATGGACGACGATGTCGCACACCGCTCTTTTAGGATGATGTCGGAGACAGAGTTATGCTTGGGCCAGAGATGATCACGGATGCAGCAGAGAAAGTCGGGATGATCAGAGACAGGCTCAGAGTAGCTCAGGACAGGCAGAAATACTGGGCTGATGCTAGTCGCAGGCCGATGGAGTTCGCAGACGGTGATATGGTGCTAGTGAAGATATCACCTACCAGAGGGACGATCCGGTTCGGACGAGGAGGGAAGCTGAGCCCCAGATACATCGGGCCATTCGAGGTACTTGGCAGAATTGGAGAGGTAGCTTACAGGGTTGCACTTCCACCCAATCTAGCAGGAGTTCACGACGTCTTTCACGTATCTCAGCTGAGGAGATATGTTCCAGACCCCAGTCATGTGCTAGATCATTCAGAGTTGGAGGTCGGACCGAGCCTTACAGTTTCTGAGCAGCCAGTGGAGATATTAGACAGGAGAGAGAAGAGGCTAAGGAACAAGGTTATACCCCTAGTACCAGTAGCTTGGAGCCGTCGCTCCCCAGGTGAATCTACTTGGGAGAGGGAGTCGGACATGAGGGAGAGATACCCTTACTTGTTCGATCCAACCGCTGCGAGGGAACCACCCGTTCCCGCTTGATACCTTAGAGGTTAGTTTCGATCGCAGCCTTAGTCATTTTGTTGCATTACTTGCTATGTTAGAATATTGTAGGTCTTCAATCCTTGTGAATTTCGAGGACGAAATTTTTCAAGGAGGGAAGACTTGTAAGCCCCTGTTTTTCAATTTTAGTTTTAGTAGTGCTACTTAATTTTTAATGTTAGTTTTGGCCTTAAAATATTTTATTAGGATTTTTAGGAATTTTCTATAATTTCTAAATGAGTTTTATATATAAAAATATCACTTTACAAATTATTTGAAATTAATTAAATAGGTTTTGCAATTTTTTGAAATGATTTTATATCAGTTTGTAATAAATTATTTGTTCTTAATTGAGGAATGCAAATAATATTTTGTATTTTAATACTGAAAAACCCCTTTTGTAATTTCCTAATCTAGGAAAACCTAACTGCAAATCTACCAAACCCCCCCCCCCCCCACACACGACCAACTCTCTCTCTCTCTCTCCTCCAGCTCTCACCCGCTCCCGTTGACCCTGCCCCGACCGACTACGACCGCTGCCCCCGCCGAATCCGGCTGCCCCCACCGCCTCGAAAGCCTCTATAAAAGTCCCCACACTCCCCTGAGCTAAACCCTAACCCTAAATCTTCCCCACGACCAACCGCTGCCCCGTTCTTCCCCGACGAACTCCCAAACCCTAACCCTACTCCGATGAGCTCCGCCCAGCCCCACCGTCGACCTTTATCGCCAACCACCACCACCATTCGACGCGCCCCAACAAGACGCGTCGATCGCCACCGCTCCGTCACCGTCCCGACCGCTCCTCCGCCGTCCCCGACCTTCGAATCACCCTTCAACTCGCCGGACACGTGAGTGTCAGTGTTCCCCTGTGTCGTGCGTGTCTCGTGTTGGGTCGGAAGTGTTCGCCGTGTCCTGGCGAATACTTTGATAGAACTGGACACGCGAGATTGAACTCGTGCATGTCGTGCAGGCCTAGGACACGAGGATACCTGTGTCCTTAACTGTCAGGACACAGGATGGTTTTTATATTTTTTTTATGTTAATTCATTTGTTACTAAATAAAATAAACACAACCCTTTCCCTAACACAACTGATGGGCTGACCCCCTGGCCAGCCCATCCTAATCTAAACCCCCCCCCCCCCCCGCGCGCGCTGTGTTGGCTCGGGTTCGAGCCCGGCCACTGCTGCGTTTTCCTTTTCTTTTTCTTTTCTTTTTCTTTTTCCTTTCTCTTTTTCTTTTGTTATTTATGTATATTTATATATATATGTATATACATATATTTGTATATATATAATTATATATATACTGTATTTTTGTATATATACTTACTGTTTTTCTTATGTATATATGTATATATACTTTATTCTCTTGTACTTTATTATTCTATGTATATATATAAATATATGTATTAAGTATACATATATATTTATGTATATAGATTTCCTTGTGTATATATATATATATATATATATTACTATATATATATATATATATATATATATATATACTATTATATGTATATGTATACATTATTTTTGTATATATATATTATATAGTTGAGTTTTTCTTATGTGTGTATATATATATATATATATATATATATATATATATATATATATATATATATATATATATATATATATATATATATATATATTTCTATATATATATAATATATAGTTGGGTATTTTCTTATATGCATAAATATCTCTATATTTATGTATATATATATATATTATTTTTGTATTTCACTTAGCTTAGTACAAATTATCTTTATAAGATAATATTCATACTTTTATAGTTACTATGTAAAACTTTACCTTATTAAAATATTAATATTTATTTTGCAGTCCTATCACCTAGTATTTTCTGTATATTTAAATTTCTGCAACCATTTGGTGTCCAAGCCTAGCATGGGTATTTGGGCCCAAATGTGTTTTCACACATTCAAGACCTGTATAAGTCATATTGGACTTGATTCATGGCCTTGGGTCCTGTATTTAAACTTTGGTTCAAATTATATACATGGACAAAATACGCAGATAATTAATTATTGTGTGCATTGTTGTTTTTGATTTTCAAAAAAAATACTTAGAGTACTGCTAAAATTATGGAAAAATAGTTTTTAGATACTATGTTAAGTTAGCTAATTTAGTATAATTTTTGTAGTATTTAATTTACTGTTTTGCCACTAGTTTGGCATATGAAACCAAAAACTCATTTTCTGTATACTTAGGAAAACTGATTTTTATAAAATATTTGTACTGGTTAATAAATTCCAGAAAAATTATAATAAATTTCTATGATTAACAAAGATCACTTTGATACTTTACTTTAAGAAAAACTAGGCTTTTTGCCTATCTCTAAAATTGTTAGAACACAATGGTCTTTTGATTTAATTGTTGTTTAATTACGACTTGTAGCTTTTGTGCTATTTTTGAGTTTTAGCCGTGTTAAACCTCATCCCTCACTAGTGTAAAGACCCTAGAAAGTTAGTTAACATAGTGTGTCACCCCCACATTGGTCTCCTATGCCAAGTCATTATTTTGGCTAGGTGTCCAATCACAAGTCGTGTTTTACCAATTAGTGTCCTAGTATTTTAGCTTAGTGTAAAACTAAGTTGTTGTATTTACTTCTACAGCGACGAGTTACTGGACATCCATAGCACTGTTATCGCAGCTTGTTTTGTTTTACTTTGCTAGAGACAAGTACTTTCTACGAACTTTACATATTGTCACATAAATGAACTGCAAACCCCACCATGTTAAATGCTGATCCTTGGGGTAGCAAGTTAGATCTTTACATGTTGTACTTTCAGTTACTACCATGCTTAGAACAGTCTTGATGTATCTCTCACATGATTAGAATATGGGTTATAGGGAAACTGATAGTATTGTACGTGATCACGACCCCCCTACAGTAGCGAGCTCGGTCGCATTCTATATGCATACCTTGCCGCAGGCCATTACCCCGCATGTCTGTACGGATGTACACTTATGCTTGTTAACTTGTACGTATGTACATTTCATTATGTGCCCTCCAGCACATTGTACATCTATTGACCGATCACGTACTTGCTACAGTTTTAAACATTACATATACATCTGTCTCTATGACATGTGTGTCCTTGCCATGATAGATTGAGTGATGCCATGCTTTCCAGTTATTCCTCTCATGTTCATTTCCATGTTTCATATGCTAGTTTGCTAGATTTAGTACTTGCTTCCGTCCTGACAGGATAACGTTGTAGGTGTCCTTACTGAGGAGGAGTTACTCTGCGACACATACTATGGAGATACTGCCGAGGACCCGGCTCTGCTTTACGAGGATGTTCCTGTGGGGAACCTCGCCTAGTTGTCTTTTGTTTACTTAGACTTTTGAGAGTAGACATGTATTAGACTACATCATTTTGTAACTGGACATGTATCCAGTTTTACATTTCAGTTTACTTGTACTTGGACGTTTACTATATACGATGACTTTTGTGTTTGGAGCATTTATGATTCTTCTTCACTTATAGAACTGTTAGTACATTTAGTCTTATCCTGTTGTCTTTAGAACAGCTTACTACGTTTTATCTCAACGTAGGCTGGGCATCACTCGGCCTGGCCCAACAATTTGGGTAGCGGGTCGTGACAGCCTGAGGAGCACCTAGCTCAGTAGAGGACTACCCCCTGATTAGACTAGTTAGTTAGGCTTGACTGGACTGCGATCCAGCTAGTACTTGAGACTTGTAGTATATTTATTATTCTGGGATTTTGTGTATGTTTTGAACTCTAACTTGTGTTGGGATCTTGTATATATTTCTAGTTATTTTTTTCTATCTTATCTTTCATAATTCGTGCTATCTTCCTTAGATTTTCTTGTGATTGAGTTATGCCATATTATACCTCCGTGCGGAGATGACAGGTACCCTTATAATTGTCTAGTTGTAGTATTTATAGACGACCTATACAGCGTTCTACCGCCGATTCTGCGACGTAGGCTGGACGTACCCACGTTCTCGTGCCCTTCCTCAGGGTGCGGGTCGTGACAGCTTCGGTACCTTCGGGGCTCATATTTATTCACCGAGTGGCAACGTCATGTTATCGGTGCATCCAAACGATATCTTGTGGTTGAGATGTGGGATTGTAGTGATGACTACATGACATATTATGCGGAGGCTGAACATGGTATGATGTTGAACCCTGATCTTCTAGATGCGCTTATGTGTCGGTAGTAGCCCTGTTCCATCTAAGTCAATATTATATGATGCACTGCTGAAGTTGGTGAGTAGTAATTTGTTTAATTCTTGAATTTTAAGATTTTGCTTTGTTTATTAAAGTTGCTAAGTTTATCGTGGTTTTCTATATAGGTTTCCAAAGTCAGTAAATTGCGAAAAAATCTCGCCAGTTACAACGACGAGAACTATGTTGACATTGGTTTGCAGATGTAGAACATCGCCGTCGATTTACCGTTTCTCGAAGCAGAAGAGCAATGCACTAAGAGGCGTCATGATAATTAGGAACTTATGTATATGTATTTAAACACTTTGGGTTTTATTGGTGAACTTTTGTGGTTTGTTGGAATACAGTAGTAATTTGTTGGTGAATTTTTCTGGTTTCATGGAGAACTTATATGATTTTGAGTTTTTGTTGACTAAAATGTGATGTTGATTGTGACTTTTCTATATAATTATATTATTGTATCATATTGCCGTATAATTTTGTGTATCATATTGCGTATCATATTGTCGTATCATATTACGTATCATATTGTCGTACAATTTTGCGTATCATATTGTTGTACAGCAAGTCCATTTTAGAACTGCCAAACTCCTAAAATGAACTTGTTGTACAACAAGTCCAAACTTGGACTACCAAAAGAAAGGAACTTGCTTTACTGTCAAATACTTCAATACACACAAATGATATGAACTATTCTATGCAAAAAAAGATACGCACTATGATACACAAAAAAAAAGGATAGGGGCTATGATACGCAAAAATAACAAGTTATGAGCTATGATACGCAAAAATAACAAGTTACAAGACGATACGCACTACGATACGCAATAATGATACAAGTTACAAAATACTATATTTCTTTGATTCTTCGGAATACATTACTTATTTGCAAAATGTTACAAAACTTAGGAATGTCATGTCAACATACAAATACATCGATACATCAGTCAATTAAAACATCATAGTGGTCCTCAGGCATCGTTATAGGGTCCACCATCTTCATTATCTTCTTATAGACATTTGTTGCATCGGTATAAGGTGTCTCCAAGCGATTGCTTCTTTCGGTGCATGTTTATACAAAAGAACAACATGAGGGAGGAATAGGAGAGCGATCGATCAACCTAGGGATGATAAAGTGATTTTTGTAAGTCCAATTGTACATAGATTGAATATATTGTAGTCGGTCGGAGGATCTACCATTGGGAAGAAAGTATTGTTAATTGCCTTCGAAAGAAGGATAATTGGTATCTTGTAATTATTAGCGAATAAATATACAACAGAAGGTACGTCCATGTAATGGTCTTCTCCAGTAACAGTATCAGCGCATGGAATACTTGTTAACAATTCTGCAACAATATCTTGGTTGAGTAGCTTATTGTAGAAGCAAATACGAGACTCCAACTCCTCGTATAGCTCTTCTCTAACCTGTTTCCATCCTTCTTTATCGGAATAGCCATATGTCTTGCAAGCACACGTAATCCACAATGTCCATCTTTAGGAACATTATCAATAGACCAAATATAGTCTCGTATCGTAAGCAGAAATGTGTGAATGTACACATCGAGCGTGTTTGCAACGCTCGTTTTTCTTCTTTTTTCTTTGAACATGGAGCTTATTCTTCCTCTTCGAACCGACGATCGTTTCTACGCTTCGTTCAATATGCTCAAATAATGATAGCTCTATCTTAGTAGACTCCGGCTTCTTCTTTTGTGTTCTGCTAAATCTTGTTTGTGGTCTACCCTTCGGAACAATAACAGCGGATGGCTCTTGTAATCAACTACTTACCTGGTGGACAAATTCTTGAATTTTAAGCTCAATCAACTTTCTCTCTGGTTCAAGTGTGCCACACCATCTTGCATGAAGAAGTTTCAATTGTGGCATAAAAAAAAATCGTCATCACGATTCACCATCGACATAATCGACAACTGTCTCCAACGTTGATCAACGACATCTATTGGAATATGTCTACATTGACGTCGATATTCGTTAATCTCGTATGCACAAGGGAGGCCAGGAAATGTCGATGTGAACAACCACATACATTGGGATCTAAATCGACTGACTTCGACCGACTGATCTTCTCAAATAGTAATGCCAATGCCTTGTGGGATATTACATGGATTAAATCAGCCAAGATGTGTTCATTATTATGTTCGTGCTTCACAATATTGAGGCTTATCTCAAATGATGCCTTTATCTTGTTCACCGTCGAATTGGTCATTAGATTTATTGCTTGCCAAACTGAAACAAAGCTACCGACCGATGGCCGTAGATATCCTTTCAATTTTGAGTGTGATCCTTCAGCATGGTTTGTAGTGGTTGTGCCGTAATGCTTTGCAACCACCACTTTTTAAAATAAGGGTATTTTAGTAATTGTGTAATTTTTGGTATTTTTGTTTATTTATTTTATTATTAAATAGATTGGTGTTTTAGTTTTGATTAGTGCTTTTGGTATTAGCAGATGGCTTAACCTTAGTTAACCTTGATTAGAAGACTAACCATGTGATTAGAGACTTATTTGGCTAATTAGAATTCAATTTGGAGCATTAGTCCTAATTAGGAAACAATTTTATGCATTTTTAGGCTATTTTAGCATGTAGCATATTGGCCTTTTTGCTAATGTGGCCCATCCTAAACCCTAACCTAACCCTAGAAACACTCTATGGCCGGCCAAACAGCAGCCCCCCTATCACGCCCCAGAACCAGAATACTGGAGAGCGGGGGACAGACACAGCCAGCTACTTATATTGAAGTGAATCCCACCTCGCAATACGGTCACGGCTGTCTAGATGCATGAGGGTTTAACTACAAGCCATTAGTCTCTTATGGTCAAGTACAAGCCTAGTGTCTCAATCTCAAGCAAGCAAGTAATGTAACAAGATGGTAGATCATCAGACATACAAGGTAAGGCGTCCCAAACATTATATATTCAGATGATCATGAAGCTAGTCATACAAAATGCGAAGACTAGCAAGAGTTTAAGTCATACATGATCAGCCCTAGGATTTGTCAATCACGTTATAGCCCTTAGGCAGACAAGAATATAAATTCAACACGAGCTAACACTTGCTCGGCGGCTAAACGCCTCAAAAGAATAATTTACAATAGAGTAGGAGAGCAAAATAAACCCACTCGTTGCCAGGGTTGCGTATAGTGTTCACCATCTGGTTGAAAGGCTGGGAGATCCTCGGGTGCTACTCTAAAATCTGGTCATACAAAACTAGCTGGGTCAGACCCCAGAAAGAGCAACTGCCACAAAGGAGGCTTCACTTAAGAACTAAAACCAGCATGTTAGATCACATGGCATAATAATGACAAGAAAACTTGGAGTTAAGAATTCAGGGGATAAACGATAAGATAACTTAAGAAACTACTCCGGTAACCAAGTTACAATCCGTAAACCAAATAAGGACCGGGGTTGTAACCTTTCACCTGAACAGGACTTAGTCTCTGACCGATTATTGATAAGGTAAAGCATAAACAGTAATGTGCTAAAGTAATCATAGGCTGGCACTGTCTAGACAAGACTAGGCTGGACTCCATCCATCAATTACGGCCAAGCAATAAGTACGGCTTGATACTTTAACTAACTAGGGTTATCACAAGCCTAGTTACTAACAAGATGCATTGAGATGTTCCAACAGCCACAAGTCCTGCAGACGTAATCCAGGTTATCCAGTTGCAAGTTGAGAGAGTTGGATTAGGTGACTTGGGGGTGCAACACATGACAGTGTGCTGGAAATGTACCCTACTCGACGGCAGCCTACAAGTCCAATTAAAGCACCCAGATAACGGGACTACCTGTAGCTGGAAAGCACCCAGATAACGGGACTGCCTGTAGTTGGAAAATCTCTTCATGAACTACTTGATCAATCTAGACATTATCCTAGTCAGATTCAGTATAAACCCCTGACCGTGGTAACCAAAAATCCATGTCCTAGACATGATGCAAGGCGAGACCTGTAGCTTATACAAGCACAAATACCTACGGTATCAAGACAAGAGTTACTTAGAGAGTCAAGATAGTCGTCGCAACAGCATATCAAGATTTATCATGTTAGGTTACTTATCAAGATTACTTGTCAAGAGTGCGCCTCAGCGGGCCACTATCAAGTCTATTCATGTCATGTTTCTTGTCAAGAGTGCACCACGACGGATCACTATTAAGAGTTATCATGTAAAGTCACATTGTCATGTCGTGTTCATGTAAGTGCACCACGACGGACCACTATCAAGAAGTTATTAGAGAGTGCATGTGCCATACCAAGATCGTGTTTAAAGCTCAGAGTACATGTGCAACATAGAAAATAATATTATAGGACCTAGTCAAGTAAAGAGTACAAGCAAAGTCACAACTCACACTAAGGACCATGGGAACAAACATGGATAATTGCAAGAGAAGGCACAAGGGGTCAATGGGGTGACATGGAGAGCATGCGCCCATGGTCTATGCGCCCACATGCATGCGCCCACATGAGTGAGGCAGGGTGCATGGTCTATGCGCTCACATGCATGCGCCCACATGAGTGAGGCATGGTGCATTAGAAGATAAGTCTAGAGACTATCTTCACTGGCTAAGTGGGCATATAACAATAGCTATGCGCCCACAGGGTGGAGTCAGGGTGTACTTGGAAGATAAGTTTGAAGGACATCTTTCATGACAAGTGGGCGCATAAGGAAAACTATGCGCCCAAGCAGGAAACATGGGTGCACTTGGCCGCATATAGAGGCTATGCGCCCATGTTGAAAGAACTGTGGGCACATATAGAAGCTATGCGCCCAAGCAGAAGAGGGCATGGAGCTAGGGTGCATATAAAGGGCTATGCGCCCAAGGCTGAAGCTACTATGGGTGCATAAAACCATGCGCCCAAACTGTTCTTCTTCTTCAACCCAAGAAGATGAGTTCATGGAACCCATGAACTCTCCAAGTTCACAAATCACTCAAAACAAATCGAAATCCGAGTTTTCAAAGGTCTATTTTGAGTAAAATCAAATTCTCTACAACATGGAACAATCAAAACTTGAAAATAAAAAAGTTTGATAGATTAAAATTCAAGAAAGCCAAGATTTAAGAAAACTTAGATCTACAAGAATTAATCTTCCAAAACCAAAAATTCTAAGTACTAAATAGTCTTAGAAACTTGTAGGAAAGACAATGGAATAAATAAAATGGAGTTCCTCCATGAAGCAAGTTGCACTTGCCTAAGGTTTTGGGAGAGAATTAATGAAGAAGAAAGTGGATGAGGGAAATAAATGAAAGTAAAGGAGGAGAGAGAAAAGGGGGATGGGTTATAAAGGGGGTCTATCATGATGAACCACTTGGCCCAAACCAAGCCAAAATAAACCAAGCCGAGCTAAACCAAGACCAAACCAAGCCAAGCCATGATAGATAAGTCAAAATATGGGTCGGGAATCCGTACACGTATACTGTAAATATGTCAGAAAATGGGAGTGACACCACCCCTCTTGGAGTTATATGCATGTAGCCGTCAAGCTTCTCAAACCCTAGAAACTCCCTTCTCCTCTAAAAGTCCAACTTTCTCATTTCTCATCCAAATCTATCCAAATGAAGTGTGTTGCGATCGTTAGGAGGAGAGGAACTTGCTGGAGACTTGCTAGCAAGGAATCGGAGGTTTTGGATGGGAGGAAATCTACGTCGACGCGTTTGGAGGCTCGTTTCATTGAGATATTGACTCTCAATAGGTAAACCCCTCTAAAAACCTGTAAATTCTGATTTTTTTCGTAGATGCATCCATATAGGTGCCCTGGACCTCTACATGTAGTTTGGTAGATTTTTGTATCCATTTGATAGGCGTATCGGACACGTGTCGATGTATTGGAACACGTGTTCGACGAAATGCCTCTTAGAATCAAAAGTTCTTATTTTTCGATTCTGTTTTCACGAAGTTGTTGCTGTTTATATTTGAAACAACTTTCGTGAAGACGAATCTTGATTTGACACATTTTCGGTGTCCAAATCGAATATGGATACGCGTGTACGAGGCCCGTACACAGCCTCGTGCATGCCCTGCTGTTCGAGTGACATAACCCAACGAATACGACACGGTTGGTTGTGAAATTTTGTGGACACGTGGGAGCAACCTCTGCCCACGTGATCATAAAATTTTACGGTGTTTCGTGGAGTGTGTGCGGAGAAATCGAGGCCGCACGGTTCAGCCACTGTGCACGCGCAGGCAGAATTTTGCCGCTGACACGGCCGTCGTGCGCGGACACGACTCGTCGAGAACTCGATTCAGGGACATGGACACAAATCCCTAGACCTAGGCTACCCAGGGACTTGACCATGTGGCACGACGTGGCTCGTGTTGCGAGCTACGGGGCTCGACACGTGCCCACGAGGCCGTGCACGCGCGCACAGCCGCGCGGATACGCGTGTCGTACGACACGTGGACACGACGTGGACGCATGTCAGTATAGTATACACCTAGAACTAGAGCCCACCTAGCTACATGCACAAGCACGAGGCTCCTAGTGTTGCGTGTGGCGTTCTATCGAGCGCGACGCGCGTGCACGAGCACTTGTCAATACACGCGTGTACGGACTTTTCCGATACGCATTTCGTGGACACGATACAGACACGGGTTAGACTCTGTGAGGATACGAGCATGACACACACATGTAACCCTTCTTGTTTACCAGGTTTCACGTAGTATAGTTTTGTAATTTGGGTTTTGATATGTGGTTTGGGTTATGTAGTTGATTTGGGGTCTTGTGTATCGAATTTTTGGTTTTGAACTTGATACTTGGTTTGATTGAAAGTTTAGAATCAAATCTCATTATTGGGTTTGTTTGAGTTTTGATTTCAGGTTTTAATTTAGATTTGGGTTTAGGTTGTTTTCCATGTTCAGTTGAGGGTAGGTTTTAGTATTGATACTTTGGTGGAGAGTTTGTATATTAGTTAGGATTTGATAAATTGTTTTTCTCAAGTTTGAATTCACATAGAGTTTATTTCCAGTCTTGAGTTAAGTTGGGTTTGTTGATCTCAGATTTCCTGAGATTAGTTAGATTTAGATTTTGGGTTTGTGTTTAGAGTTTTTTGATATATATGTTGCATGTATATATATATCTAGTTCCTATATATATACCTCTTTATATATATAGCTAGTATATAACTATAGGTATCCTATATATATAATTTCTGAGATTTGGTTTCCCCTATCAGCAACCTCCTAGCAGTTCACACACACACACACACTTGCTTTCTTTCCCCTTCTCTTATATATATATATATATATATATATATATATATATATATATATATATATATATATATATATATATATATATATATATATATATTCCCTATCAGCAACCTTCTCTTATATATATATATATATATATATATATATATATATATATATATATATATATATATATATATATATATTGAAATGAAGGAATGTATATGTTATTGATAGAGGGTATTAGCCTATGGTTAGTGAGTTAGTTTAGAATTGACCTATAGACCTAGTTAGGCAAGGTTTGACTAGTTAGTTGACCAAGTTGACCAAAGTTGACCTAAAATTGGCTCAAATGGACTTGAAAGGACATGTTGACTTAAGTTTGACTTAAACTTAGACTAATTGACTAGTTGACTTAGGTTTGACCTAGTTTGACTAGAATGATTGACCAGAGTTGACCAAGGGTTGACTAGAATGGTTAACCAGAGTTGACCAAGAGTTGACTTTGACCTAGAATCATATAGAATGCATTGTAAACTTCTTTTACTTCATATTAGACACATGGTAACCTGTGTTGCTCTAAATAGGACATTGTGACTCCAGTTTGGACATTTATTCTCATCAGCTGTTCAGGTTATCAGGCGAGTACATTCTCTGATCGTTTCATACTTGCTAGGACTTATATTCTTGTTATAGACTACTTTACTTGATGCTGACACGATGTTATCACGGATTAGTACTATATGGATCTTTACATGAGATGTTATCCCCCTCGGGTGCATCAGATACATTATGTCATGTGCTTTTTACGAACATCATGTATTTCATGAACTCTTATTATTCATGTACACTCATGTGCTCTCATGTACTCTCATGATCTCATGAGCTTCATGTATAAACTTTCATGTATAATAACATAACCTTTCTAGATCCTTGTGTATTGATTGGGGTACGGGGGAGTAGAAATAGTCATGTGAACAATTCCAAAGTAGTGTAATCATGTATAAACTCTGTAGTGTTATCATGTATAAATCAAGCCGTTCATATGTGTATCTTGTACTCTAAATTACTAGTCACTTACAGTTCTCTATTACCATACCTAAATATTTTATGTTATCAAATTCTCTCTCTTTCTTCATGTTTATTCTTAAAGTTTTCATGTACTTTATTCTATAGCATGCTTTACATTTCATGTCATGATATGAAATGCATGAGATGTATTGTGCTCGTTCCTGTCCTGATTGGACCTGTTGATAAAATTTTACAGGTAACTTGGAGGATCACAACTAGCCTAGAGGACACTAGTAGAGCTTGGAGTAGAGGTCTAGAGTTTTGTTTATCTTATTTCTTATTGTCTTGGAGATGTATTTTATTTTAGATATTGAGATTTTGTGTTGCTAAACAATTGACATATTTCACTTCTGGTTGTATCCCTTTTGTGGATTACTTATCTATTTTATCGTGCTGATTATCTACCTCTAGTTTGTGATTGAGATTGTATCCTCCTGTGATTGTCCTCCGTTTGGAGATTATATCATATAGTGTTGGTTGTGATGGTAACCTAGAACAGCGCTCTACCGCCGACACTGGCATAGGCTGGACATACCCACTTCTCGTGCCCTTACACTGGGTGCGAGTCGTGACATGCTTCATCATATTCGTCCATGCTAAGACAAAATGTTCTTTATGTTGATCAGGCCATGTATCTTTGATATAAGAAAGGTATGACAGGTTGCTCTTCTTCCACTTTTCGTTGAACATGTATCATGTCGTGTTAAAAGTGACTTAGTACTTGCTCTCCATACAAGGTTCCAATCATTGTAGGATTCCTTGAAGCGGTCCATGTCAATTTTGCCATCCACTTTTTTGAACTTGAGCTTGCATTGTGCTTGGATATTCGATTTATATGCCAAGTGCATAGTAGTCTACGAACATGAGAAAATACGATATCTATAGCATTTATCAAGGCATATTCTCGATCGGTCAAAAAATAGATGGCTCTCTGTGTCCAGTGTCAAGTGACTTCAATTTGCTCAACGACCATGTATAATCCTCCACTGTTTTACTCTTCAAGAAAGAAAAAGCTACTGAAAATGTTTTACCCGTAGACGTAAAGCCAATAATGTGGAAAAGAGGTATCTTAAATTTATTAGTATAGACTAAATGCAATCAACAACCAATACATCGGCGAAGGATGGGGCCAAACGTGTGCAATCAGGATGGACCCAAAACATAAAAATGACTTCATTAGTCTGTGGATGTCTTCTATGGTACTCCATATAGTGATTATCGGCAAGTAACTTCAAAACTTGCTGCATCGCCATTCTTCCTTTCATAGTATTAGTTTTCGATCCCGATAGTGCGTTGTAGATTGTCCCCATAATAGACTTGTTTTTATCATTCTTCTGACGCACTACGGAATAAATTTGTTAAGGGGCAACTCCAGAGGTGGACAATTCTTCAACTAACTCCTTCTCATCGTTGTTCAATCTTCCGACATATGGATGACCAGTAAGTGTCTCCGCAATAATATGATTGTGCATCCCATTCCTGACTTAAACTATCCACTTTCCATCATCTGTGCATACAATCATTAGCTTGAATGGACAACCACATTTCTTTGTCCCAACCGTTTTCTCCGGGACTTTTCTAGCAAAAAGTTCATCTTTTTTACGATGAACCCTAAATACACCACCTCTTTCACATCCTAGTTCTACACTTTTGCGACCCGCCCGGGATCGTATTGATCTTGAGATGAAAATGACTATGTTTGGATTGCCTTCCAACTTGTCTACACCATATGCTACTGCTTTGTCATGAGATTCAAAGCCAATATCCCTCGAGAATAAATTGCCAAATCAATGGCAATATGAGATGGTATACCCTATAATCAATAGAAAAGATAGGGTAGTTAAATACACAAATTTTGGAAGTGCTGCATGTAACATGGTGTTCAAGAGAATGTTACATGTAGGACATGTCAAAAAAATTAGCAATCCTAGTTTGGACTTGTACAATAACTCTATTTTAGGACAGCCAAAAATTATGATAGCCCTACATACCGCTAGGACTGTTAAAATTTTTGGCAGTCATAAAATGAACTTGCTGCATTTTAGGACTGCCAAAGTTTTGGACAGTCCTAGCAGTATGTAGGACTATCAGAAATTTTGGCAGTTCTAGTTTGGACTTGCTGTACAGCAAGTCGATTTTAGGACAGCCAAAACTTCTG
Source organism: Iris pallida (assembly GCA_029216955.1). Lineage (NCBI taxonomy): Eukaryota > Viridiplantae > Streptophyta > Magnoliopsida > Asparagales > Iridaceae > Iris > Iris pallida. The sequence continues at coordinate 47,153,182 of JANAVB010007399.1, forward strand.
GCAATCTTACATACTGCCGTGACTACCATAACTTTTGGCAAATCCTAAAATCGACTTGCTGTACAGCAAACCCAAACTGGGACTAACAAAATAGGGTTTGACAAAATTGATCAGTCGGGGAGTTACCGGGAGTGCTTTGGAAGGAATGTCGTATTCTTCGGAAGGACTGGGCTGATCCATTAATAGATTTGATGACCCAATTTCTTCTTTAAATATAATTTCACCCATAATTCCTACCTTGCTACATAGAATTCAATTATTTGGGGAGAACCAATTACTTAGAAAACTTTATCATCAAAGTTTGTCGAAAACGCACTGAATAAACTACGAATATTCGTCGAAGATCTACGAAATTGGATTAGAGGGGAGTTGGGTACTACAATTTTTTAGGGTTTGGAGAAAGACAAGTTAGAAAGGAGACGAGAGGGGGGAAATTTTTTTAAATTATATACCTATATTTGGACTAGCCTCGAGTAAAAGTGACAAACTTGTAAAAAAAAAAAAATTGGACTAACCATGAGTAAGAAGTGAAGTGCATGTATAATTTGTATTTATAAATATCAAATATGGCTTTGCAACTGTCACAATCTATTAATTCCGTTAGGAGAAGTCACGTTTTGATGCAAGGAATTTCTTTCATTTTTTTGGCTGACTTACAGCTTTTCTGTTGTCCCATCTTACTTCCTAGTTACGAAAGATAAGAGAACATAAATATCTATAATCCAAGAATTATAGCCTCATTGAGGGGATATTATACCACACTAGATTGAGATCAAGAAGCCTCCACTAAAAACAAATAATTTCTTTTTCTCATCCTCGCTTCTTCAAGAAAAAGGAAATAAACAAATCTCTATTTTTCATTTTCGTTTTCCTTTCTTGTTGTGAAACATGAAGGCAAAATATTCACTTAAGCAACTCCACACAGTAAATTTTCTGGAGAAATGTTTCAATTGGTTAGCTAATGCTAATGCCAACAGCTACAAGTTCTAATATTTAGTCCAATGACCAATGGCAACCGACCTACACTTCGAATTGCTCAAGATGCAAACTATAATTTAGCTATCATTTCTCTAAAATATTTTAATAAATTACATTTCCTTGGACTCATTTCTTAAATTGCAAAAAGAAAGGAATAGAAAGGGGGGAAATGCAGGTTAGCTTCCAGAAAATAATCATGGAAAGAATGAACATACATGAGAATAACTGTAACAGTCATCCCTTACATGTCACCAGGATATCCAAAAGAACCGTCTTATAATTGAAAATACAAATTATGAGGGTCATCTTTCATTAATCAATAACAATTACAACAAGATGTAACAAAAGAAAAAGTTTAAAAAAAAAACATAGTATCTAAGTTCTTTCCATGGAGATATTTTTACCTCTTGCTAAGTAGGTGGCATGGATAACATGTTGATACAGGCAGCACAAGACATCTCCAGACTTACTTCTGCCGAAAGAATAGGGCACAACTCGTTGCAAACCAAAATGAGCCTTTTCCTATACCGTTGCTACCCACTAACATAGGGAAACAGAGAATATGTTTCTCTGAGTTGCTCATTTGCTGCTGCGTTTCTTTGCTTCACTGTAAAGAACAACTCCGATAACTGTGAGGGTGTAGCCAAGCATCCCTGTCACTGATACGGGGTTCCTAAATATTAATATTGAGACAACCACTGCGACAGCACCTTTCGCGTTTCCAAGAACCTGAAAGGAAGAAAAGAAAGTTATAGTCAGTAAGTTTTCTTATACCCATCGGAACATAAGTTGAATGTCTGATTTTTATAACAGGCTAAGCAGCTGTTCTCCTTCAGTTACAAAGTGAACGAGCAGATATATTTAGGCTGTAAGTTTATCTGCAATTTATAAAGGCATATCATCTTTATCTGAAAGTTTCTGCTCTGAAACTTGATTCTTAACTTTAGAAGCAGCTTAGCGGGGTTCCCTAGGCACAGATTCAGGTACAGTCAAAATACAGATTTAAATATACACATGAAACATTTTTATACTTTGCTTGTTCTGGTAGTAACTAGGCTCCGGAGTTCTAGAAAGAATATGATACAAAGAAGTGGTACTTACTCACATCTCAATTACGTTTTACACAATCACGATCATGCAAAATCATTTTCAACCATGTTTTGGGTCTTCTCTTCAGAGCCTAGATATGGGCAAGTCATATTCTACATGAGTGTCAAGGAAGTGTTGTGTTGGATATGTGTTAAGATACAAATACGGTCTTGTGGAGGAGTATCAGTGCAACATAACAGTTTAGCAACTACTTTATCTCCACATATTATAATAGCCACTAGCTTCACATTCAAGTCATGTGTTTGGCTTGTCAAAATAGGTAAATGCATGCACATGTACTTATTCAAATATGAATAAAAATCAAGTAACTAGTAACAAATTGTAACACTTCCAAACAAATATTAGAAGTAGATCTAGGTTTCCTACATGGAGCTTTAAGTTAGAAGGATTCAGATCATTTTTACGAAGAAGTCAAATAAATGATACTTAGTTGAAATCTAGGAACCAAATGCACTTCAAAAATTGGTGTCATGTCGGTGTCGCACGCATAGTGTTGGACATGTATTGGTGATGTGTCCCCAAGTTGGTACTGCTTAGTAATGCAAGTCGGTCTGTTGTGCAATGTATTACTGAACTGCAATACAAATAAATATAACAAATACGAAAAACAGATATCAAATGGATTATTGATGTTTCAAGGTTTAGTCTGAATAGAATAATATGAAGTAGTCTATCAAAGAAACCTAGTGAAAGATTAATTGAGGCTAAATTGCACTTATATACCCTCAACTATTATGTTTTGGCATTTTAATACCCTAAACTATTTTTTGAGAATTTAAATACCTCAACTTTTTAAGTTTTTGCAACTTATACCCTCCATTAGTCAGGCTGGTCATGTCCAAAACACGTGACTTTTTGGGACACTATCGCCCCTAAACAATTATTATTATTTTGTTTTTTAGAAACAAAAAAAAAATCACTTTTATTCAACCTAAAATCCACAACCCTAAAGCCAACCCCTCCTTCCCTACCCTCTTCCGTCGCTTTTGTCCCCTCTCTCTGGGTGCCAACATCATCCAACAAGACCACCACTCATCCACCTCTTTTGCTTTCTTCAAAATGGCAGCCCCACCACCCCCACAGACTCCGATCAGCCTCTTCTGATGCCGCCATCCCCTCTCTGGCTACCGTCATCCACCTTACAGCCTCAAAGAACCCCCCCTCCTTACCCTTTATTTGTTTCAAAATGGCCATAAGGTGAAGCAAATAAAGGGGAAGGAGGGCCTTCTTGGTGGTTGTAAGGTCAACGGCTGCGGCAGCTACCGGAGAGGAGACGGCGGTAAGGACCGAAGAGGGGACGACGACCTGCCGAAGGGTAGTTGACGATTGGGCAAGGAGTAGGAGTAGGGTTAAAATTAAGAATTGAATTAAATTAACAATGCAACCCGGTTATTTAATTATTATTTTAATTACAATTTGAAAAACAACAAATTATTATATTTGGGATTAAGATTAGGACAAATTATATGGTCTTTTTTACTTACAGTTACATCTAACTGCAAAAAAAGTGATAGTTGAGGGTATTCAAGTGAAAAGAAAAAGTATAGGGTATCAATTTGCCAATAAAAAAGTATGGGATATTAAAGTGCCAAAACAAGATAGTTGAGAGTATTTAAGAGCAATTTAGTCATTATTAATAACCACAAATTATAAGAAAGAAGAAATCTACTATTGTACATGCACATAAATAATTAAATATACATACATCAAAACCAAAAGAAAAAAATATAAATATCAGTGTTACTACATATTTACTAAAAGTAAGATTTTCATCAAAATGAGACCTCTTTTTCATTTTTCACTTGTGTTGGAGTTAGAGAAATAAATATACAAACAGTTATGACTTAAATAGGGAATTGAGAGGATCTTTGTTGAGAAAGAAGTGGCATGAAAGAGATTTTAAACTTTGACTTCAATTTTGAAATAGAAAGAAGCTTCCACCTTGCTATATTTAAACGGATTTGAACTAGAAATAGTTTGGAATTATATATTATGTTGTATATAACTATCACTCTCCAACAATCCTTTTTTTTTTTCAATTATGTAATAATTGATTTTAGTGGAGACTCATTGGCGTTCAACCTTCTCGTCAACAATATAGTTTGATGAGGCTAGGGATATTCTCAAATTTTTTAGCATTATTTTTTTAAGTTTTAGAGAGAGGATGAATCCGGCTAGTCTTCAATTAATCCGATTAATCCCTAGTCTCCGAGAATCGACTAGCGGCCAATGAACGATTTTTACAACCTTGCCTAGGAGGCTAACGAATCTCAGTAAGAACTTCGATTCGGTGGTTTTTGTAGAACCCTAGAGGGGGGGTGAATAGGGAAATAAAAAATAACTAGAGCACAAGAAGCAATATATGACAAATAAAAGGAAAGAGTAAGAAGATCAAACACAAGATGTATCCTGGTATCCTCGCTTGAGGCAATCCAGTCCCGGAACTCTCTCCGGCTTAAATCCACTATTTAATCAAAATAGTACACACGAGTTTGGATCCGAAGAACTCGCCAACTTCAACACGAGTTTGGATCCGAAGACTCGCCAACTTCAACACACGAGTTTTCTTACGAAGGCTCGCCAACTTCAAACAAAAGAGAAGAGAACTTGTTGATCTTCTAACACGTGAAGATCGAAAAATACAACTCTTAAATACTCTAGCACTTTGGGAGAGGATGACAATTAAAAGCTTGGTAGAGTATTAATGGTGGAGCTCTTGGTTGTTTGGAAAATTTATGGCAAGAATTGGTGAAAGCTTCAAGAGAGAGAAGGCTTTCATTTATAGAGAAACCAAGAGTAGGTGGCATTTAATGCTCCTGGATACAGCCTGACCGGCATACCGTCGGTATGCACCGGCATACCGTCGGTATACCGGTCAACCAGTAACGGTCATATTAATATCCGTTGGGAGCATTTAATGCTGCCATTAATGCTAGTCAAAGCAATTCAAAAATTAAATATTTGTAACCCGGTATACCGTCGGTATACCGACGTTTTATCACAGAACGTTTTTAGGCAAACAAAACGGTATACCGTCGGTATGCCGACGTTTTGTCACAGAACGTTTTGTGGTCCACAAAACGGTATACCGACGGTATGCCGGAGCATGCCGTCGGTATGCCGACATTTCTCACAGAAGGTTTTGTGGCTAATAAAACGGTATACCGCCGGTATGCCGGAGCATACCGCCGGTATGCCGATATATAGGATATTGATTTTTGACTTTTAAGAAAATAAAGCTTTTAGTTTGTCATCCAACCTTAAGTGTTTACAGAAAGACCTAGACCTTGTACAGACTCGAAATCATGCAGTGAAGGAAGCCGTCTATTGCAAGGAGCGTCGGTCTTTACATCAGTCTTCAAGGCTATGGATGGTAAACTTGAATGGACAGACTTTATGTAGTAGAACTTCTGAGAAGATATCAATCTGAAAACAGAGAAAACTAAACTACGAAGATGCTGTTAATATTATCAAAATAATAATGTGCCAACAATCTCCTCCATTTTGATAATTGACAAATTAGAGAGATAGCATCTTCAGGGAGTGACTCCCCCGTAGGTAGACAACTCCCCCTCAATATGTTTTCTCCCCCTTTGTCACTTAGTCAAAGATGGAAAAATTAATAATGAAAAAGATATTATAAATATGGAGCACAGTAACATAGACAAAAGCATGTATTGATAGATAAGTTGGAAATTGAATACATGCAGGACATCCATAACATACTTCAAAAGACCAAAGTAAAAACTCTCCTCTACGAGAGTTAGCAAGACAGTAAAAACAGATAACAAGTCCTTGTAGGACTGCAAACAACAAGTAACAACCAACCACTGGTCCCCGAAGGACCTCAAAAGACAGAAAAAGACAAACACAAACAAACTAAGACAACCATTTATTCGACACCACCACCAAAAGGAAGCAACCCCTACTCGTCAGCCGGATCATCCCCACCATCCTGAGCCTGGTGAAAAGCGCCAAAAGGATCAATGCCGTCCGGGTACATGAAACCGTAGGCATTGGGATCGAAAAAGCGGGAGGCCTGGTACATTGGATCTTGAAGATTCAGATCCAGAAAAGCGTCCCGGTCCTGAAGAGTGCGCTGAATGCAATAGGCCTGGTCATGGAAGCGGAACTGAATCAGAGTGCCAAGGCCACGAGTGTTGGCTCGCATCTGCTCCTCCGCCTGAGCCATACGCATATCGAAATGCTGCTGAGTCAGCGGCATGTAGCGGCCGGAGGCAGGAGGAGTAGAGGCGGGTGCGGCAGGAGTGGAAGCTGGCGGCTCTTGGGAGGAGGAGGCACGAGATGTGGAGGCACCACCGATAGAGCGAGAAACAGCGAGGAAGGATGGGACACCGTCCGAGTAGCATTGGGAGAGGTCGACTTGCTTGGCTTCCAATATGAGAGTGATGAAGGAGCCATAATAGAGATTCTGCTTCCCCGCTGGCAGGACGCCGAAGAAATCATGGAGAAGAGTCTTGGGGAAGGAGAAAGGCTTCCTCGAGTACAAGTAGTACATGCATACCAGGGCGTCACCAGTGATGGCGTCATAGTTTCCGTCCTTAGGATAGAGTGTGTGGCACACAATCCTATGGAGCTCGTAGTAAAACGGCTCCAGTTGAGCGGAGAGAGCAGGAATAGCAGGAGGGTTTGGGCCCTTGCAAATAATGGCGCAGAAATCGTCAAAGGAGACCGATGACGAAGAATGAAGAGCAGCCAAGCCCGGTAGAGCCTCTCCTCTGTCCGGGACGCCAAGAATGCTAGAGAGGTCACGAGCCGTCAGGCGGAAATGACGGTCGTTGACCATCGTCTCAATGGCTCCGTTCTCCATGTCCGGGATCATGTTGCAGTATAAGAGACGAACGGCGGCGGGGTAGACAGGCACCTGACGCCGAAGAAGAAAGGATAGTCCAGACGCCTCGAAGAGAGAAACATGGTCGGAGAAGAGATTCCAGTTAATGGCGCGGCCTTTGTACACGTTATGGTGCACAAAGTGGTGAAACCAAGACTCGGCAGCCAGGGAAGAGGTGAAGATCCGCTGATCGTAGCCATGGGGGAGAGCCACCGGGGTGAAGGGATTCGAAGCGACGGAGGAGGAACGAGCACGCTTGGGGGCAGCCATTGGGAGAAGAAGATAGGTGGAGAAGGAAGAGGTTTTGTGAGAAGTGTAGGAAGAAGAAGAATAAAAATAGGGTTTTAAAGTAGGAGGGAAGGAGAACGGTTATGGAGTTGGGAAGGGGAAGGGTGGGTTGGAAATGATAGAGATAAATGGAGATAAAGGAGGAGCGTTCATAGCCTTGGCATCTCGACTAGCAAGCTTCATGGTGTTTTCAGTAAGTGTGTCCCTAAGGGTGTCAGATGCAATATCCTCAATAACTCTGGAAGGAGTAGGAAGACCATTTATCACACAATCCCATAAATCGAAATATATGGACTTCAGATAAATGCTCATCCTAATCTTCCAGTAGTTATAGTTGGTTCCATCAAAAAGGGGAGGCCTATTTGTGGAGTGTCCCTCATTGTGGAAGATGTTGATACTAGGGTTAGTGGCCATGGATCACTCAAAGGGTGTAAATCCAAATCAAGAGAACAAAGCTCTGATACCAATTGTAGAACCCTAGAGGGGGGGTGAATAGGGAAATAAAAAATAACTAGAGCACAAGAAGCAATATATGACAAATAAAAGGAAAGAGTAAGAAGATCAAACACAAGATGTATCCTGGTATCCTCGCTTGAGGCAATCCAGTCCCGGAACTCTCTCCGGCTTAAATCCACTATTTAATCAAAATAGTACACACGAGTTTGGATCCGAAGAACTCGCCAACTTCAACACACGAGTTTTCTTACGAAGGCTCGCCAACTTCAAACAAAAGAGAAGAGAACTTGTTGATCTTCTAACACGTGAAGATCGAAAAATACAACTCTTAAATATTCTAGCACTTTGGGAGAGGATGACAATTAAAAGCTTGGTAGAGTATTAATGGTGGAGCTCTTGGTTGTTTGGAAAATTTATGGCAAGAGTTGGTGAAAGCTTCAAGAGAGAGAAGGCTTTCATTTATAGAGAAACCAAGAGTAGGTGGCATTTAATGCTCCTGGATACAGCCTGACCGGCATACCGTCGGTATGCACCGGCATACCGTCGGTATACCGGTCAACCAGTAACGGTCATATTAATATCCGTTGGGAGCATTTAATGCTGCCATTAATGCTAGTCAAAGCAATTCAAAAATCAAATATTTATAACCCGGTATACCGTCGGTATACCAACGTTTTATCGCAGAACGTTTTTAGGCAAACAAAACGGTATACCGTCGGTATGCCGGAGCATACCGTCGGTATGCCGACGTTTTGTCACAGAACGTTTTGTGGTCCACAAAACGGTATACCGACGGTATGCCGGAGCATGCCGTCGGTATGCCGACATTTCTCACAGAAGGTTTTGTGGCCAATAAAACGGTATACCGCCGGTATGCCGATCTATAGGATATTGATTTTTGACTTTTAAGAAAAGAAAGCTTTTAGTTTGTCATCCAACCTTAAGTGTTTACAGAAAGACCTAGACCTTGTACAGACTCAAAATCATGCAGTGAAAGAAGCCGTCTATTGCTAGGAGCGTCGGTCTTTACATCAGTCTTCAAGGCTATGGATGGTAAACTTGAATGGACAGACTTTATGTAATAGGGCTTCTGAGAAGATATCAATCTGAAAACAGAGAAAACTAAACTACGAAGATGCTGTTAATATTATCAAAATAATAATATGCCAACAGTTTTTACTTAGGAGCTCGTTTCTCCGACGACGGGAACATGCTCCCCGACGACGGGAGCATTTCTCATAACATGACCAGAATTTAAACGAGGACGAAAATTTTGGAAAGAAAATTGAATTTTTTTTAATACGCGTTCATCAATGTAACAAGAAACAAAGAATTACTTACCTTAACATCATAAAACTTACCATGTGGATGATCTCTCTGTAACTATGAACTGAACTTTAATAATTCTAATAAATATTAAGATATATATAAATTTTGATAACAATAATTAATAAACATAAAAAATTTATTAGCGTACGCAACCAACTTTAGACATTTCTAAGTAGTCGTGCTCCCCAGCTCCCGCATTGGGCTTCTAAGAGTAGGAGCCTCGGAGTAGGTTGAACTATAGTTATTAGTTTCTACACATAGATAAAGGTTAAATTAGAAAGAAAAGGAAAAAAAAAGTTACATAGCCATTCTCAGTATTCTAGAAATCGGCCTAGGCGGATGCCAAGGCAGCACCTGGTGCCCTCCCGAGGTCTGCCTAGGTGCCCACCTAGGCCCCCGACCCCCAACTATGCATATTTTTGGGTTTTATGGACTTCTTCTACAATTTTTAGTAGATTTTTTATCATTTTTTTGAACCGTGACCTCCTAGCAGGCTACGCACCGGTGCCCGCCCGACTAGCGCCTTTTACAACCTTGGCTATTCTATAATCAGTATAATTAGTATATAGATTTTTGGAGTAAGTTATGTGAAACGACAACTAAAGATATGAAAAATAATATATATATAGAAACTAATAACTACAATGCAACTTAGGTAGCTAAAAGATGCAAGTCTCTAAAATAATATAGTTGTGTTTCACATAACTGAATTTACAAGTCTCTACAATAATTATACGATGGGTAGGTAGCTCATTTTTTCCCCCTAATTTAACATATACCTATATGTAGAAACTAATAACTACAATGCAACTTAGTTGAAGACTCCTACCACTACAATTTTATTAAAAAAAGACTTGAATTGTACCAGTTTTCTTGGCGGGATTTGAGATTGCTTATCATAGCTGCTTTTGCTCTTCTTTTTTGGAAGGCCAGTCCCTACATTTTGTTTGGTAACAACTTATCTAGAGGGGAGAGTGTAGAGTTTGGAGTTGGTCTTACCACACATAGCCAAGTTCTTGGCCCACACATTGACTTCTTCTTTTTCATAACCGAGTTGGGGTGGGCATATGTCATTGTCCTAGTTGGCCAATTTAATCGTATATATCTCCAATACTTGGCTTCTTTTTACTTCTGTAGGCTTGCTTTGAGACTCCCATTAGAGTTGGTAGTCTCAACAAAAGTGATTTAGATACCAAGTAAAATGATTTCCCACCTTTAGAATTTTTTTTTATTTTCTATCAAAATAATTGTTGTGGAGACTTGTAGAATAAGTTGTGTGAAATAACACTTATAGAATATCTTTGCACACATATACCAATGGTTTTATACTTGTAGAGATAATGCAAGAGATTTTGTGCGTCTTTGCACCAAGGTTCTAAATGGCGGTAGGCGGTAGGCGTGTGCGTGGTGGAGAGAGTCCGCCTACCACCTAGGTCGCCTAGGCACCACCTAGCCGCCTAAGCGATTGATACATTTTGGACATTTTTTACTATTTTATTACTTCTTTTTTTTGCATAATATGCATATTTTAAGGATGTTTCATGCATAACTAAGTTGTAGAACGAATATTTACGAAGTTTTAATTTTGTAAAAGTGAACAATAGGCTCATAATGCTTGCAAAACCTTTTGACCAAAACATCTTGTTAGTTATTGCTCCGCTAGGCGCTCGCCTACCCTGCCTCACCTCCACCTACGCCGCCAAACCTCCGTTGGCCGCCTACTCCACCGCTTACTGGAAAAGTGGTGCGGATCGAGACCGCCTACCGCCTAGGCGGCTGCCTCAACCGCCATTTAGAACAATGCTTCGCACACACATGAATGTTTTTTATATTTGTTGGTCGAAGTAAGAATTTTGGTGGTCAGCTCCCTTTTACTCTTGTCACAAAAAAAAAAAAAAAAAAAAAAAAAAAAAAAAAAAAAAATCACTTGTGGGTTTTGTCGTTGGAAGCCACAACAGCTGCAACTGATCTTATGCAGCATGATATCTCGTTTTCTGTTTTTGTCCAACTATCTCCATGTGGACCTATGTATACATACATGCATTCATATGTTAAATCCGTTCATCTGTTATCCTACATTTTGGGATATTAATAGCCACGGAAGTTACCTATTTAGAGGGAAGTAAAAGCAATCATAAGGCAAGGACATAAATGGATTACTAACAATATATCCCTCCATGCAAACACCTTACAGGTCTAAGTGGAGATAAAATTAAATCATGAGCAAACAACATTTATATGAAATATGCAAACCTGGAGAGTTAGCGCGCTTGTATGTTTGGTGACCAAGAAGTTGGTCAAATTCACGAAATAAGCCAGGGCAGAATTAAATAGCAAATACCAAAGAATTTTCATATCTTCTCTAGCAAGCGCTATTGTCTTGCCGACCACATTTTCCTCCATTATGATTGTTGCAGGAAGTAGGAGAACTACTGCAACTGGTGCCATGTATAGAAGTAGATTCATAGAATTAAGCTTTTCCCTACAAAAAATAAATATGAACAGTGGTAAACTTAGTACAAGCACATAATGAATTTTATAAGAATTAAGAATTACTCATCATTACCATCGCCGTCATCATCATTAAGCCTTATCCCATCAGAATGGGGACGGTCAATTAAGAATGTATTTCAGGAATAAAAGAAACTTTTCAAGATTGCAAAGCTAAAGATTTCGTATCATGAGATATCTAATTGAATATAAGCAAAGTATGTTGTCGGAAAAAAAAGATCAAGCAAAGTAGAATTCTATTTGGCATGAAAAAAAAAACCATAGAAAAGAATCAATTACCCTTCAGAAGACAGTAAAATCCCTTGCAAAACTGATTTAAGTGCCCTTGCAGCTGTTGCACCAACACACATAATAAATCCGAACAAATGGAAACTTGGCTCTCCCTACAAAATTGAAATCATACGGTCATCAGAAAATAATTTTCCATTTTTTACGAGAAAATAACTTTACTTCTAATGACAAGAGAATCCAGGAATGGTTTATCGTTACAAACATTTAATAGGTCAAGGAAACAGATATTGATATGCAGAACAATATGCAAACAAGGTTACTATGGGTGGGAAATAGGGATGAGGAAGTAAAATAAATTGAAGTTCTCAAAATTCTTGCTTATTTTTATTAATATTACATAGCATCAGTATACACATAATGTATAACTTATTATAGATATAATAGCTTTTACATCTCTCAAAGTTAAATTTAGTATTGAACAAAGAGCATTGATCATAACAAAACAACCTTCATATGAATACAAATATACTACTTCTCTCTTCGATAAAGTTAAAGTTTCGTGAATATTATCCTGATATAATTTCTCTATATGAACTCCATTTACTAAAGTTATATTGCATATGCATAGAGAAGGGCACTAAAATCAGCTCGATAACATTATAGTTTGCTAACGCAATTTAATTTTGTGTTAGCATCATAGTATATCAACCAATATAGATATGATACGGACGATCCTGATACGATTTTGGCATGCCCTGATCCGATACGACCCCTACTGATACTTACCGATGCCGATGTTGGGGTCTCTTTTCTAGTCAATTCGGTAAGTCGGCGAGAAAAATTGAATGAAAAATTAGTGTCAACACAATGATTCAGTTGTGCTGAAAACTGACAATGTTACAACGTATCAATATGATTCCTTATTGATAAATTTTATTCAAAACTATTTATTATGGTTGCACTATGTCCAAAGGCGAATAAATAACAATAGTATATATTGCAAGTGAATATTATTCCATTTAAAACTAACGAAAAACAACATATAATATATAAAGTTAAGTCTAAATGTATCAAATATTTTTTTAGCTTTTTAAAAGACTTTTTATCATTTTTGGCTTTCAAAAACGAAGAACCTGATACTCCGATACAGAACAAGCTGAAACGGCCAATACCAATACTCATAGGAAACTCTGAAACCAATTTTGATACCGACATTTCGAACCATGGTTAGCATGCAGATATTTAAGTAAACCAGTAAATACTAATAACATCACAACTATAGATGAATCTTAAGAAATAAATGTTACAAATGATAATTCATGTGCCTATGGAGTAGTTAGAACTTAGAATAGGGCCACTTGGAGTTGTTAGGAGTAAACACAAGGGGCATAATTAAAGCAACTGCTAATTTGCTAGTGTTCTATGTTTATTATCACATAAATTTTGGGTGCAAGCTGGTGGTTTCATAAAGGTGTTTGGGAAGAGAGAAAAGTCCGAGTAAGATCCTGAGATTATTCTTTATATATTTAGCTTGTGACTTAGTAAAGGCCTACAAAACTTCTCCTTTCCACTTCATACTCTTACTTATCTAACTTCTTATTCCCATGACACCACCATGTGATGTGATATTGGAGCAAACTTGATGCACCAACCAGCACCAAAAGCCCAACTAACCTGTGAGAGATCTACCAACAATGAAAAAGATGGCCCATCGCCATCGTACTTCCAACTATACAGAAAAATAAAACATTGTTCTAATAGACATATCGCATAGTATACTTATTCACTTGCCATCTTCATTTTCAGTGGAATCAACAAAGATGCCCTGAGCTTTCATCAAGATTCATACAACCAAGTAAGAAGAAATATCAGGTTTCATAATCAATGCCAAGTTTTTTTACAAAAAATCTCACTGCAAATTACAGATTTTTTTTTTCCCGCTCCAATAAAAGACCTATTTTTATCATAATTTTTGGTAATAAATGCTGGAAAAGGAGGAGAAAAAATGAATTCCATGGGCACTGAGAGGAACCATTTTCCCTCCTATTTTCTCCCATGTCAGGAAAATACTTTTCAAGTTTGTGGCTACCAAACAAAGGAAAGGTGAATCAAACGAGGCCCAAAAGGAAGAAACACAATCATCCAGCTTCACTACTATTACAAACCCAAAAAAGAACGTAATAAATTGATTACTCCACTCAAACAAACAAAAAAGAAGATTCAAAGACGAGTACAGCTAATAACGTAATAAATTGATTACTAACCCCATATAAACTTAATTAGCACATTCGACTGAACCTCAACATGCACACAAAAAAAAAAAAAACAATACAGATGATCAAGCAGACAGTGAATATCAAGCATCACATCGAAAGGCACATCGTAATAAATGTTTTCAAAAAAAAAGGAGAAAGAAGAAGCATTCTTGAGTTCATTGTCGGACATTGTGTAGCACATATCGATCGATATTAATATGCAAGAAAACCATTTGTATAACGTGCATAAAAAAACAAAGTCAAAAATTAATTCAAAGTCAAAAATTAACACGAGATCTACCACAACCCACAAGAAGAGAAGCCAGATCTAAACGCTGAAAGAAGAGCAAGCAACAAAAAAAAAAAAAATCCAGCCAGATCTGACTTAATTGAATCCATATCCATATATAGTAATTATAAAAATTCAAATTCATTGATGGATGGATGGATCTGTTGAGTGAGTGAGTGAGTGACTGACCCCGCTGGCGATGACGACTCCGGTGACGACCGGCAGCAGCGCGGCGTAGACGAGCGGCGCCTCGGTCCTGACGGTGATGATGTAGGCGAAGACGGCGGTGAAGAAGGGGGTGGTGGCGCCGACGGCCTGGTTGAAGCTGACGGGGAGGTAGCGGAGGGAGACGTTGCCGCTGACGACGGAGGCGCAGAAGACGAGGCTGAGGAGGGAGATCTTGAAGAACTGGGAGCGGGAGCGGAGGGTCTGGAGGGGGACCAGCTTCAGCCAGGCGATGGCGACGTAGCTCAGGAGGGAGCACGCGGACATGTGGCACATGGTCAGAAAGATCGGGTACTTGAACCCGTAGTTGGAGAGGAGGTACTTGTTCAGCAGCAGGACCCCGATGTTCGACGAGTACCAGGAGGTCACCAGACCCACCGTGAAGAACCGACCGCTCATGGCGGCGGCGACACCTCCTCCACCACCACCTCCTCCACCTCCACCTCCTTTGGGAGTGCTGCTCATTCTATCTTTTTCTTTTTTTTCTTTTCTTTTTTGGTGGGGGGAGGAGAGGAGGGGGGAGAGAGATCTGATTTGGAGGCGTACTAGTACTCTCTTGGTACTCTTTTTTCTTTTATGTATTCTTCTTTCTTTGGCCGGCTGGCTGTTCAGGTCAACTACTGATATTCTTCCTCTCCTCTTCTTCTCCCCCACTTCCTTTTGGACGGTGTTCCCTTGTGCTTCTAATCTAATTGGAGAGACTCCCTGGTCTGGTCTGGTCTGGTCTGGTCTGGTCTGGTCTGGTTTAGTTGGTTCGATTCAATTCGGTTCAATATTCATCGATTAACCCTCCTTCCATTAGGGTTCAAACGATCATTTTTGAAAACTTTTGGCAATTAAGCAAAATATCATTTCGCGGTTACAATACGAACTGGCCGATACATCGTGGCTCTGATTGTGAACACCGTGTATCACCTGATATAGTAATAACATACGTAGCAACAAATGATGGGAGGGGATGAGTAACATATGACGCGAGATGGTAAAGAGATTAAAGTCATCGGAAACATATGATACATATAGAGCTGGAAGAAAAATATAGAAGGAAAAAAAAGTTAGAGTGGTCGACAAGTGCTTTTGACAAGATGAATTAGTTGAATCATTATATATATATTTTTTAAGAAAATATCTTTCAAGTTTCACTAACTAAATCTACTAAGTATCCTAATAAATATTCCCATATTGACTAAATCTTTCACAATGGCACTATGTGTCCGAATTGCCACAGCCACATGTGTGAAATTAACTATTGGATACATATCTCTAGTATACTTTCTTGCCTCCATATTCTTCTATAGGTATCAAAAATACCATCTATTTAATGCAACTCCCTAAAATATAAAAGTAAAACCTTTGGAATATAAACCTTCACCCTCACAAACCAATTCTTGATATAGAGCGAAGTCTGTTATGGGGGAGCATTATTCAATTTTGGACCGAGAATCCAACCCATCCATTCGATTTCGGGAAAAATTTGCTTCGGTTTCGCTTTTTGAAAATACTAAATTTCTCACTCGATTTTCAGTTTTTGGTTTCGATCCAAAACCAAAAGCCTAATTATATGTCACGTTCCAGTCCCAAAATCATAGGACTAAGCTACGTAGTAATGGCCAGCAGCACATCTCCAAGGGCCAACCTATCTAACAGGCCCATTAGAGAGTACTTAATATGTATGATATATCTATACACAACAACACAAGTCACAAATCATAGGATAAAGTGCTAAATCTCATCCACGCAGAATAATAATGACACAAAGATAATCAAGTCTCAAATGGTACTAATAATGAAACTATCCAGCAGTAAAGAGTAAACAAATTTATGGAAAAAATAACCCGTCATCATACCATGAAAAAAAAAAAAGAAACAATCCAACTAAATGTCTGCTAAAAAGGAAATATAAATATCATGAAAAGAAAGGTTTCACGAATCAAGAGAAATCCTCGAGAACTATCTCGTCGTCCTGCGTTGATAAGGCTCCGGTGTCATCTCCTGACCCGTAAACCACTGGGTAACTCTCCTCTTCTATACCTGAAAAATAACCAGGTCATCAGGGACATAGTAAGATACATAATATACATGCCTATCTAACAACAAGTAATATGTGTAAACTATAACAAGAAGGAAACAAAAATGACTAAGTAGCAAAATATACATGCATACAAGAACAACTACGCATAAAAGAACTGTTGAAAAGAAAACAGATAACAAATGCCAAGTTCCTACGTGAACACATGGCAAAGATACTCAAACGAATAATAAAGCCCTCGGCCCTAATGTGGACTCACATATTTGAGCAAACAACTAACCCTCGCTCATAGTATGGACTTGCATGTTAGCTCAAACAGTCAACCATCGCACCTAGTGTGGACTCGCAGGTTGAGAAAAATCAAAAATAGAAATAGCAGTTCAATTATAATGCACTCGTTCTTCCCACTCCCCATAATACGGTACGACTCAGCAAGGTACAAGTTGGAACAAGTCTGGCATGAACTACCAAAACATGAACAAGGACGATCTATCAATGAGACAACTGAAATAGTATGCATAATATGAGAGAAAACACATATCAACAAATCAATAAAAGAAAAGTAGATAATGATATAACAAAAGAGAAGGAATCTATGCATGTAAATATATTATAAAGAAGGCAAGGTATACTTGACTGAATTTTCCAAGTGAGCGTACAAAGTTCCAGCTTTTGTACTCCCAGTCAAACCGTCATGAGCTCCTAGAACACAAGAATAACTACCAATCAACTATGGCACTAATGTACGTTGCACACCAACGTACATTAACACCATCTATGTTCTAAACTAGGTCATCATGTAACTAGTCTAGAACCAAATTATGTAGTTACATACTTTGTTGACAACATGCTAAACCATTAAACTACCATATTTATACTCATAAAACATAATACATTAATTTTGGAATAATTATGAAAAAAATAATAATAAACATATTCTATTTATATTATCTACAATAAAATATAGTAACTAGTTAACATATTCAACTAGCCGCACAAGGTTGTCAAATTTCGGTTTGATTGGAACGATCTAAACATGCAAAAATAATAAATTTATATTCTAAAATATTACACAAATATATTAAATATTTAGAGATTAAATCATGTAGGTTCATGTTTATAAACATCGAATTATAGGGTTTCCCTTGTTTTCTGATACTTGTGTTATTGTGTTGTTCTTTTGTGTTTGGACACATCGTGTCCTGTTATTTGGATACGATAGACCCTGTGTGACACCTACACATGTGCACGATACAATACCGACCCTTAATTTGATGTTTTGTTGGATTTTGAATTCGAATTATAGGGTTTCCCTTATTTTCTGATACCTGTGTCAGTATACCCAATTATGAGTTTTTAAAATACAAATTATTTGATAATTAAATGCTAATTATAATGTTAATACATGATTAACATGTTTGGGATATGTGTTTATGCAATTGGGTTTGATTGTGATAGGGTTTTGATTCCATTTTGAGGTTTTTCGAACATCATTGATATCTATATGCAATGTATTTCTGATAACAGGGTTAATGTGGATTTTTTTTGTCTATATTTAAGTCATTTAATGTGTTAAAAAGATAATTTATAATGTTTAATATATATATATATATATATATATATATATATATATATATTTCTTTTTTTTATTTTTTTAAAAACCAAGCGGCCGTGTCGAAGACACCCAGCCACCGCCTGGCCCGGGGGCCGTGGGCGAACCACCAAGCCGCCCCCGTGGGGGCTCGAACTCCGTCCAATGCCCCGGGTGCCAAAGGCCCTAACCGGTAGGCTACAAGGCCATTGGAATATATATATATATATATATATATATATATATATATATATATATATATATATATATATATATATATATATATATATATATATATACATGTCTGTGATGTTGTGTTACATGTCTGGATTCATATTAGACAATATTTTGGTTGGGTTTTTGGGTGTTTCGATTGAGGGGTGCTTGAATGCCTTGATAATGCATTACCTACCCCTTTTTTCCTGAGATGGGTTTCTTCATATGTTATTTTCTGAGATGTTATGTGTGTGATACTTGATACCTGGGTTTTGATAACACACTGGACACAAACTGAACCCCCACATTGACTGCATCTATACATTGCTGTCACATTATGCCTATATACTGCAATTAGCTGAACACACTATATGTTAACCTGCATATATATACTGCTACATTATGTAATGTATACACTACACTATCCCTGTCATTCCCTATTGACACACACTTATACATATGCCTGAACACTTGCTGTCACATTATGCATAACACTGTGACACTTGATATAACATGTTGTCCACAAACTGAGCCCTTCATTCCTATGACACATTGCCATGTACACAACGTTCACTATGCCACATACTCCATTCTACACCTTGCACTAACACTCTTGGCACTTTGACACTTGCTATGTCATTTCCCCCTATATATATATATATATATATATATATATATATATATATATATATATATATATATATATATATATATATATATATATATATATATATGTATGTATGTATTTGTGTATGTGTGATAGTTTAGTTTTGACCTTGTGTTTGTGTGTGAGTGCTAGGCTAGGCTTGGTTAGGCCTAATGAGACTTGTTGGAATAGGATTGAACCTAGTATAGCTTAGTTGACCTAGCTTGATTAGAATTTGACCAAACCCTAAGCAGTTGCCCAAGTTACCTTACAGTTGACCTCGTTTGACCTAGACAGTTGACCAAAGTTGACCAAGAGTTGACTTTGACCTAGTTTGACTTAGAATCATGTAGTTTGTATTACAGATTTTCATTATTACAATTTGAGTACTTTATAACCTGTTTTACTCTAAATAGGACTCCGTGACACCAGTTCGGACATCTATTCATATCATTTATTCAGGGTGACATGCGAGTACATTTTCTGATCGTTTCATACTTGTCAGGACTTATATTCTTGCTCTAGATTACTTTACTTGATACTGGCACGATTGTTATCACGGATTGGTACTATATGGATCTTCTCTTGCGATGTTATCCCCATTGTGTTCAGTATATACATATTGTGATGTGCGTTTCACGAACATATTGTATTTATTATACACCCATATTCATGTATACTCATTGTGCATCTTATACTCTCATGATTACATGAGCTTCATGGAGAAACTATTGTACAAGGTAACATAACTGGATTGGATCCTTGTGTATTGATTGGAGAGGGTGAGTAGGAAATGGTTATGTAATCAAATCCCATTGTACAAATATTGTATAAACTATTGTATATGTCCATTGTACACTCATGTATGATGGAGTTACCTTTGCATTGTCCCAACCCGTTTATATAACCATCTCATGCTCCAAATCACAGGTTACTTACAGTTCTTACTTATCATGTATACAGATATTTTCAATAATCAAATCTCTCTCATTTTCATATATATTTTCTTACAGTCCATGTATCTTACTCTTTTGCATGCTTTATATTTCCTAACATGATATGAACTGCGTGAGATGTACTGTGCTCGTTCCTGTCCTGACTGGACCTGTTGAAAATATTACAGATGATGATGATGACTGCCCTACCTTCTATGCGGCATACGAGGGTGACATTCAGGAGCCTGAGGAGCATCTAGCTCAGTAGAGGGTGCATAGTTTAGTCTAGTACTTATAGCTTTCAGTTTTTATCGGATTGTTCCTATTGTTAGTTGAGACTTAGTTATATTCAGGACTTGTATTTATTTGTGTTGGATATCTATATGTGTGTTGTGATGACTTTACTTATATATTCATTTCTTCCTTTTTATCTTATTCCATATCGTGCTTTATCTTTCCTAGACTTGTGATTGAGATATAGAGTTGAGATGTTATATTATACCTCCGTGTGGAGATGACAGGTTTATATATCTTGTTGTTAGATGTTATAGATGACCTATACAACGTTCTACCGCCGACACTGCGGTGTAGCTGGACATACCCACGTTCTCGTGCCCCTAAACAGGGTACGGGTCATGAAAATAGGCAATTTGTGTGTTTTACACAAAATTCCATTGTGACGCGGAGGAATTTAAATTCAAATTTATGTTTCACCACAGCAACTTTGGACGTGTTTGTAAAACTCCTAAATTTCTACTATTTATTTTTCTATTAAAATTTGGTACCGATTTTAAAATTTTGTATTGTACGTCGCGTAGTCGTATTGTACGTCACGCACGAAATTATTTTTCTTGCTCGTCGAGTGCGAATATGTGCGAGCGTACATATTTTTGAAAAACATTATTTTTATTATATTTTAATGTAGACAAAGATTATTTCTAGCTATTATTTTCAAGTTTATGACTTTTATGAAAAGCCTTTCATTTATATAGTTATAATAATAAATAAATTTTTCCTATAAAATGGTAAATTAGAAAAGTATATCTATGTAAATATTAATTGTACAAACATATATTTTCGTAATTATTTATTTGTTTATTTTAAATAATGTAATTTTTGAAATTAATTATTATAGTATTTTTAGAAAACATATTTTTGAAATATTTGTGACAATTTAAATTTGATTTGATTCCATGGATACATTTAAATAGATTAAGTTAATATCTATAATTGGAATTTGATTTATTGATTTGATTTTTAAACTAAGGGAATTAAATTAGATTTAATTGGATTTGGATTTAGATTTGATTTCATTGATTTAAATTAATAGATTGATTTATCTAATTTGGGTTTAAATTCTAATCCATATCTAATTGGGAATTCCCACATCCTATAAATAGGTAGGTACTCCTCCAATATTTTCATCCACAAATTCATTTTCCACAAATTCCACAACCCATAATTATCGTGCATCGTGTCCGTGTCAACCTAGTTACTCCAATATATCATCTTTGTACAAATACATTTCTCCACCCCGGGTCCGACAAATCCGAACCCCCGTCCCCGTCGTGTCGGACACACCCGACACGACTTATACAAATCCCTAGTTCCTAAAACCCTAACCCTAGCTTTGATTCTAACCATGTCCCCTCCGTTTGCCAACCGCCACAGTTTCCTCATCGTCGTCGTCTTCATCCCCTCCACGACACAATACTGTCACCATGGTCACCCCTATGTCCGACCCGCCTTGTCACGCCCCAATACCGAAGTACGGAGACGGACTAGGCCAGCTACTCCATATGAGGTACGTAACGTCATACGGCGATCGTGGCTGTCGAGAGACTAGGGGGTATGTGCTACAATCAAGTCTCCTATGGTCCCACAGAGTTCTATGTCTCAATCAATCAAGTCACATCAGCAATTAAATGAACATTAAAGATAAAGTAGTAAGGCATCCCCGACGCTTCATCAAAATGATCATGAGAGGCTAGCTTTATAATTTAGCTATCTCAGAGAGTCAGGAGTACAAAATTATACACAGCTGCAGTCTGTTTATTTACAATTCTGTACTGACACAAAATATCAAGTAATCCGGCTAACAGGTGCCGGTGGCTAAACGCCGCACAAAGTAAAGGTAGGAGTGGTGGAGAAGAAACCCACTCGAGTCCCCGAACCGCCATGCTCCTAGTATGCACCATGGATGTCAGGAAGGAAGATCGTATCCTCCGGCTCTGCTACGAGATCTGGCCAAACAAAACCAGCGGAGTCAGCCCCGAATAGCAAGTACCGCCAAAGGGGCACAAGAGTTAAGATTAAAACCCAGTTAATAGAATGATTGATAATAGCAATACTTATGCTACTATTATAGGGTAGCGCAACATCCTCGAACCCATATGGCACCCTTACAACCAAACAAGGACAAAAGGTGCCGCATGGAGTCGGGACGTGTCGTACTCTATAACTTTTACATAAGTTTAAAGGTGGAAACAATAAAATCTCCTGATCGTGACTTCGGTCGATAACCTATCCTAGCACAATAACCAACCCAACAATTAAACAAGAACATGGGTTGGATCATGTACCATGATAGACCATGTTCCTCAGTCATTCACAGAAGTGACACTTCACAACCAGAATAAGTCTTCCGTTCATAACTTCGGTCCACAGCCTGTCATAGTACGATAACCAACCCAATAATCAAACAAGAACATGGGTTGGATCACGTATCATAACAGTCCGCTTCCCTCAGTTATTCGTGGAAGGTAATAGGATACAAGCAAATTATTTTCCACGGCCAATCAAGTCTACGAGTTTCTAGTGGGATGAGGTTATCCTCGCGTCATGTTATTAGAAATCCTCAGATCGTATCTTTCCAGCAAGGCTAGCCAACCCAGGGGTTCGCGTAGACAGATATCATTGAGCACAGGTCCCTCGTGAGGCCACCTTGCCAAGACATATAATATATAGCAGGAATTAATCGGATACAGTCATCCACTCGTTGCAGATGGCACAGTATCCGTGGAGACCAGCCGGCGCGTCGAGACAATATCTCAAGGCGGCTGGTATAACACGATCTCGGGAATTGCCCTCCCCATGCATCTAGTATATTTAGTTGCCTAGTTTAACCCTAGGTAAAATCTTGGACTCACATGTTGTGGCCTGCATGATTATCCTCCTAAAAGTCGTACTCAAGTACGAGTACCCCAAGAGAGGACCCATGTCAATCAGTATGTCAACATGTTCTACCCTCCTTAGTGTAATACATCATTGCAAATACGCCACGTGGAGTTACGAGTCATTTGTCGAGCATGAACAAGAACTGGGACATTCAGGTACATGTATCAGGTAGGAACACTTTGTTCATCGGGGTCACATTAGTGCTCATATCATGCTCAGGACAAAAGGCGTAAGGATATATAGCACACACGAACATTTACATATATATAAGCAATATAATATATATATATATATATATATATATATATATATATATATATATATATATAATATAAAGGAGTCCAGGTCAGAGTGCGCTGGGTCAGAGTGCGCTGGGTCCAAGCGCGCAAGAATCAAGCACGCAGGGGATCAGAGCGCGCAGGGGATCAAGCGCGTAGGGATCAAGCGCGCAGGGAATCAAGCGCGCAGGGATCAAGCGCGCAGGGGATCGGAGCGAGCAAGGGATCAAGCGCGCAGGGATCAAGCGCGCAGGGAAACAAGCGCGCAGGGATCAAGCGCGCAGGGATCAAGTGCGCAGGGGATCAGAGCGCGCAGGGGATCAAGTGCGCAGGGATCAAGCGCGCAGGGGATCAAGCGCGCAGGGGATCAGAGCGCGCAGGGATGGGTCAGGCTCCTAGCGCCAAAAGGCGCTGGGCCACGAGAGAGCTGCGCCCATCGCTAAAAAGCTCTAGGGTCAAGCGCGCAGCGCGCGCCAGCTGCTACAGGGTCATCTCCTTCCTCTTGGCTGAGAGCAAGAACACCATGAGCCCTAAAACTTCTAAGGACCACAAAATCCTCATCCTAAGCCCAAATTGGTACTTCTATAGGTCAAAATGGGGTAGAACAAAATTTTCTACAACATGGGACACTCAAAACTTGAAAATAATGAAGTTTGCTAGATCAAAACCAAGAAAATTCGAAAATAATTAAAACTTAGATCTACAAAAATTAAAGCTTCAAAATGGAAAATTTCAAGTTCTAAACTAGTATAGAATGAGGAGAAGAACATTTTTGACAAATAATTTTGTAAGAAAATATCAACAAAAATTTATTGATCCATCTCTTGAGCAAGTTGGCACTTGCCTTGGTTGGTGGAGGAAATAAATGAGAGGAAATAAATGAGAGGAGAGAGAATGAGATGAGTTATTATATAGAATCTTGAACCCATAGGTTCATGATGAACCAGAGGGTTCAAGATGAACCATTGGTGAACCAAGAATTAGGTTACCCAAATGAGCCAAAACTGTAGGCCCAAATGCAGAAAATAAATTATGAAATAATATTTTGTCGAATATTTTTGGAAAATACAGGAAGAAATACAGCATAATAAATATCGTATAAATACAAGGTAAATACAATTTAGCGGTTTACGTATTAAAATACGTATTCCAGGATCGGGGAGTGACACGCCTGCCATAACCGGCCGCACCTTCCTCAACCTTGACAACAGCCACCCGCTAACACCACCACCTCCGGCCAAACGCCCATACCAGCCACCACGACCCTCGTCAACCCGGCCACCACCACCGCTGCCGACACCAAACCCGGCACCCGCACCCAGTCCCCCAACTCCGACCAAACACCCCCACATCCCCGGCCAGCGCCGTCCCAGCCACCGGCCGGAACCCTCCAAACCCACCAGAAACCCAAGGAAAACCAAATAAATAAACCCTAATTAGACTCACCTGCCGCTATGGCCGCATCCCGTCGGATCCGTCGCTGCCCGCGTGTCCGGCGTGCTCCTCCACCGCCACAGAGGCAGCCGACGCCACTTAACCGGCTCTGGCGCTTGACTCCTCGCACCCGCCTCCAGAACAACGTCTCCGTCGCGCCAAGCGATTCCTCCGCTCCTCTTCCAGCGGTCAGCCCCCGACTCTGCCGCATCGCATCGCCTACTCCCAGCCGCGGGAGCCATCTCCCCGATCGAAATCACTGCCTCCTCCCAGCCTTTCCGTCGCGGGATCCCACGCCTCCGGCCGACCCAGCCCCCGACCCGCGTAACCTCCGCCCGACCGCCCTAGACCCGTCGCCGCCCCCTTTGCTCTTCCGCCGCTCCCACGCAGGCCGGCCAAGCCGATCCCCCCCGCTCGAACCCCATCCGCTCTCCGCTTCCTCCGCCTCCATCGCTCCATGTCGGCTAGCCCGACTCCGCCACCGCGCGCCGTAGCTGACCCTTGCGTTCTCCATCCGCCACACCTCCTCTCTTCCCTGATGCTCACTCTCTCTCCCCCTTCTCTCCTAAAGAATTTTTTAACTTGAAAGTCGAAACCCACGCCTTTACTAAGGAACATGGACTGAGGAGAAAGTCACCACTTTACTGTGCTTGATTTTTTTTTGTATTTCTTTTCTTTGGGTTTGCTGCCTCTCTCGAATAGAGAGAAGACAGTGACAGTGGTGTCACTTTGTGTTCTTCTCTTTCATGTATTTATTATTTTGTTTTCTTTTCATCCTTGGTGTAAGAGAACAACAACTCTGTTAGCTTTTTTTTTCTGTTGTTTTCGATTTGTTGTGTTCTTTTGTGTTTAGTCTTATTTAATTATTTTTCCTTCTTTTTAGTATTTAATATTATTATTGTTATTATTGTTATTATTGTTTTTGTTAAATAAGTATATGGTAATATTTCTAAATTAATTTGGTCAAAAAAAATGTATTAGGCATAGTCCTATATTATTTTCAAATTGGGATTATAAGCCCTAAAATATTGCTATATTATTTATATTATTATGTTTTCTTTTAGTCTAAGGGTTATATTCGATAAAAGTTAGTTTTTATCATAAAAATTGTTTTCCTATATTTTCAAGTAATTACTTCGTATTTTGAATACAAGAAATATATAGTTTTACTTATAAGTGATTTTTAAAATATATTTTTATTTATAATCGAATTTCCAATATAGTTTTCTACCTATAAATTCATTTTCACAAACTTAGAGTTTTTAGCCAAAGATAATTTTTTGACTTTAATTAGTTTTCAATAATTATTAGATTCAAACTAGTTTTCGAATATTATAAATTATTTTCTAAATTTGAATATATATTATTTACTTTGACTATCCTTCCGTCCATGACGAAATCCCATTATTCATGTTCTCTCGCCAATTCAAGCCTACCTTATGTCCACCATAACTAATTTGACCCTTCTGGACCCAATAGAACCGTCCATGCCAATATCTGAGGTCACCTTGCATAATTGTTACACCGAAGTCACAGTTCATGCCACAGTGATCATTACAGCACAACAGGCGTACTATCAGGCAAGACACCTTGCCATTTGCTGTTTAATTATTTTTAGCTCATATCTCATGCATTATTTATTTTCTTATGCAAAATAAACTGTGATACATGGCATAACTGTTAGAACTTACTGTTCATTTATATTTCCTGCTGTGTATTATTTTTCTTACAAATTAAACCTAGATTTAAGGGACCACCATGTGTGTTGCATTCATTGGCCTTGACACGTTGTAACACGAAGTTGTGTGTCGCATGTAGAATACGGAAGTGCGTGATTGGCTGGCCAGCAGTACGTACAAGCCGTGCGATAGGAATAACCGCTAATAGAGGTTGCATGCTAGTTTGACTTAGCGGTTATAGAGGTTATTATTGTGGATACAACATAGTAGGTATTGGGCGGGAAGGACAATTCCTTAGCGTATGGGCTTCGATGCACTTTCCCTTTTGTAACTCGTGAGCTCCGCCGGAGACGCGGGTCAGATTACCCATGATTACTGACGGCCACTGACGATTCTGCGGAACGTCATGCTCTTATTGATGGGGCCTCTGGTGCCCAAGGGGGACTACGCCGATCCTATTCAGCCAGGGTCCATGCGTTGGAAGGATTGTTCTTAACTACATATCACTTAGAACGGTTAGGCACCTTTATCCGTTAGGCACGAGTACTTTTGGTTTGGGTACTTGTATCTGACCGTGGCTTGGAACAATAGCTTATCGCGGATTAGTTCGTCACATCTTGTCCTTGTTTGGTTGTAGGTGTGACTTACTACTTCGATGAGAAGGTATTAAATCTTGTTGGCGTCCGGATACCATATTGGATTCATAGCATGGAAAGATACGTCGCCGTGAATTAGTTTACCATCTCATGTCCTTGTTTGGTTGGGGGGATGGTACGCTCGTTCAGTAGGTGCGTATTGGAACATGTTATAGTTCGATTTACTTATTTATTTGAGCAATATTTATTCAGTTTATATGGCATGATATTATGTGTCTTGTTACGTCCCTCTGAGGACCTGGTTATCTCCCCAGGTGTGTGCTCTTGTCTTTCGCAGGTGCTTTAGCTCTAACCGTGTTCATTGCTATTTCTCGAGGATGAT
Organism: Iris pallida; assembly: GCA_029216955.1. NCBI lineage: Eukaryota > Viridiplantae > Streptophyta > Magnoliopsida > Asparagales > Iridaceae > Iris > Iris pallida. Next base: position 47,180,669 of record JANAVB010007399.1, read on the forward strand.
TGCACTTGGATCGTCTTCGCTTCGCTCGCCACTCATTTCATTTTCTATGTACTTTTTCTTATTTTGTTGGTAGTGGATTTGTCTCCGCCCAACATATTGTATCAAGACAAATTCATAGTTGATATATGATATCTTTATTCTTTGATTTGTGGATGAGATTAGTTAGTTATGGTTCTACTGCATTTTACAGCTTATGTATTTATACGAGGCTTTCATATATTGGAGTATACTTCGTATGAATACAGCTGGCATGTCTACGTTCCTAGTCCTACGTATTTTGGGACTGGGGCGTTACAATGTTTTTGGGCAATCCAGCCCTTGGATCTTCGAATGGTTTCTTCCATCACAATAATGGTATATACCACTTCGTCCTCCTCAAATTTCAACCGTTAATTCGATCGCTTGATAGATCAAAATCGGCCACAAATTTGTGTGTTTAAATTACTTTTATTGTTTACAGATTCATGGTAACTTCACGAATTTGTCTTACTCATCGAAGCTCCGTTTGACGAACCACCAAATTTTTTGCATAGCAGGTATAACCACCTTCATGAGATAAAAATTTCAGTTTATTATGATATCGTTTGGTTGGTTGAATTCGACGCTAAAGTTGGTCGTTCGAATTCATAATTTTCAACGTGTAAAATTCTAATTATGAATCCGAGACATCGTATTCCAAATCTGACACTGCCATTGGACTCATGGTGTCATTTTGGCCAAAAGTGATATATAATTTGTCGAATTTGGACAAGTTTTGTCTTGACACATTTTTTGGTGCAAAATGAGTCCAATGATTGATACCGTTTTGACATGAAATTACCATTTCGCCTATGTATATAGAATTAGACTTATTATAGCCTATGTTAGCTATTTCATTGTTTCTGGGACTAATAATGATGTCCATTTCAGCATCTGGAGATGTTTGCGAAAGATTCACTTTTGATGCTTCCGTTGGGTTGACGAGTTCGCTTGCGGAACGTCGTCTAATCATCGTACAACCTCCAAGCAAGTGTACCTTGCCAAAGTTCCAATATTTGTTTACTTTCTTTCTTTTGTTGTTCATTTATTTTATTATTCTAGATATTATGGACATTGGATTTGTTGGTACTTAGCATCCGATGTGTATTCGAGGTCGATTTCCGTATATAGATATCAGATATTGACTCTAGGCATGACAATACATTGAATCGTGTTCCATTGACATGATAGACCATACGACACTGACAAGATAATGATACAGAGTCATACATGATATATTCATGGTTTGGACTCTATGATAGGATACATGATTAATACTTGTACTTGAGACTTGCTTGATTTGACATGATTCGACTGGATAGTTCTAGACTATGTGGTGGGAAGAACATTACCGCTATATTAAGCTTTATACATATATATATATATATATATATATATATATATATATATATATATATATATATATATTATTATATAATTTTATTTTTTTTTTCTGTAGCAGAGCTCTAGCTTTTCTGCTCACTCGTAGGGGTCCGGACCCCCACTAGGGGGAGGAGTCGACTGAACATCTCAGCTATTGGCAGGAATTTTGCCCGCATCCGATCCCCAATTCATGTTCACCCCGGATGATCGTGTTGGATGAATTATGACCTCGTATGATCGTGTCGGGTGAGCAACAGCCGCTTCGTCACGGTACTGACTTATGGGTTATTTACTCGTTTGTGCAGGATACTACGACACGGTGTCTTGGGTGTTTCCTGCTGAGGAGCTTTGAGCCTCACTGGCTGAAGCCCGATATCCGAAAAATGTTCTCATGTGCATATCACTTAGTTGGTTATTGTAGTTACCCTTTAGTAGTTGTATTTTTTTTACTGTTACTTTGGCATGTTGTATGTACATTGCTATGTCCCCTGAGGATATGGAGATCTCTCTAGGTAGTCGATCATGAAGGAGCAGTTCGTCGATCATGGTGGTATTGCTATATCCAATTCAGATACTTCTCGTGATTTTATATTTTATCCATTACTTGCATTCTGTTCTTTAGCCTAGTTTTATGGAGCTATATTGTTCTCCGGGTCTACTCAAACATATATGTTATTGGGCTGCAAACTATGACACGTATTGTTTATTCTTGATATTACTTATTCTGTGAATTGAGATATATATGATAGGTGGTTTTCTAGATTGGTTTTAGATACCAAGACAACTTATAAGTTATCTAGTTGGGCTGGAGTCCACTAGCTACGTAGCTTGCATGTATACTTACTCATCGTCTTATGTATATTGGAACTGGACGTTACAGTTTGACCCATACGGGAAGATTCAAGTTGTAAGCGACATCCATCCTAATGCATGATGTACAATCACTTGTGGGGAATGCTATGTGCGATTGCATGGGGGTACACAATGCAGCGGTTGTAGCGTAAAAGTGTAAGCGCATGTGTGGCAGTTGCGTAGTAGCGCGTTGCACGTTGCACGTTGGGCGCTCTATGCGGACACTGCGGGCAGAAAAAGCTGCTGTTTTATATACAAATTTGTGTGTATTGCATGCAGGATATTTGTGCGTGAATGCCGTAGTCCATGCAAATTGTGCTGATTGGCAAATTTTATGGATATTCAATTTAAACCACTCCTTATCTTTTGTGATTCGGTTTAAACTGCTCATTATCTTGCCTTCCTAATATATATATATATATATATATATATATATATATATATATATATATATATATATATATATATATATATATATATATATATATATAGGAGACTCTTATTGATGTATCAGGTGCAAAATGCCGAAGCCTATACAAGTAAACGCGCCTCGCGCGAACCAGAAAAGAGGAGGGAAACAGAAAAACAGAAAATGACGCCCACAAAACGGCATCTAGGCCGAGCAGCGGAAGGAAAGACGCCTAAAGGCTGGAGAGCATCCCGAGACCTACGGACAGCCAAGCCCGAAAAGGGCCTGTATATATATATATATATATATATATATATATATATATATATATATATATATATAAACCACCATACATCCATGAAATACTATTCAAGCAGTTCGTTACATTCGAGTTCTTCATAGAGTGACAATGAGCGTTCTAGAAGTTCATCTAATGAATTTGCTGGTTTATGGGAACAGATCGTCGATAAGGGACAAATCTTGCTTTGAGCAACGGTGATCGTCATCACCCTAGAATGAAGATTGTTTTGTGGTTTTTCTTCTCGTTGTACCAACTATTCAACTACGATTACAAAGAGAAGATCAACGTTCTTTTACATTTATTTCCTTCAGGCAAGTTTTTGTTCTTGAGTCATTTTTTAAGCATCATTATTTTCATTCTAGTTGTAGTAGTTTTTAAGCATCATTATTTTCATTCTAGTTGT